>WELA01010381.1:297235-308283 GCA_009602735.1 Mesotaenium endlicherianum
TGCTCTTCCTCTTGTCCTGTGTGGATGGCAAATGAAGGAAAAGAAGAGGCTTCCAGAAGGATGCAAGTTGCTGAATGCAATGGAGTTCGTCAAAAGCTGGAACCAGAAGGAAGACAGAATGTTCTATCTGCTGCTAAGAGAGGTACCTCCTCAACCTGAAGAAGTGGTTGAGAAAAAGGTAAGCCCTCCGGAGCACCCTACTGCTGCAAATATCGTTGCTCAGTACACTTGTGTATTTAATATGCCTCCAGGACTACCCCCTAAGAGGGAAGTAGATCATAGGACTGATTTATTATCTGGGAGTCAGCCACCGTGGCAACGCACGTATGGCTTGTCTTATGTGGAGAGCGAGGAGTTGAAAACACAGATTGCAGAGCTTGAGGAAAATGGTTATATTTCCCCCAGTAAATCACTTTACGGCGCACCCATCCTATTTGTTAAGAAGAAGGATGGCAGTATGCGGATGTGTGTGGATTACAGAGCCCTAAACAGAATTACGGTAAAGAACAAGTATGCTTTACCCAGCATCGAGGACGTACTTGATACCCTGTCTGGTGCTAAGGTGTTCAGTAAGATAGATCTCAAGAGTGGTTATCATCAAATCAGAATTGCTGAGGGGGATGAACACAAGACTGCTTTTCGCACACGTTATGGACACTATGAGTTCAACGTGATGCCATTTGGACTGACTAATGCTCCTGCTACCTTTATGGGTGCTATGAATGACATTTTCAGGCCTTATTTGGATAAATTTGTGCAAGTTTTCCTGGATGATATTTTAATTTTCTCTAAAGATGAAGCTCAGCACGCTGAACACTTAAAGACAGTCATGGACACTTTGAGAAGAAATCAGTTATATGCTAAAATGAGCAAGTGTGATTTCTTTAAGGAAAGTATTGAATTCTTAGGCCACGTTGTCAGTAAAGAGGGCATCAGTGTGGATCCTAAGAAAGTCCAGACCATAAGGGACTGGCCAGTACCACAGTCTGTCTCTGAAGTTAGATCCTTCCTCGGGTTGGCTAACTACTATAGGAGATTTATTGAGAATTATTCCACAAAGGCCAGTAAACTGACTGACCTTACTAAGAAAGACATCGGGTATGTGTGGGGGGAAGAGCAGCAGGCTGCCTTCTAGACCCTTANTAAAGATGCTCTCTGTTCTGCCCCAGTGCTAGCCGTGTATGACCCCAGCAAACCGGTGCAGGTGGTTACTGATGCCTCTGACTATGCCATGGGTGCTATTTTGTTGCAGCCTGCTGACAAAACCACAAAGGATGGTAAGGTACGGCAGGAGTGGCACCCTGTGTTGTACGAGTCTATGAAACTTAATCCAGCTGAGATTATTTACTCAGTGCATGATAAAGAGTTGCTAGCTATCATTCATGTGCTCAAACAGTGGAGAGCATACTTACATGGTAAGGCCTTTAAGGTGATTACAGATCATCTAGCTCTGACCCACTTTCAGAAGAAGTCCAAGCTGTCGAGGAGGGAGAACCGCTGGAGCCAGATGCTGGAGCAGTTCCAAGTCCAGATCGACTACAAACCAGGGAAGTTGAATCCTGCTGATGCACTCTCTAGAAGACCTGACTTGCAAGAAAGGAACTTTAGTCAGCATGCTGTAGATAAAGTCCTGTGTGCACTCACTTCACTAAAGGTGAAAAAGTCCTTCCTTGAACAACTTAGGAAAGCCTACCTTTTGGACCCAACATTTGAGCCCAGCCCCACTACTGATGTGTGTCGTGCTATTGGACTCGGGTATAAACTTAAGGGAGGGGTCTGGGTGAGTGAAACCACTTCAGGCAGGCTGAAGCTGGTCATTCCTAATAACTTGGAAATAAGGTCCCTTTTATTGAGTCAAGCACATGACANCAGTATACTGGGTGGACATTTGGGGCAGGCCAAAACTGTTGGCAAATTGGCAAAACATTATCATTGGGAGGGGTTGCCCCGAGAGGTCTTGAAATATGTGCAGTCCTGTGATCAGTATCAAAGAAATAAGTCTAGGCACACACCACCGGGAGGTCTCTTGCAACCGCTGCCCATCCCAGCGGGACGCTGGGAAACTATGTCCATGGACTGGGTGGTCACACTGCCACGAACGGCTAATGGGCATGATTCGATACTGGTAGTCGTGGAGAAACTCACAAAAATGGTCATTTTCATCCCCACAACTGTCAAAGTAACTGCACTCGAAATAGCGAGACGATTCTACGACCATGTAGTATGCCAACATGGGCTACCCTCTAATATCATCTCAGACCGAGACTCAAAATTTACCTCTAAGTTCTGGAGAGCTTTAATGGGGTTAATGGGAGTCAAACAGCTGCTCAGCACAGCAAACCACCCTCGTATTGATTGAAATAAATCGACTCACCAAATAAGCGTTCAACAATTAATAAAGATCTTTATATCAGCAAGTAATCTCTATGGTATTTTTCGTTAACTTGTTAAACGGCAAAGGACAACACACTAGCAGTGAGTAATACTCGTAAGTCAAATGCGAAAGGGGCGTTGAAACGGTTCCACCTGCGGGCGGCTGGGACACCGCCCTAACTGTCCCTTCAGTAGACATGGGAAGGTGACAGGAGGTCCTATCTCCATATAAGTTGGAGGGGGATGTGACAGTTAGTGATAGTTGTGACAGGCAGCCCACCTTTAAAATTAAGTTGGAGGGAGTGGTATTCTCTGATCACCATATTACACACTCAACCTGCGCTCACGCTCACTTGCTCTCTAACTCAATTTTCCCTTATATTCACTCACACCAGGTATTCCACACTAGGAACTTGAAATGAATCGACTTACCAAATAGGCAATTAANGATTAACAATTAGTAAAGATCTTTATATCAACAAGTAATCTTTATGGTATTTTCCGTTAGCTGGTTTAACGGCAAAGGACAACACACTAGCAGTGAATAATACTTGTAAGTCAAATGCGAGTAAACTGGCAACGATAATGCAAATCAGTAAACTCATACATAAGCAAGGTTAGAAGCCAGTGCGTATCAATGGCTTCTTGCCTTGGATTCAGATCTCTCTCAGTAAGCTGTACAAGAGAGTTGGCCTTGTTTCCGAATGCCGAACTCGAGAGCAATGCCTAGCATATGTACATGGAATGAGTTTACTGTTCAACGGCAAGTGCGATGGCACCGCCTACCCGGGAGTTAACCACGTTGGTAGGACCTCGGTTAACCAAATCCACCGCCATCTCCCATCATCCCGAATAGCCATCCATCATAGGGATGTCATCTGGCCATTCATCTAGCATATCGCACTTAGATGCATATCAAGGCAGTTCGCTGCTACCGAGTACGGAAGTCAACTGGCTGTCAAAGAATGTGTCAGCAAGCTGACTTAAGGTGACATCACCCTGCTACTTCCGGCCGAGTCATTAAACTGATATTAAATATAAAGTCCAGCAGACTGATCATTAACTAGAGTTCAGCAGGCTGAACTTATTTAACTATATTATTTAAATGAATGTTATGTCAACCAATATACTGATTCATTACAATCCCTCCAACTTATCATGTTGTCGCCTCGACAACACTATCACTAATAACAGCGTGCTGTACCTTCCGTCCCCAGCCTACTTCCATTAGGAGGGAGATGTCCCTGAGGCCCTATACTCAGAGGAGCCGGACCTCCTCCTGTCTTGGGGTCTTCTAAAGCCTGTCAGAGAAGGAGGTTCTGTGTAAGGACCCGGCGGAGAACGCAGTAACTGGGCTGTTTCCTCCTGCACAGTCTGAAACTGAAGGGAGGCAGCCTTCTCCTGGGCAGCCCTCAAACTTACAGGTACGTATACCGGCATCCCAGAAGGATGTTGCATGACATGAGCCAAGGGTACATGCCCTCTCTGCGAGGGAGATGCTGGCAGGCCTCTGGCTATCTCCCGAGCAGACCTCCTGTTTGCCCTGTCTGACTGGGTCTCCTTGCCTGGAGATGGGGTCTGTCCTCTGGCAGTCCCCAGCCAAATGATATCCTCCTCTTCAGCGAGTTGCTGCAGGGCCAACCCCGTCTTCTCCCTTACAGGGGATGTGGCAGGCGTCAGGATCACGGCGGGGCTAGTGTTCTCCTCCTCGCCTTCCTCCTCGTCTTCCTCTGACTCCTCCTCCTCTCCGTCCCCGGGTTCCTCTGAGACTTCTAGGGTCTCTTCTGTCAGCTGCTCCAGCTCTTCATTGGAAAAAGAATATCCTGCTGACCTTCCCCTTTTGGGTGCTGGTGGGGGCTGCTGAGTCCGGACCGCATAGAGGTCCTTTTCCCCCTGCTTACTTGCCCTATGGCATAAGCGTGCTTCCCTTTTGAGAATGACTCTCGGGCCCAACTTCGGTCCCCCTGCATCTCTTGGCTCATGCAGTCTCTGACTCCATCCAATCTTGGGTCCCAAGCCGCAATGTGAGGGGGCAATACTATGTTCCCCTTTAGGTCTGTCAAGAAACCCTCATCCGTCGCCCTGTCATTCTGCTGGTCCCTCATGTTGATGGTCATCCACCGCCAATCAGTGGGCTTTTGGAAGAAGGCAGGGTCTGTCCTTTTAAGAGTACAAGGGTACCAGTGCCCTGCAAAGTCTAGCTGACTGGTTTCCCTGGCCAAGAATTCCCAGCTCCTCCTCTCCACCTCATTGTACATGGCCTTGAACCTGTTGTGGGGTGTTGAGTCCTTGAAGCTGTCCGCGTCCATGGGGATCATCCTGATGACCCTATCTTCCCCCCAGATACCAGGAATCGAGACAGCCCCTGCTTCGTTCACCTGGGCCATTGCCTTGGCCTCTCTGACTGTATATCCTACCATCCTGGCGTAATCGTGGTAGAGGAGGAGCCCTGTGCCGACCTCTATATACTTGTCAAAGTTTTCGGATGTCTCCCCTTCCCTCTGGAGGATTTCCTTCTGCGACTCACTGCGACTTCTCTGGGCATACTTGAAGGCCTCCTCCAGTAGATCAAAGCCCTTGCCCAGCACTGTGTAGCGATAGCTGCTGATTCTCCTCTGTTCTTCTTCTTCAGCCTGCTGCTTCCGCTTCTCCTCAGCTTGCCTCTCCTCCTCTGCTTTCTTGGCCTCCTCTGCAGCTTTTCCGTCCAGTTCTTCCTGCCTCAGTCTGGCCTGTTCCTCCTCCTCCTTCTTCTTCTGTGCCTCCCGCTGTTGTTGGAGTTGTTGTGATTCCCAAGCGGAAATGGACGATGATTCGATGTCTCCACGGAATTGCAAGTTTCTGCATGTGCCTCTTCCGCCCTTCTCTTCCTCTTGAGTTCCGACTTTTGAGTCATCCTGCTCAATCATAAACACAATGCAGTTAGTGAAGTCATGATATTTTGCCGCTACTGAGTGCCATTGATGAAGAGGAACGCGATCGGGAGAGTCCTATAATGAATCAGTATATTAGTAGATATAATGTTCAGTTAAATATAATAGTTAATTTAGTTCAGCCTGCTGAACACTAGTTATTATTCAGTTTGCTGGACTTAATACTTAGTATCAGTTTAATGACTCAGCCGGAAGCAGCAGGCTGAAGTCCACTTAAGTCAGCTTGCTGACACATTCTTTGACAGCTAGCTGACTTCCGTACTCGGTAGCAGCGAACTGCCTCGATATGCATCTAAGTGTGATATGCTAGATGAATGGCCAGATGACATCCCTATGATGGATGGCGATTCGGGATGATGGGAGATGGCGGTGGATTTGGTTAACCGAGGTCCTACAAACGTGGTTAACTCCCGAGTAGGCGGTGCCATCGCACTTGCCGTTGAACAGTAAACTCATTCCATGTACATATGCTAGGCATTGCTCTCGAGTTCGGCATTCGGAAACGAGGCCAACTCTCTTGTACAGCTTACTGAGAGCGATCTGAATCCAAGGCGAGAAGCCATCGATACGCACTGTCTTCTAACCTTGCTTATGTATGAGTTTACTGATTTGCATTATTGATGCTAGTTTACTCGCATTTGACTTACGAGTATTATTCACTGCTAGTGTGTTGTCCTTTGCCGTTTAACCAGTTAACGGAAAATACCATAAAGATTACTTGCTGATATAAAGATCTTTATTAATTGTTAATCGCCTATTTGGTAAGTCGATTCATTTCAAGTTCCTAGTGTGGAATACCTGGTGTGAGTGAATATAAGGGAAAATTGAGCTCAAACTAGCAACTCCCGAGACATGGAGAACNAGAGAGCAAGTGAGCGTGAGCGCAGGTTGAGTGTGTAATATGGTGATCAGAGAATACCACTCCCTCCAACTTAATTTTAAAGGTGGGCTGCCTGTCACAACTATCACTAACTGTCACATCCCCCTCCAACTTATATGGAGATAGGACCTCCTGTCACCTTCCCATGTCTACTGAAGGGACAGTTAGGGCGGTGTCCCAGCCGCCCGCAGGTGAAACCGTTTCAACGCCCCTTTGGCATTGGTCAGCTGGTCTTTAAATTCCCAAGTGTCCCCAGAGGCATCGTAACCATTCCATCGGATGAGGTACTTCAAGACATATTTAGACGATCGGCGGACCGAGCGAGCGTCTAAAATCTCATCGACCTCATATTCCTCAGGATCGCCGTCCCGGACAACGGGGACCGGTCCCGGTTGGACAGGTAACCGACCTGTGAACAGTGTATCACCTTTGATGTATGGTTCCAGAAAGGAGACATTAAAGACCGGATGACCCTTGTAGTCAGCTGACATGTTCAGTTTGTAAGCATTCTGACCAACACGACGCACCACTGAATATGGACCGACTCAGACAGGGCCAAGCTTTTTCTTGACCACACCAGGGAGGTACAGGTGCTGGAATGCAGTTTGACTAAATTGCCCTTAGAAAGTGTTTGCTCCCGACGGTGTTAATTAGCGTATTTTTGTTGGTTATCTTGGGCTTTGTGCAGGTTTTGTTGGACTTCTGACAGGGTGTCAGCAAACTCCTGAGTTAACTGGAGGCAGACCGGGTTGTCAATCCCTTCAGGGTCAGTTAAAGACTCCCCCAGGACATCTAAAGGAGACTTAGGGACTCTACCCAGGCTGAGTTCAAAAGGAGTCTTGCCCGTTGATGTGTGCACCGCACTGTTGACCGCAAACTGAATTTGAGGCAGCAGGTCATCCCAATTATCTTGTTTTTGGTTAATATATGCTCTCAGCACCTCCTGCAGAACTTGGTTAGTTCTTTCAGTCTGCCCATCAGTCTGAGGGTAGTTTGCTGTGCTGAGCAGCTGTTTGACTCCTATTAACCCCATTAAAGCTCTCCAGAACTTAGAGGTGAATTTTGAGTCTCTGTCTGAGATGATATTAGAAGGGAGCCCATGTTGGCATACTACATGGTTGTAAAATTGTCTCGCTGTTTCGAGTGCAGTCACTTTGACAGTTGTGGGGATAAAAATGACCATTTTTGTCAGTTTATCCACGACTACCAGTATTGAATCATGCCCGTTGGCAGTTCTTGGTAGTGAGACCACCCAGTCCATGGATATAGTTTCCCAGCGTCCCGCTGGGATGGGTAGCGGTTGCAAGAGACCTCCGGGTGGTGTGTGCCGAGACTTATTTCTCTGACACTGGTCACAGGACTTGACATATTTCAAGACCTCCCGGGGTAACCCCTCCCAATGATAATGTTTTGCCAGTTTGCCAACAGTTTTGGCCTGCCCCAAATGTCCACCCAGGAGACTGTCATGAGCTTGACTCAGTAAGAGAGACCTTATTTCCAAGTTATTAGGAATGACCAGCTTCAGCCTGCCTGAAGTGGTTTCAGACACCCAGACCCCTCCCTTGAGCTTATACCCGAGTGCAGTAGCACGACACACACCAGTAGTGGGGCTGGGCTCAAATGTTGGGTCAGAAAGGTAGGCTTTCCTAAGTTGTTCTAGGAAGGACTTTTATACCTTTAGTGAAGTGATTGCACACAGGACTTTATCTACAGCATGCTGACTAAAGTTCCTTTCTTGCAAGTCAGGTCTTCTAGAGAGTGCATCAGCAGGATTCAACTTCCCTGGTTTGTAGTCAATCTGGACTTGGAACTGCTCCAGCATCTGGCTCCAGCGGTTCTCCCTCCTCGACAGCTTGGACTCCTTCTGAAAGTGAGTCAGAGCTAGATGATCTGTAATCACCTAAAAAGCTTTACCATGTAAGTATGCTCTCCACTGTTTGAGTACATGAATGATAGCTAGCAGCTCTTTATCATGCACTGAGTAATTAATCTCCGCTGGATTGAATTTCATAGACTCATACAACACAGGATGCCACTCCTGCCGTACCTTACCATCCTTTGTGGTTTTGTCAGCAGGCTGCAACAAAATAGCACCCATGGCATAGTTAGAGGCATCAGTAACCACCTGCACCGGTTTGCTGGGGTGATACACGGCTAGCACTGGGGCAGAACAGAGAGCATCTTTGAGGGTCTAGAAGGCAGCCTGCTGCTCTTCCCCCCACTTATACCCTATGTCTTTCTTAGTAAGGTCAGTCAGTTTACTGGCCTTTGTAGAATAATTCTCAATGAATCTCCTATAGTAGTTAGCCAACCCGAGGAAGGATCTAACTTCAGAGACTGACTGTGGTACTGGCCAGTCCCTTATGGTCTGGACTTTCTTAGGATCCACACTGATGCCCTCTTTACTGACAACGTGGCCTAAGAATTCAATACTTTCCTTAAAGAAATCACACTTGCTCATTTTAGCATATAAGTGATTTTTCCGCAGAGTGTCCAGCACTTTCTTTAAGTGTTCAGTGTGCTGAGCTTCATCTTTAGAGAAAATTAAAATATCATCCAGGAAAACTTGCACAAACTTATCCAAATAAGGTCTGAAAATGTCATTCATAGCACCCATGAAGGTAGCAGGAGCATTAGTCAGTCCAAATGGCATCACGTTGAACTCATAGTGTCCATAACGTGTGCGAAGGCAGTCTTGTGTTCATCCCCCTCAGCAATTCTGATTTGATGATAACCACTCTTGAGACCTATCTTACTGAACACCTTAGCACCAGACAGGGTATCAAGCAAGTCCTCGATCCTGGGTAAAGCATACTTGTTCTTTACTGTAATTCTGTTCAGGGCTCTGTAATCCACACACATCCGCATACTGCCATCCTTTTTCTTAACAAATAGGATGGGTGCGCCGTAAGGTGATTTACTGGGAGAAATATAACCATTTTCCTCAAGCTCTGCAATCTGTGTTTTCAACTCCTCGCTCTCCACATAAGACAAGCCATACGTGCGTTGCCAAGGTGGCTGACTCCCAGGTAATAGATCAATCCTATGATCTACTTCCCTCTTAGGGGGTAGTCCTGGAGGCATATTAAATACATCCGTGTACTGAGCAACAATTTTTGCAGCAGTAGGGTGCTCCGGAGGGCTTACCTTTTTCTCAACCACTTCTTAACAAATGGGATGGGTGCGCCGTAAGGTGATTTACTGGGAGAAATATAACCATTTTCCTCAAGCTCTGCAATCTGTGTTTTCAACTCCTCGCTCTCCACATAAGACAAGCCATACGTGCGTTGCCACGGTGGCTGACTCCCAGATAATAAATCAGTCCTATGATCTACTTCCCTCTTAGGGGGTAGTCCTAGAGACATATTAAATACATCCGTGTACTGAGCAACAATTTTTGCAGCAGTAGGGTGCTCCGTACCTTTTTCTCAACCACTTCTTCAGGTTGAGGAGGTACCTCTCTTAGCAGCAGACAGAACATTCTGTCTTCCTTCTGGTTCCAGCTTTTGACAAACTCCATTGCATTCAGCAACCTGCATCCTTCTGGAAGCTTGTTCTTTTCCTTCATTTGCCATCCACACAGGACAAGAGGGAAGAGCAATGGTGGGTGCCAAGTCAGTCTGCCCATCACTGGCTCCTCTCACTTTAACTGTACCTCTGCTCCAACACACTTTAGCTTGATGTCTATTAAGCCAGGACTTGCCTAGCACGAGATCATAAAAGCCAGTGTTGAGTACCTCAAATGTAAGCGTTTCAGTTAGAACTGCAATGCCAGAACGTAACTGGACCTCAATAGGCTTGGTAATAACTCCTTCCGAGATACGTGAGGCATCTCCAAGGAATATTTTTATATTCCCTTCGGTGACAGTAGGCAGCCTTAGCCGCTTAACTAAGTCCTTGTGGATAAAAGTATGTGACGCCCCTCCCACAACAAATGCCCTCACCTTCCTACCTGCAATCATGCAATGCAGTAGGATAGGGGGGACTGTCTTTTCCTGACTTTCGCATTGTTCTCCTGACGTAGCAAAGAAATGTTGGACATCAAGTGGAACAAGAGCATCCAGAGTGTGCACTCTCTGGACGTCTATATTGCTGATGGTCTCCTTTATCTGGTTGTCAGGCATGCATAGTGAATCCAGTTCAGCAGGACTCATAATACCTGCTACGAGGGCAGCTAGTGACGACTCACTATCTCTAGCATCCTCACAGTCAGTAGACTGGATTACTGACTGTTGCTGTCTTTTAAAGGCTGGTCTTTTCTCTCGACTTTTGGGAGGTGCTTGACTGGACACTGCTCTCTGAAGTGACCTGGCTGCTGGCAATGGAAGCAAATCGATTTTGCTGAGGCTGGTCTCGGCTTAGTCCTACCACCACCTCTTCCATAGCCGCCTCGAGAGAAACCACCTCTNACCACCTCTACCTCTAGA
Organism: Mesotaenium endlicherianum; assembly: GCA_009602735.1. Lineage (NCBI taxonomy): Eukaryota > Viridiplantae > Streptophyta > Zygnematophyceae > Zygnematales > Mesotaeniaceae > Mesotaenium > Mesotaenium endlicherianum. The sequence continues at coordinate 307,846 of WELA01010381.1, forward strand.
CTGAATAGCATTGTACTCATACTCATATCCATCACCCTGATCATCCTCAGCCTGGTCTCCTTCTATTGCATTGTAGGAGTCGTGGGGCTTTTTGACAATCTTAGACACCAAAGCATTACTCTGGCGCTTGTGATTGAACTGCTGCTGATCTCAGGCATCCGCATCCTGGATCAAGTCAGCCAGTTTCTCATACTTTTTCTCAGCAAAATGATCGGAGACCTCGGATTTCAAGCCATACCTGAAGTATGGTATCCTATACCGTTCTGGCAAATCAGGCTGCTTCATCATGTTCTCTTGGAACTTTTGAGCAAACTCAGCAACTGAAGTGGTCTGCTTCAGTGTCAGGGAGATCATCGCATAGATAGCTTTCTCCTGCTGGTTGATGACATCAAACTTCTCATGCAACTTCTCGACAAACTCTACCCACGTAGGGTCACC
>WELA01010381.1:308390-338737 GCA_009602735.1 Mesotaenium endlicherianum
ATAGCGCACCGGTGTGCCTGACCTNCGGTGTGCCTGACCTTCTCGTAATCTTGCAGTTCTGGGTAGTTCTCCAGCCACTGCTCAACATCCGCGAGAAACTTGATCAGGTAATATTTTCTCTTTCCCTCAGGATCATAGTCCTGGGGAGGTTTCGGCTTGGGCTTACTAGGCCCTCGGCCACCACCACTGGTGGTTTGAGACCCCAGTTGGTCTCTGTCCCGCAGTAGGGACATTATGATTCTTTTGTCCTCCTGTTGGGACTGATACATGGTCGCCACTTGCGACTGCATCCAAACGAACAATGCTCCCAAGTCTACACTCTGGGGTGGTAGATTAGCAAATGCAGCAGCAGCACTGGCATCTACTCGCTGAGTAGTGTCCTCAACAATCCCTCTCGTTCCTGCAGCAGCAATTCCTGCCGCATTCAGTCGGTCACGTATTTGACCTAGGGGTACATTGAGTTGTACAGCAGGAGGTGGGTTCAGAACATTGACTCTTGATGCCATAAGTTCTTCAACAGTGCGCTCGTCAGCTGGCTGTCCTTCCCTCCTTTCTGCATCTTCAGCGGCCTTTGCTGATTGTTCAGCTTCTAGTCTGGCTCTCTCCTCCTCAGCTTGCTGTGCTGCGACTGCGGCAATAGCAGCTGCCTCATCTGCGGCCTCCCTGGCTGCAGTATCTGCCACTGCTTCAGAATAGGTACGGGTTCCCGCTACATGGCTTTCCGCCTGGTTTTCGCCATTCTCGTTATCCTGGTTCTCCATGTCTTGGGAGTTGCTAGTTTGAGTCCTGGTCCTTACCATACAAAGAAGACTGTGATAACTGCTCCGATACCACTGAAATGAATCGACTTACCAAATAAGCGATTAACAATTAATAAACATCTTTATATCAGCAAGTAATCTTTATGGTATTTTCCGTTAACTGGTTAAACGGCAAAGGACAACACACTAGCAGTGAGTAAGACTCGTAAGTCAAATTCGAGTAAACTAGCATCAATAATGCAAATCAGTAAACTCATACATAAGCAAAGTTAGAAGCCAGTGCGTATCAATGGCTTCTCGCCTTGGATTCAGATCTCTCTCAGTAAGCTGTACAAGAGAGTTGGCCTCGTTTCCGAATGCCGAACCCGAGAGCAATGCCTAGCATATGTACATGGAATGAGTTTACTGTTCAACGGCAAGTGCGATGGCACCGCCTACCCGGGAGTTAACCACGTTGGTAGGACCTCGGTTAACCAAATCCACCGCCATCTCCCATCATCCCGAATCGCCATCCATCATAGGGATGTCATCTAGCCATTCATCTAGCATACCACACTTAGATGCATATCGAGGCAGTACGCTGCTACCGAGTACGGAAGTCAGCTGGCTGTTAAAGAATGTGTCAGCAAGCTGACTTAAGGTGACATTAGCCTGCTACTTCCGGCCGAGTCATTAAACTGATGTTAAATATAAAGTCCAGCAGATTGATCATTAACTAGACTTCAGCAGGCTGAACTTATTTAACTATATTATTTAAATCAATGTTATGTCACCAATATACTGATTGATGGGCAAACTGAAAGAACTCACCGAGTCCTGCAGGAGGTGCTGAGAGCATATATTAACCAAAAACAAGATAATTGGGATGACATGTTGCCTCAAATTCAGTTTGCGGTCAACAGTGCGGTGCACGCGTCAACAGGCAAGACTCCTTTTGAACTCAGCCTGGGTAGAGTCCCTAAGTCTCCTTTACATGTCTTGGGGGAATCTTTAACTCACTGTAGTGAAACAGATAGATAAAGTACTTAGTAAAACAGAATAGTTTATCTATTCAAGACAAGGATCTTTGAACACAAGTGGTAGCTTCTTGAAAGAGAGATGGCTTCTTGAAAGTTAATATATTTCTGGATTTTGGCAAGTACAAGAGTGATTCTGGAATGTCTTTCTATGTTCTAGCTCTTGTTTATATACTTGCTACATAAGTAATTTCTAGGAAGGTGTATGTTGATGTGTTGGCACCCAACACATCCCAAAACTTGCCACCTCTTTCTAGAATAATGTACACATGTCCTTTTGACCTAAAAATGGCACATTTGACTTTTGCCACATGGAGTTCTTCTAGGTCTTTCCTCTAACTTCGAAAATGCCTTGGAAGGTTCAAAGGACATGAACCAAGTTACTAGAGTACCTATTCACACTTGACTCCACACAATACTACTCCAAATATATTTGAAAACATTAAAATATATGCAAACTAATATATAATAACTCAAATCACTACATCACCCCCCCGATAGAAAAAGCGACGTCTCGGCGCGTCAAGTCAGGTCTTACACATGTGGAGCAAACTAGTCAACAGTTTCAAGTCAGATGCCACACATGTGAAGAGGACTAGTCAAAGGCGCCAAGTCAGGTGCTACACATGTAAGGTAGACTAGGCAAGGTCGTAGGTGGTGTGACCTTATTGGCTAGCCTACTCCTTAATGATAAAGAAAATTGTACAAGTTGGCCCAGAATCTGCCACGAACTCAAAAATTCATAGCGGCCACAGAACTGCTCCAAATCTGAAAATTCGAGTGCCAGACGGACCGCGTCGGAGAACTCTACCGGGTCACCAAATTTGAGAGCATTCTCATTTCTGGAGTGTCGTTGAGAGCTGAGAGAGTAGGCACTCCTCCAAATCTGTGCAGAAACTTCTGAAAATCATAAGTCCTTCTATACTTCTCCAAATTCTGCAAACTAAGTCTCAAACTGGGCGCTGTAAGATGTTCTACCAGAGTCTTGAGTTTCAGAGCATTCCAAGTTCAGGGGAGGGCACAATGTCAGAAGGCATATTCTGCCCTAACAATGCCAGCAGCCTGACCCCCTTCTACTTAGAGCATCATATCTCTCTCACCAGTGCTCCAAATTGAGCAAACTTGGACTCTAAATGACCGGCTACTCATGGACTACAGCCAGGTAAATTTTCAGAATTTATTATGCAGAGACCTATCACCAGTAGCAGTTTTAGTTTTCTGTCCAGAAACTGCGAGAAGAGAAGAGTGTCTAATGTCAATTTTTCCTCTTTCTTGTTCTTGCAGGCTGCCTCCAAGGGGTCTTCTGCTGCTTCTTGATGGTGGCAGGCTGCCTCCCTGAAGTCTTCGGGCTTCTAGTAGAGAGACTTGGGGCTGGTCCAAGATGGGGGTTGGCGGCATGGAAGCGCTTCAACTTTCTCTGAACTTTGTCAAGGTAGTGCGCCGCCACCCAACTATTCTCCGAATCTGGATATCCTTTCCACTTGATCAAGTATTGCTGCTGTCTCCTGAAATTTCTCATAGCCACTATGTCTTCCACTTCGTACTCCAAATGATCATCCACTATTGTTGGGGCTGGTGGGGTTGTCACACGTCCTGGGAACTTGTTGTCGGGTTGCACATATGGCTTGAAGAGGGAAGCGTGGAATACGGGGTCGATGTGCATAGTCTGGGGAAGTTCTAGCTTGAAAGCAACGGGGTTGACTTGCTGGATAATCTTGAAGGGTCCCAAATACTTGGGAGAGAACTTGCTGCCGGCAGGCCTGTTGTTCAGGGAAATGTTCTTGGATGATAGTAACACGTTGTCACCCACTCTGTACGTAATTTCTCTTCTGGATCTGTTCGCCACTCTTGCTTGAGCATCTTGCGCGTGTTGTAGAGCTTTCTTCGCTGCTGTAAGGGCTGCTTCTAATGTCTCCATAAAATCTGTGGCTGCAGGTACTTCATCATGGCCAGCCGTGAAGCTCAGTGGCGTGGTCGGATGGAAGCCATAGTTGAGGAAGAATGGGGACTCTTGGGTAGAGGCCTGCGTAGTGTTGTTGTAGGCAAACTCGAGGGGGGTCAAGTACATGTCCCAGTCTTGCTCGAGGGTAGACACGTAGGCCTTTAGAGAGGTCTTTAGGGTACGATTCATACGCTCGGTTTGCCCATCTGATTGTGGGTGGTAGGCAGTAGACATATCCAGCGATGTACCCAAGTTCTTGAAGAGATTTTTCCAGAAATGGCTTGTGAATCTTGGATCTCTATCTGACACAATTCTTGATGGTAGTCCATGGAGTCGGAAGATGTTGTCAAAGATGAGTCTTGCAAGTTGTGGTGCTGTAGCCTTAGTCGTCGTGGGAATAAAATGAGCCATCTTGGTAAGTCTGTCCACCGCCGTGAGTATTGCATTATGGCCTCGAGGTGTCACGGGCAAGTCCACGATAAGGTCCATTGAGATGTCCGTCCATTGTCTTTCGGGGATTGGTAGTGGTTGGAGGAGTCCTCCCGCCTTTTGCGATGATGGCTTGATTCTTTGGCATGTGTCACAGCTCCTGCAGTACTCCTTGACTTGCTTAGACATGCCTGGCCAACAATAAGTCCTAGCTAGAACGCCCGTGGTCCTTAGGATTCCAAAGTGTCCTCCAAGAGGGTTGTCGTGTGCTTCTCGTAGAAGCAAGAGCCGGAGGTCTAAGTCATTAGGAACACATCTCTGGCCCGTATCTTGCCTCACCCAATAATTGCCTTCTTGCTTCTTGCATGGGTCCAAGGCTGCTTCTCCGTTCTTGTAGTAAGGGTCTCTTTCATAGGCGGCTGAAAATCGAGCTTCCAGATCTGTCTTCAGGGATACCATCACTGCATTTAATTGCAGTCTTGAGAGGGGGTCAGCCGGGTTTGTCTTGCCGGGCTGGTACTGAATCGTGATGTTGTATTGTTGCAAGTATCCGCTCCATCTTGCTTGTCTCCTTGAGAGATACGGCTGCGTTTGGAGGTGCTTTAACGCCTCGTGGTCCGTGGTGACCAGTACTTTGCGTCCTTCAACGTAGCAGCGCCAAACCTTCAAGGCATGTACAATCGCCAATGCCTCTCGCTCCGTGGTTGTATAATTTTGCTCGGCTGGATTTAGCTTCCTTGACTCGTAGGCGATGGGCTGCAGTCCCTTGCCTTGGTCTTGAAGCAGGATTGCTCCTATTGCATAGGAAGATGCATCGGTGATGACGTGGAAGGGCCAATCTGGGTTTGGACTTGGGAGTGTGAGCACCGGGGATGTGGTCAATCTTCGCTTTAACTCTTGAAATGCCTCTTCCTCTTTCTCGGTCCATGTATATAGCCTGTCCTTCTTGAGTAGATCTGTCAGGGGGGCTGCTATGTGCGAGAAGCCTTGGATGAATTTTCTGTACCAATTGGCAAATCCCAAGAATGACTGGAGTTCTTTCTTGGTCGTGGGGGTTGGCCATTCCTCCACCACCGTGGTCTTCTTGGGGTCTATCTTGATGCCATCAGCAGTCACGTGGAGACCTAGGAACTCCACTTCTTGTTTGGCAAACTCGCATTTTGACTCCTTCGCAAACAGCTTGTTTTGCTTCAATACTTCAAGGACTTCTTTCAAGTGTCTCGCATGCTCTTCAAGGGTCTTGCTGTAGATAAGGATGTCATCGATGAATACCACCACAAATCTGTCCAACATGGGCTGAAATATGGTGTTCATCATAGTCATGAAAGTTGCTGGCGCGTTGGTGAGTCCAAATGGCAGGACCATGAACTCAAAATGTCCATATCTTGTCCTGAATGCCGTCTTCTCTATGTCCGGTTCTGCGATGCGAATCTGGTGGTAGCCGCTCCGTAAGTCAATCTTCGTGAAGTACTTGGCTCCAACCAGCCGGTCCATGAGCTCATCCATGCGCGGCAGCGGGTATCGATTCTTGATGGTGATCTTGTTGAGGGCGCGATAGTCCACACACATCCTCAAGGTACCATCTTTCTTCTTGACAAATAGCACCGGGGCTCCAAATGGCGACTTGCTAGGTCGAATGAAGCCATGCTCCAGTAGCTCCTTGATTTGCTTCTTGACTTCGTCTAGCTCCGTGTATGACATTTTGAACGTAGGCCGAGAGATGGGCTTGCTTCCGGGCTCCAACTCTATCTTGTGGTCTACGAATCTTTTGGGGGGTAGGCCCTTGGGCAATTCCGGGGAGAACACTTCTTTGTAGTCCTCTAAGACTTCTTGTATCTCCTTGGGAACGGGGCTGCCTTCTTGACTCTCGATGTCTTTCTTGATGTCTTTTGGCGTGATCAAGGCCAAAAGAAGCTCGTGTCCCTTCCTCACAAGTCTCTTGAGTTGGAGGGCGGACAATAGTATCTCGTGTGCCGGCTTCTGGATGTCTTGGGTCTGGATATTCTGGATTGCGCGCAAAATACAGATTCTTGAAGTGATGTCATTCTTGATCTTGATAGTACCGGTCCTCCAATCAACTTGGGGGTTGTGCTTGGTCAACCAAGGCGTCCCTAGGATGACGTCGTACTTGCCCAATTGCATGGGGGAGAACACTACTCTATCCTTGAAGGACTTGATAGAGAGTGCCAAGGGGTACGTCTTCTTGGAAGGGGTAGTATAGGAGAATCCATCGGGCATCATAATCTCCTCGTCGTGGTCAAGAGTTCGCATAGTAATACCGTGCTTGGTGGCAAAATCTGCAGCAATGAAGTTGCCTTGAGCTCCGCTATCCACCAAGATGTGGACCTTCTCTCCTCCAAGGTAACCTCTCAAACTCATTGGGGCTGGAACGTCGTCTTCAACGGGGGTCTCCACCTCACTTGGCGTGTTGCCTTCTCGTGAAGTGGGTCTTGGGGTGGTAGGCTCCTGGCCTACCGGCGCTGTCCGTTTTTTGACAACTTTTTGGGGCATGAAAGTGCACGATGGCCCTTTTCCTTGCAATAAAAGCATAGTCCAGCCGTCATGAGAGCTTCTTTTTCAGCCGGGGAGAGTCTTGCTTTCACTCCTTGCTGGTTTCTTGCATCATAAGTGTCATTGGAGGGTCTTCCACTCTTCCGGGCAGCCGCGGGGTCCCTTTTAATAACTCCGATTTCCATGGGTGTGGGTCCAGATTCGGATGTGGAAGGGGCTGCGTACACCCGCGTCGTCGGTACCCGTGAAGATGAAGGCACGGAGTGCTTGAAATCCAAGGTATCCACCTTTTGGGCCACTTCAATGATCTTTGAGAAGTCCGTCAAGTCGCGTAACTCCACTTCCTTTGCCACCTTGGGTTTGAGGCCAAAGATGTAGCGGTCAATCTTCTCCTCGAGAGACATGTTGGGGATCTCAAGAGTGAGGGCGTGAAATCTGGATGTATACTCTTGAACGGACGTCGTTTGCTTGAGATGGTGGAGCTTTCCTCGGGCAATCTTCTCCGCATTGATGGGCATGAATTGCTTCTTGAGGGCCTCACGAAAATCTGCCCATCTTGCATATGATGGTGGGGGCTCTTGGCCGAGCATGGGGTGCGCCATAGCTTGATATATAGCCGCTTGATAGTTACGCCACCATGATGTTGCTGCTCCTCTAAGTAAGGTAACGGCAAAGGGAACGTAGTCCTCCTCGGGTACTTCAAGGAATGCGAGGTACGTCTCCACTTGGTAGAGCCATAAATTCAGGTTGGCACCTTTCCCGGGGTTGAAAGTGTCGGGTTTGCCGGGCTTGATGAGTTTCCTTGCTCTCGTTGGCTCTTGTGGAGGCGCTTGAGCCGGGGCTGGATTTTGAGCATTGCTCGCAATAGGGGCAACCATGGCAGCCATAGCTTCTCTTGACGCTTGCACGGTTGCTTCATAGGTGGCCAAGCCCACTTGGTTGTGGACGGTCATTAGGAAGGCTGCCCACTCATTTGCGGGAACTCCTTGTGGTGGGGTCAACTTTGCTATAGCGGCTGCCACGGGATTTGACGGTGCTCCTCCTTGTGGTGCTTCTTGTTGTTGGAGATTTCCTTGAGTAGGCTCTCCCATCGACGCTGGAGGAGGGTGTGCTCCTCCTTGTGGTGCTTCTTGTTGTTGCAGATTTTCTTGAGTGGGCTCTCCCATCGGCGCTGGAGGAGGGTGTCTTGGAGAGGAAGGGCTTCCTTCGAAAGCTTGCTGTTGGTCTTGAGGATCGGCCATCTTCTTGTGCTACCAAAGTGCCTAGCTCCGATACCACTGTAGTGAAACAGATAGATAAAGTACTTAGTAAAACAGAATACTTTATCTATTCAAGACAAGGATCTTTGAACACAAGTGGTAGCTTCTTGAAAGAGAGATGGCTTCTTGAAAGTTAATATATTTCTGGATTTTGGCAAGTACAAGAGTGATTCTGGAATGTCTTTCTATGTTCTAGCTCTTGTTTATATACTTGCTACATAAGTAATTTCTAGGAAGGTGTATGTTGATGTGTTGGCACCCAACACATCCCAAAACTTGCCACCTCTTTCTAGAATAATGTACACATGTCCTTTTGACCTAAAAATGGCACATCTGACTTTTGCCACATGGAGTTCTTCTAGGTCTTTCCTCTAACTTCGAAAATGCCTTGAAAGGTTCAAAGGACATGAACCAAGTTACTAGAGTACCTATTCACACTTGACTCCACACCATACTACTTCAAATATATTTGAAAACATTAAAATATATGCAAACTAATGTATAATAACTCAAATCACTACACTCACCCTGAAGGGATTGACAATCCGGTCTCCCTCCAGTTAACTCAGGAGTTCGCTGACACCCTGTCAGAAGTCCAACAAAACCTGCACAAAGCCCAAGATAACCAACAAAAATACGCTAATCAACACCGTCGGGAGCTGACATTTTCTAATGGCGAATTTGTCAAATTGCATTCTCAGCACCTGTACCTCCCTGGTGTGGTCAAGAAAAAGCTTGACCCTGTCTGGGTCGGTCCGTATCCGGTGGTGCGTCATGTCGGTCAGAATGCTCACAAACTGAACATGTCAGCGGACTACAAGGGTCACCCGGTCTTTAATGTCTCTTCTCTGGAACCATACATCAAAGGTGATACACTGTTCACAAGTCGGTTACCTGTCCAAGCGGGACCGGTCCCCGCTGTCCGGGACGGCGACCCTGAGGAATATGAGGTCGATGAGATTTTAGACGCTCGCTCGGTTCGTCGATCGTCTAAATATGTCATGAAGTACCTCATCCGATGGAAGGGTTACGATGCCTCTGGGGAGACTTGGGAGTTTAAAGACCAGCTGACCAATGCCAAAGGGGCGTTGAAACGGTTCTACCTTCGGGCGGCTGGGGCACCGCCCTAACTGTCCCTTCAGTAGACATGGGAAGGTGACAGGAGGTCCTGTCGCCATATTAGTTGGAGGGGGATGTGACATGTGACAGTTAGTGACAGTTGTGATAGGCAGCCCACCTTTAAAATTAAGTTGGAGGGAGTGGTATTCTGTTTCGGGATCAGCTGGACAATCTCTGATAACCATTTTACACACTCAACCTGCGCTCACACTCACTTTCTCCCTAACTCAATTTTCCCTTATATTCACTCACACCAGGTGTTTCACACTAGGAACTCTCCCGATCGCGTTCCTCTTCATCAAGGGCACTCAGTAGCGGCAAAATATCATGACTTCACTAACTGCTTTGTGTTTATGATTGAGCAGGATGACTCAAAAGTCGGAACTCAAGAGGAAGAGAAGGGCAGAAAAGGCACATGCAGAATACTTGCAATTCTGTGGAGACATCGAATCATCCTCCATCTCCGCTTGGGAATCACAACAACTCCAACAACAGCGGGAGGCACAGAAGAAGAAGGAGGAGGAGGAACAGGCCAGACTGAGGCAGGAAGAACTGGACGGAAAAGCTGCAGAGGAGGCCAAGAAAGCAGAGGAGGAGAGGCAAGCTGAGGAGAAGCGGAAGCAGCAGGCTGAAGAAGAGCAGAGGAGAATCAGCAGCTACCGCTATACAGTCTTAGGCAAGGGCTTCGATCTACTGGAAGGGGCCTTCAAATATGCTCAGAGAAGTTGCAGTGAGTCGCAGAAGGACATCCTCCAGAAGGAAGGGGAGACATCCGAACACTTTGACAAGTATATAGAGGTCAGCACGGGGCTCCTCCTCTACCACGATTACGCCAGGATGGTAGGATATACGGTCAGGGAGGCCAAGGCAATGGCCCAGGTGAACAAAGCAGGGGCTGTATCAATTCCTGGTGTCTGGGGGGAAGATAGGGTCATCAGGATGATCCCCATGGACGCGGACAGCTTTAAGGACTCTACACCCCATAACCGGTTCAAGGCCGTGTATAATGAGGTGGAAAGGAGAAGCTAGGAGTTCTTGGCCAGGGAAACCAGTCAGCTAGACTTTGCAGGGCATTGGTACCCTTGTACTCTTAAAAGGACAGAACCTGCCTTCTTCCAAAAGCCCACCGATTGGCGGTGGATGACCATCAACATGAGGGATCAGCAGAATGACAGGGCGACGGATGAGGATTTCCTGACAGACCTAAAGGGGAACATAGTATTGCCCCCTCACATTGCGGCTTGGGACCCAAGATTGGATGGAGTTAGAGACTGCATGAGCCAAGAAATGCAAGGGGACAGAAGCAGGGCCCGAGAGTCATTCTCAAAAGGGAAGCACGCTTATGCCGAATGGGCAAGCAAGCAGGGGGGAAAGGAATTGTATGCGGTCCGGACTCAGCAGCCCCCACCAGCACCTAAAAGGGGAAGGTCAGTGGGATATACTTTTTCTCGGGAAGAGCTGGAGCAGCTGACAGAAGAGACCCCAGAAGTCTCAGAGGAATCTGGGGACGGAGAGGAGGAGGAGTCAAAGAAAGACGAGGAGGAAGGCGAGGAGGAGGACACTAGCCCCGCCGTGGTCCTGACACCTGCCACATCCTCTGTAAGGGAGAAGACGGGGTTGGCCCTGCAGCAACTCGCTGAAGAGGAGGATATCACTTGGCTGGGAACTGCCAGAGGACAGAGTCCATCTCCAGGCACGGAGACCCAGTCAGACAGGGCAGACAGGAGGGCTGCTAGAGAAATCGCCAGAAGCCTGTCGGCATCTCCCTCGCAGAGAGGGCACGTACCCTTAGCTCATGTCATGCAACATCCTTCTGGGATGCCGGTATATGTACCAGTCAGTTTGAGGGATGCCCAAGAGAAGGCTACCTCCATTCAGTTTCATACCGTGCAGGAGGAAACAGCACAGTTACTGCGTTCTCCGCCGGGTCCTTACACGGAACCTCCCTCTTTGACAGGCTTCAGAAGACCCCAAGACAGGAGGAGGACTGACTTCCCTGACCATAGGGCCCGAGGGGCATCTCCCTCCTAAGAGCGGAAGGCCAAGGGCACAGCATGCTGGATGGGGGAGGAATCAGTATTTTCAGTTGGGGAAACCTATGTACCTTGTGTCAGGGTTGTCGAGGCGACAACATGTCAAGTTGGAGGGATTGTAATGAATTAGTATATTGGTTGATATAATATTCATTTAAATATAACAATTAAATTAGTTCAGTCTGCTGAACTCTAGTTTAATAATCAGTCTGCTGGACTTTATATTTAATATTAGTTTAATGACTCAGCCAAAAGCAGCAGGCTGAAGTCAGCTTAAATCAGCTTGCTGACACATTCTTTGACAGCCAGCTGACTCCCGTACTCGGTAGCAGCGAACTGCCTCGATATGCATCTAAGTGTGGTATGCTAGATGAGTGGCCAGATGACATTCCTATGATAGATGGCGATTCGAGATGATGGGCGATGGATTTGGTTAACTGAGGTCCTACCAACGGGGTTAACTCCCGGGTGGGCGGTGCCATCGCAATGGCCATTGAACAGTAAACTCATTCCATGTACATATGCTAGGCATTGCTCTCGAGTTCGACATTCGGAAACGAGGCCAACTCTCTTGTACAGCTTACTAAGAGAGATCTGAATCCAAGGCGAGAAGCCATTGATACGCACTCTCTTCTAACCTTGCTTATGCATGAGTTTATTGATTTGCATTATTGATGCTAGTTTACTTGCATTTGACTTATGAGTATTATTCACTGCTAGTGTGTTGTCCTTCGCCGTTTAACCAGTTAACGGAAAATACCATAAAGATTACTTGCTGATATAAAGATCTTTATCAATTGTGAATTGCCTATTTGGTAAGTCGATGCATTTCAAAGCTGAACAACTAGCAAAGGCCGCTGAAGATACAGAAAGGAGGGAAGGACAGCCAGCTGACGAGCGCAGTGCTGAAGAACTTATGGCATCAAGGGCCAATGTTCTGAATCACCTCATGCTGTACAACTCAATGTACCCCTAGGTCAAATTCGTGACCGGCTGAATGCGGCAGGAATAGCTGCTGCAGGAGCGAGAGGGACTGTTGAGGACACTACTCAGCCAGTAGATGCCAATGCTGCTGCTGCATTTGCTAGACTACCACCCCACAGTGTAGACTTGGGAGCATTGTTCATTCAAATGCAATCGCAAATGGCGACCATGTATCAGTCCCAACAGGAGGACAAAAGAATCATAATGTCTCTACTGCAGGACAAAGACCAACTGGGCTCTCAAACCACTGGTGGTGGTGGCAGAGGGCCTAGTAAGCCCAAGCCGAAACCTCCCCAGGACTATGATCCTGAGGGAAAGAGAAAATATTACCTGATCAAGTTTCTTGCGGATGTTGAGCAGTGGCTGGAGAACTACCCAAACTGCAAGATTACGAGAAGGTCAGGCACACCGGTGCGCTACTGAAAGGCAGTGCCGCAGACTGGTGGCTATACTGGAAAGGAGAGAGTAAGGCTCAGCAACTCAATGACCCTACGTGGGTAGAGTTTGTCGAGAAGTTGCATGAAAAGTTTGATGTCATCAACCAGCAGGAGAAAGCTATCTATGCGATGATCTCCCTGACACTGAAGCAGACCACTTCAGTTGCTGAGTTTGCTCAAAAGTTCCAAGAGAACATGATGAAGCAGCCTGATTTGCCAGAACGGTATAGGATAGCATACTTCAGGTATGGCTTGAAATCCGAGGTCTCTGGTCATTTTGCTGAGAAAANCAAGTCTCTGGTCATTTTGCTGAAAAAAAGTATGAAAAACTGGCTGACTTGATCCAGGATGTTGATGCCTGGGATCAGCAGCAGTTCAATCACAAGCGCCAGAGTAATGCTTTGGTGTCTAAGATTGTCAAAAAGCCCCACGGTTCCTACAATGCAATTGAAGGAGACCAGGCTGAGGATGATCAGGGTGATGGATATGAGTATGAGTATAATGCCATACAGTCTAGAGGTAGAGGTGGTTTCCCTCGAGGCGGCTATGGAAGAGGTGGTGGTAGGACTAAGCCGAGACCAGCCTCAGCAAAATCGATTTGCTTCCGTTGCCAGCAGCCAGGTCACTTCAGAGAGCAGTGTCTAGTCAAGCACCTTCCGAAGGTCGAGGTAAAAGACCAGCCTTTAAAAGACAGCAACAGTCAGTAATCCAGTCTACTGACTGTGAGGATGCTAGAGATAGTGAGTCGTCACTAGCTGCCCTCGTAGCAGGTATTATGGGTCCTGCTGAACTGGATTCACTATGCATGCCTGACAACCAGATAAAGGAGACCATCAGCAATATAGACGTCCAGAGAGTGCACACTCTGGATGCTCTTGTTCCACCTGATGTCCAACATTTCTTTGCTACGTCAGGAGAACAATGCGAAAGTCAGGAAAAGACAGTCCCCCCTATCCTACTGCATTGCATGATTGCAGGTAAGAAGGTGAGGGCATTTGTTGACGGAGGGGCGTCACATACTTTTATCCACAAGGACTTAGTTAAGCGGCTAAGGCTGCCTACTGTCACCTAAGGGAATATAAAAATATTCCTTGGAGATGCCTCAAGTATCTCGGGAGGAGTTATAACCAAGCCTATTGAGGTCCAGTTAGGTTCTGGCATTGCAGTTCTAACTGAAACGCTTACATTTGAGGTACTCAACACTGGCTTTTATGATCTCGTGCTAGGCAGGTCCTGGCTTAATAGACATCAAGCTGAAGTGTGTTGGAGCAGAGGTACAGTTAAAGTGAGAGGAGCCAGTGATGGGCAGACTGACTTGGCACCCACCAGTGCTCTTCCCCTCTTGTCCTGTGTGGATGGCAAATGAAGGAAAAGAACAGGCTTCCAGAAGGATGCAGGTTGCTGAATGCAATGGAGTTTGTCAAAAGCTGGAACTGGAAGGAAGACAGAATGTTCTGTCTGCTGCTAAGAGAGGTACCTCCTCAACCTGAAGAAGTGGTGGAGAAAAAGGTAAGCCCTCCGGAGCACCCTACTGCTGCAAAAATTGTTGCTCAGTACACGGATGTCTTTAATATGCCTCCAGGACTACCCCCTAAGAGGGAAGTAGATCATAGGATTGATTTATTATCTGGGAGTCAACCACCGTGGCAACGCACGTACGGCTTGTCTTATGTGGAGAGCGAGGAGTTGAAAACACAGATTGCAGAGCTTGAGGAAAATGGTTATATTTCTCCCAGTAAATCACCTTACGGCGCACCCATCCTATTTGTTAAGAAAAAGGATGGCAGTATGCGGATGTGTGTGGATTACAGAGCCCTGAACAGAATTACGGTAAAGAACAAGTATGCTTTACCCAGAATCGAGGACTTACTTGATACCCTGACTGGTGCTAAGGTGTTCAGTAAGATAGATCTCAAGAATGGTTATCATCAAATCAGAATTGCTGAAGGGGATGAACACAAGACTCCCTTTCGCACACGTTATGGACACTATGAGTTCAACGTGATGCCATTTGGACTGACTAATGCTTCCGCAACCTTTATGGGTGCTATGAATGACATTTTCAGGCCTTATTTGGATAAATTTGTGCAAGTTTTCCTGGATGATATTTTAATTTTCTCTAAAGATGAGACTCAGCACGCTGAACACTTAAAGACAGTCATGGACATTTTGAGAAAAAATCAGTTATATGCTAAAATGAGCAAGTGTGATTTCTTTAAGGAAAGTATTGAATTCTTAGGCCACGTTGTCAGTAAAGAGGGCATCAGTGTGGATCCTAAGAAAGTCCAGACCATAAGGGACTGGCCAGTACCACAGTCTGTCTCTGAAGTTAGATCCTTCCTCGGGTTGGCTAACTACTATAGGAGATTTATTGAGAACTATTCTACAAAGGCCAGTAAACTGACTGACCTTACTAAGAAAGACATAGGGTATGTGTGGGGAGAAGAGCAGCAGGCTGCCTTCCAAACCCTTAAAGATGCCCTTTGTTCTGCCCCAGTGCTAGCCGTGTATGACCCCAGCAAATCGGTGGTCACTGATGCCTCTGACTTTGCCATGGGAGCTATTTTTGCTGCAGCCTGCTGACAACACCACAAAGGATGGTAAGATACGGCAGGAGTGGTGTAATGAATCGATTCATTATTTATTTAATTAATTGCATATATTAATAAAGCACTAAATGAGTATTATGTCTATATACTCACATGTGCGAGTTCATCTAAATGAATGTATGTCGATGTAATGCGAGTTTACTTACTTTGTCAAAAAGGTCGGCAGGATGACTTTTGTACCATAATGTAGTTTGCTGACTTTGTTGAAAAGGTCAGCAGGATGACTTTTGTATCACAGTGTAGTTTGCTAAAATTTATATATCAGTTATGTATAGGATATATTATCAGTAGGTTGACATATAGTAAGCTCACTTGATATTAGTCAATATACTTAGCTTCAGTACGCTGAGGTTAGACATATTCATTTAGATTGTTATTTGTAGATTGGCACATGTGACCGTGGATATACTGAAAGTCGGGAGGTCGACTGAGATTTGGTAAACTGATGTCCTACCAGTGTGGTTAACTCCTGGGTAGGCGGAGCTGTCGTCAGTCAATTGAACAGTTAGGACTTCAGTCAACCGACCAATTTATATGGTCGTTATACCTAGATCCGTTGGGTCCAACTGAACGGGTTTCCCACGAAACGGCGCACCTTGCGCCGTGGTCAACCAGGTGGTCACTAAGTACATAGCAGGCGGGGATCTCGTGGTCCCTTATTCTGGACAGTAGGCTTTACAGTCGGATTTCTACTTGCAAGTAATGTGTGCACTTTTTGGGTTCGTTTTAATGGCCAGCCTTCACGAAAATTGACATGGTTGCTTTGTTTGCGCTCCAAATGGAGCAAACTAAAACTTTTTGGAAAGGTCTCGTCAAGATGCATTCGTTGCCGTTGAGTTTGCTCAATTTGGAGTAGTATTGACAGAGTTATGCCCTCTGACATTTGGGGGTCACACAACGGACAGATTCAATGGTTTTCGCACCTAAGTCAGTGGGATGTGTTTGAGCTACTTTATGGTCATCTGAATGAGAGCGCCTTTGCTATTCGGTCCCCTGATGTTGTGTATGTGCTTACACATGCTTGTATGCCTGGTTTGCAAGAGGTCAAGAGTTTCTAAAGGAGAAGCTCTAGTCCTCAAGCTCGCCTCTTTCTTGTGCCTTGTATTCGTGTGCAACTATGGCACACTACGATAAGTGAGTCAAGGGTTATAGATGAGTAAACGGAATTCATTATAAGGGCGAAAATCGCTCCCTGATTTCACACGCTTCCACCTATCTCTGATCTTTTATATTTAAATGAAATATATTAATCTTGAATAAGCAAGATTCATTTCAAGTGGCACCCTGTGTTGTACGAGTCTATGAAATTTAATCCAGCGGAGATTAATTACTCAGTGCATGATAAAGAGCTGTTAGCTATCATTCATGTGCTCAAACAGTGGAGAGCATACTTACATGGTAAAGCTTTTAAGGTGATTACATATCGTCTAGCTCTGACTCACTTTCAGAAGAAGTCCAAGCTGTCGAGGAGGGAGAACCGCTGGAGCCAGATGCTGGAGCAATTCCAAGTCCAGATCGACTACAAACCAGGGAAGTTGAATCCTGCTGATGCACTCTCTAGAAGACCTGACTTGCAAGAAAGGAACTTTAGTCAGCATGCTGTAGATAAAGTCCTGTGTGCACTCACTTCACTAAAGGTGAAAAAGTCCTTCCTTGAACAACTTAGGAAAGCCTACCTTTCTGACCCAACCTTTGATCCCAGCCCCACTACTGGTGTGTGTCGTGCTATTGCACTCGGGTATAAGCTTAAGGGAGGGGTCTGGGTGAGTGAAACCACTTCAGGCAGGCTGAAGCTGGTCATTCCTAATAACTTGGAAATCATCTTACGGAGAGAGATCTGAATCCAAGGCGAGAAGCCATTGATACGCACTGTCTTCTAACCTTGCTTATGTATGAGTTTACTGATTGCATTATTGATGCTAGCTTACTCGCATTTGACTTATGAGTATTGTTCACTGCTAGTATGTTGTCCTTTGTCGTTTAACCAGTTAATGGAAAATACCATAAAGATTACTTGCTGATAAAAAGATCTTTACTAATTGTTAATCGCCTATTTGGTAAGTCGATTCATTTCATTGGCGCTTGAAATCCAAAGTGTCGATGTCCTCCAAAGTTGTGGTTGCCCCACTGCCTCTGACTATTCTCCACAGCGTCGACTCTCGTCGCCAAGACCATCATTTCTCCAAGACTGGTAGGGTCCTTGAGCGCCACTTCCTTAGCCACAGTTGGCTTGAGTCCCCTCTTGAACTTGTCCATCATCTCCAACTTGTGCATGGATGGACATTGAAGCACCAGCTCGTTGAAGCGCGATACATACTCTTGAACGCTTCCTCGTTACCGAAGGCGCACCAATAGATCTCAAGCAGTGGCCTCGGGTGCGATAGGTTAAAATTGCCTCTTCAAGTCTTCAAAGAGCAAATTAACAGTAGCGGGAACTCCAGACAGCTGCTCCTCTCGCTCATACAAAGCTCCAGCACTCTTCTTCAGCAAAGTAATCACGAAGGCGACTTGCCTGTCAAGTGTGAGTGCAAAATACTCCATAAACTTCTTCACTCCAAAAATCCATTGATGAACAAGCGACGATCCACGCTCTCCAATATACACTTCAGGCTTAGGCGCACGCACTCCCAATGCGGGTGGAATAACTGGTTGCACCACTGGTTGAACATGGACCGGTGGTATAGCAGGTGCAGGTGGCGAACTCGTCGAAGCGGCCATTCCCAACAACAACTCGCACCATTCTCTCCACCTCCGCGCGCAAATTTTGTTGAAACTGGATGTAGACTTCTCCTCCAATTGCTGTTGCCATTTGCCTTAGCAACGCCTGCATCTCTTGTTGCTCTCTGGTCATTGTCGGTGCCTGCTGCTCCACGCTCTCAACATGCTCGACATGTTCGCCTCTTCCAGATGCTGACTGCGACTCCATAATATTATATGCAAACTAGCCCAGCTCCGATACCAGATGAAAGGGGCAGAGTGCCTTAGTGGAAGCGTACTCACTCACGAGGAACCAAACTAGTTGCAATCATACTCTAGAGTGCAGCGGCATATCACTTAAAAGGCCTAGGAAAATGACTCAACATTTTGAGTCGCAAGAAAGTGCTCAAAAAAATGAAATAGGATGAAAGACCTCATCATTACAAACACGTAGAAATTTACAGAAATGAAAATTGATGAGAAACGAAGAAGTCATGTATGTTTATAGTTTTCTACGACGACCGCTCGCCCCTAGGAGGGAGGGCCGCTTAGCAACAAAATTTCTTAAGTGTTTGTCAAAGTGTCCCTTCCAAAATATTCGTGAGTAGGCTAGATCAGTCTCATCCTACGTGTCGGGCCAATTTGACGTCTGCATGCATGCATCGAAATAGCTAAAATATACTTACCTAGGTGCACTAGGCTAATCCGAAACTTCTAGGTAATCGACCTAGTCGGCACTCCGCGTCAGCCAAAATTACGTGAAGGTTCGAATTCACTCTATCGGCCCAGATCGCTTGACGCTGTCGGTCAATCTGACGGTTGCGCTCACCGCGAATTAAGAACAGTCGCCGACCAACACCTTTAAACCAATTAAACTTCAGAAATTCATAACTTTCTCAATACTTGAGTTGGGGAGCTGAATCTTGGAAATACATATGCATAAATATGTATTGGTGATTAGACTTACCATTAGTGATCTGACTTTCATTATACAAAATTTTGAAAGCACATTTCTATTGACAAGCCCCTTGTTGCACATGAAATAAAGCCAAGCATCCTATTTGAAACAACCAAACTTAATTTGATAGTTAATAAGTGTGAGAATAGCTTATTTGCTTCATTTTTAGCTCGCAAGACCCCGCACATACTGAAATACTTGCCCTCATCTTGCCATTACACAACACATAGAGGAAGTTACTTGCTACTTTCTAACCTAGCCCCGGGCATTGGTGTGTTGCCTGCATGCTCTCACGCAACATGGTCAAAGCCCATTTGGGGCCCCATGTGCGAAGGAGGATGCAAGCTGTGCTTTTGTTTCGTGTTGGAGTGTGCGCAACTAGTTGAATTGATGACTATAAGTGGCTCCAATTGAGTGCGAGGTTGCTGCATAAAACTAGCAATGGCCAATATTGCATGTATTTTATAGTAGCATAGGTTTTGGTACAAAAAATTCAGAACCCAGAACAAATTGTCACTAGGGTCCAGTAGGAAATCAAGTTGATGGCTATGGTGACCCATTGGAGGAGCTAGTACTGGTAATTTTGACACTTGCTGTGGTATAGATACAAGTGTTCCCACATTCACGAGAATGCTTTGTAGAAGTTTGTAGAAGTTAATCAAGAAGTGTAGATGTAATAAGGAGCATAGATTCAATACGCGCATTGTAGCATATAACTTCTTGCCCCCTAATTTTCATGATACCCTATGAGCAAACCTTTTTCTCAATACAGTGCAATTTGAACACAAATCTAAATTCAAACATGTGATGCTGAATTTGTCACAAAGATAGTTTAAGTGTTCATATGATGCCAAAACAATGCACCAAGCTACAACATCACACACTAACCATATGTGGATGTTACTACCTTCTAACACCATGTTACCAAAGCTGGTTACATCTTCAAGGTTCGATTGCTAACAGTCATCGGCAACCCGATAGTCAGGACTTTAGGGTTGGCAGGTACTCATTCACTCTCGGTCCAAGTTTTGAAGCATAAGTTGTCGATGAAAATACCTGGACTACCTAATCACCCATGTTGCAATTACAACCTTCCCTTTGGGCCAAAAGACACCTCAATGCAAACAACCCATCCAGTGTACGCGATAAACATTGCAGGAAGAAGACCTTGTTTCTCGAGTTGTTGGTGCAGAATTCAAGACAAAAAAATTGTTCGAGATACCGTCAATGATGTCACTGTGCTTGGGCAGTACGAGACTTCCTGTCTGGTAATCAACAAATGTTTTGACAAAGATGTGGAGTACATGGCGTGATTATGCTTCTCAAGAGATGAGGGTATCTCTACCGTAAAGACAATTGCTGACCACACTTACCAAGGTACACTTAATAGCCAGCTAAGTCTCCACCTGCACTACTTCTTAGATTTCTTAAAGGAGGTTGAAGGGTTATAGATTCATGTAATTCTAAAGTTTGGGAATAGATACCATCATTTGTGACAATGTGCAATCGTTGAAGGCACCTTCTGAACACTTACAATGCCCTGTCAGTTCCATAAATTGCCCTTTCTGGAGATCGTCAAACACGTCCACACTATCACAACGAATAGAACCACAGAGAAGAGGGCACATATCGACTGGCCTGACGGCTCCCTCCAGGTGAATGAGTCATGAACGCTTTCATGAAATGCATACTCAAATTTTGGCTCAACTCAGCCACACTGCATCTCACATTCGTCATCATGGCATCAGGCAGGCAAACAGGAACTTTAAATGCACCTACAATCTTCTTGATTGATTGAAGAGAATGAACAACCAACCATTAAACGCATCTATCCATAAGAGGATCATGTATGTACTGCTCCCCTTCAAAATTGTGAAAGCTTGGCACTAGCTTGATACAGAATATGAGAGACTAGGGTCACTGCACCTTCCTATGAACCCCACACAATTTCAGATTGAGACCGTCCGAGCACCATGATTGAAAATCATCCTTCCCTCAAGCAGGCCGTGTGCAGCCAGTAAGGTGTACCCACAGTGCCACTCCCGCACCACAGTGCGAGCTCTTGTATGGAGAGAAGAACGCAGAGGCGCATCCTGTTCTCTAGCAAATGAATCCTTGTGATTGCACCCTCACAAGCAATCAGGCCCTGATCACCAGGTCGTGACCAGGCAACATACTGAGTGTTTTCAGCTATTCGGTTCTTGACCATGTTCCTCGTGGAGAAAATTTTGCGACCCTCATTGGCCGTATCCTCCATCGTAGCCTCCTGAATCACCGTAACCACCGCGGCCGCCGCCATACCCACCGCGACCCCCACCACCCCTTCCTCCTCCGTATCCTCCGCCGCCACCTCCACCATAGCCCCCGCCCCCGCCTCCATAGCCCCCCCTGCGCTGTCGCCTCTCTGCCCTCTCCTCAGGAGTTCTCTCAGTGGCGTAGTCTACGCGAATTGTACGACCAGAGAAATCCTGCAGACCATAACCAGGCTCACAACCCGTATAAGCACACTTATCCCACAAGAACATCTAAGCACACATACTCCTGCACATTAGCCACATCCAATATGTGTCATCCTCAAAATACAGGTGCAATACTTGATGCTTGTGCATGCTTGATTGATCATACTTGGGCATGCTTGATAGGTTTATAATGACATGCCTATAGAAAGCCCCAGCATAGCCCCCCCTAAAATCTGTGAAGCGGTCGTGTTATCAGCCACTTAAATCCCTTGGTCGGATACTTGTAAAAGCTGGTTTGATATGCATAGGAACAAAACGCCCAGATATGGCCTCAAACCTCAGCGTAGAAACCACAAAACATAAATCTAGCTGACCTTTGTAGAGCGAGCACCTGATTCATGAATGAACCTCAAAAACCAATGTACTCTTGAGGTGTAGACCCAACACGTACATGCTTATAATTCAGCCCTACTTATGAGGCAATTATCAAAAAGCAAATTTCCGAGCTTGTAGGTGAATGGTATAAGGGGGGAGCTGATCAATCTCATAAAAACAATATATGTAGACAACGATGGGAAGGTCCATGGTTAGCACTTACTCTTCCATCCATCTCCTGAATGGCGGCCTTGGCAGACTCCTCGTCGGTGAAGTGAATGAACCCAAAACCTCTGGAGTTACCAGTGGTCCTGTCTGTGACAATCTTAGCTGCAAGAGAGCACACATGATCAAGCATTTACAAATTTAGATTTGGAAATGTGAAAGACAAGGGACTCATGCTATATGCAGCGACTGCATGAACCTCAAAAACATACATGATTTCAACTGCTTGTCGCCTCAGCTAAGCTACCATCTGCAGTTAGTTCGGTTATACTCCTGAAATCTACCAAGTTCACATATAGCTTTTTGGTCCATCTGGCACCTTGCTCATCGTTTCAAAGACAGCAACCATACTGCTCCGCACAAATCAACTACTTCATAAAGTAGGAGTAAGGATAGCAGGCTGACCTTCCTCGACATCTCCAAATGAGGAAAAGGCCTCCTTGAGTGTGTCCTCGCTTGTGTCCCAAGGCAGACCTGCACAAAATTGTCATCATCAAGGACAAGCCTTCATCTAGAGTCCAATATTTTACGTCATTCAGATACCAGGGCTAGGTAACAGATCCAGGGAATGGAGCGATAGAGTGATATAACCAGCCAAAAAGCTAGAATCACCCGGCAAACTATACCCTAGACCTCAGGTTTAATGCAGTCACTAACTTTAGGAAAAATATAACTATGTCACCATTGCAAACATGGTCGTTCAATAACTCTCTGTACGACAAATATAGCAGCATGCTGGAGCATACCGCCAATGAAGAGTTTTGTTCCTGCCATGCCACGAGTGCCCATATACAGGGCAGGCACTATTTGTGTAGGGGCAGTTCGTAGGACTGATCTTGCTGCACTTTGGCGCAGAAGAGCGCCCATATGCTGTAAAAACGCCATCTTCCTGTGGGTTGTTGTGCAATAGAAGATGAAGTCGACGAAGCTTGTAATTCTCTGTAACTATCTCACTTACGGACAATGCAAACGTCTAAAGCCTGGCGAAACCTGAGACGAAGGAAATGTCTGCTGCTTACAGAAACTCCGGGTAGTGAAATACAGTAAGGGGCCGGGTTCACGAATTGCCACGACCTGAGCGGTGTGCTGCTTTCGTCAGCGCTTCCAGAAGAGGTCGCTTTTGACGATTGGAAATATCTAGCGCCGCATTTCGTTTTTGGCGGCAGGAGTAAGGCTGCACTGTCGATGTCGACGTTTTCCACACGAAGCGTTGCACATACTGGCTAGCGCTGACGCTGCTTTACTCGCATGGTAGTGCGTCATGTGCTCGCTGTCACGTCTGTGTCGTCACGTCACGGTTGACTTTATGACAAAGCTCCATGGCGATCTCGCCAGACTTGGCGACACGACTGTAACTTTTGTACATAATGACCTTTTTACCTTATGAAGCTAAGTCCTTGAGAAAGGCTGACGCACCTTCAGCTGTAGAGACCTACAATGCACGCAGGCAGCTGTTTTGCAAACAAGTACGGAGACAAACACAGGCAGCTATGTTGCACAAACTATTCATTAAGTTAGATTCGGACAAATTGCAAGAGAATGCAATTGGGATGAAAATCCTTTCCATTGCATTGACTACAGCGCACCCTCTTAAAGTTTTGAGAATATTTATTGTTTGGCGCCATCAAAAGGGTCACTCACAACATAACCTCACATTTCATACACAGAAATCACCCCACGACAACAGTTTTTGGCATTGATAAGGAAGCTTGATGCATTTGAAGTCATTCAATTCAGCTTCAAATCCTACTTGGTTTGCCATGGCCAACGGCGTAGTCGATTATTGAAATGCATCATTGTCAGAAGGTACAACAAATTTCACGAGCATGTCTGTTAAAAATTGCGCTAGTCAGCTCTACGATATGGAGTGGCCTGTTATCTCCAGCCAAAGCTCCCAGTTGGCTAAAATATATTCTATATGATTAACAAGGGAGAAAGCTTCGGCCGGAGAGAACAGGCCACTCCATGCATCTATTTCCCTACCACAGTAGCACTTGACACATCTAAGTGGTTACAAAGGGTATTCACAACGGTGGAGGCAGACTGCAATGAACTGGAAAATTTCTCATGCGCTGATAATGGCTACTCCGTCTCCCATCTTTGACACCTCTGCATCCCTCACGAGCTTTCTGAGCCCTGGCTGTCCAAGCTGGCCGCAAGCTGCCATCTCGTCATCACCCCTGCTCTGGCGGATGAAGACCAGCCTGTTGCCCTGGATAAGCGTGTCCCGAAACGCCAGTACGCGCTCCATGGGGCTGGGCCGAAACTCCGTGCCAGCATGTGGGTTGAAAACAATCAGGTTGATCTTGCAGGGAATGTTCTTGGTGAGCTCCAACACACGGCGGGCATCCTCCAAACTGGAACGTCGAGCAATACACAACCAAAGGGATATGATTAGGTCTTGGCCACACAAGGCTAAGGCACTCCATGGTTTTCCTGATAGTCTTCAAAAGGTCTAGCTTCAGGGACAAATGACAAAAAGGACAACGGTATTACCAAAGAGGCCAACTTTACAATATGACCACTACTGACGCGAGGAGGTGGCAGGGGACTGCAGAGCCTGTGAATACATGGCTGTGACCGGTCCATACATACCTGTCATTAATGCCATCAAGCATGATGTACTCGAAAAACACCTTGCTCTGGCGCATGCTTCGAGGAAACTCCTCCTCCAGGCAACTCAACAGCGTGCTCAGGTTATACCTTCGGTTGATCGGCATAATCCAGTTCCTCACCTGCCAAAAGCGGACGGAAAAAACAATAAGATTAAAAGATAAACCTTTCAACCACTCACAAAAAATCCACAGATCCACGAAGGAAGTGAACGAAGTGCACACACCACGTACACATTCGGCATCATTACCAGGACTCTATACAAGAACGCCCAGCCAGAAATGCTTGACATTGTTTAGAGGGGGGGAGTTTGACCAGTAATCAGGACAGGGCATCAAGCACACATACCTCATCAGTGCTGGCGTTGAGGCTGACAGCCAGGCTGGCCGGTGACTCAGTGCAGAAGCGCCGAATCTCAGGCACCAGCCCGCTGGTGGACACAGTGATGCGCCGCGGGGAGCAGTGCAGGCCTGTATTGTCCACCATAATGTCAATCGCGCGCAGCACGTTGTCCAGGTTGTGCAGAGGCTCTCCCATGCCCTGCAGCCAACGGTGAGCAGGGCGCTGCATCAGCTCAGCACAGTGGCGCAGCTTCAATGAGGGGGATGCCTCTACTCCATGGTTGTGATGCTAGTATGCCCGCCCCCTCCTGACAGCTCAACTCGCAGCTTTTCCAAGCATGGAGGACAGGACAAAGCAGCACAGCGGGATGCTGGCGGTTGAACAATCTTTTCCAAAACCTCCAGAGAGGGGGAATAAGTGACGGGGAAGAAGCGTGTCAACTATGACGTGAATCAGGCCAAAATGTGAGGGTAGCCCAGACCATCTGTCGCATTAGACCGCAGCCGCAACAGTTGGCAGACAGCCTCCTCAGTGCTGATTCTGTGTGCACATAGTCGCAAGCACTTCAACGGCCTAGGCCTCCAGCTTGCCGGCTTAATTGTGCACATGTACGCAGGGGCAAAAGTTCAGCATCTAAAACCTCCACAGAGCCGGACCCCGACCGGTTGCCAGACATACCATGAACACGATGTTCGTAATGGGGCCGACGTCCTTGGTGAAGAGCCGCCGCACTTGGACGAGCTGGTCAACTATCTGACCTGCACTGAGATTGCGCTGCAAGCCCATCCTGCACACCCACCATGAACACCATTGAGAACCCCGCAATAAATGAACAGGTGATGCACATTGCCACTGGTCTGTGCCAGGTACGCCGCCGAGCTAGTCAACCAATCGATGAAGGCTCTGTAGGAGTATGCAAATGAAAACACTGCAGAGACGAGAAAAGTTGCCAAAATTATACGTCGTCAGCTGTGCAAGAGATGAGCACCTTACTTCGCAGTGAAGCAGAAGCTGCAGTTCATGGCACACCCCAGCTGGCTGGAGACACAAAGCGTGTTCCTGTCATCGCTTGGATGGGGGATGAGCACCGTCTCTATGATGCCACTTCCCTCCTCCGGCAAGCGGAAAGTCACCTGTCAACCAGATTGCAAACTTAGTTTTGCAAAGCATCAAGACCTCAATATCAGTAATTGAAATCCAAACAACAGCTGGCACAATGATCCACTACGAACGAGCATCAACAAGATTGTGACAGAATTTCCCCTGACTTCAACACAGATAAGAAAGCTGAACCTTACACCCTACCACTAACAGCGACCGCCTTGCAAACTGACTTTGTCGCTTACCTTGCGCGTGCCGTCCTTCGCTGACTTCACTCCATCCAGGATCAGGGAGTCAAAAGTGGCACAACCAGCAAGCTGGGCTCTAAACTTCATGCTGACACCTATAACATCCAAGCAAACACATTTAAGAGAGTAAGGTGCACAGACCACAGGCACATGCTCATGAAAGCACTGCAAAAACATACAAATCCCAATTAGCTTCAGCCAGCAATTTACAATGTGTATGATCTAGCCGCCTAGCACATTGCAGCAACAACAAAATGAAAAGAAGAAAGCCTGCCTTCCATCTGGCTGGGGTGTGAAGCCCAATGCTTGTCACGATACAGCCATGTCCAAAGCATACGCGCTCTTTTAGGCTCTTCGTCTAAGTCCTTCACGACCCAATCCTGCAAAATGAAGCCGTTTCCAACCACATGGTAAGCCATGAGCAGCAAATGACTACATACTGCTCATCTGATGCCAGGTCCCAAGACATGTCTACAACAGTATCGTCTTAGGCAATTGGAAAGTCATGCAAGGAGTAAGGGTACATACTGGCCTTCAAGCCCATACACAATGCCCACTACACACTACAGTCAGACATCCGGCCGGCATAATATGCAAACGGAACATCAGCAATGTAAATGACACTCCCAACATAGTAAGCAGTAATGCAAAGACAGAGTGCTCAAATTAGAACAAATCGTCATCGTAAATGCAAACCTCTTGACATGCTTGGGTGACCCTCATTCAACGGATACCTTTTTCTCATCATGCTTTTGATCAGCTAGAGCTAATAGGTTGTAATCACTGGGTCCCAAGCAGCCACAAGTATATCTTAAGAATCATCGTCACTTTGAGATACGCTTTACAGCAAGACGCCACCGGCAGTAATGCAACGTACAAGGCTTGAAACTGGGCAGAACCTATTACCTCAAGTTCTGAATATGACATGTCTTTGACATTCTTTCTGGGGGTGCTTCGAAAACTGGGCTGAACAACTTGATCCAGATCTGAGGGGAGAGCCTCTGAAATGAAAGCCGATGGTAGCCGATGAGGGGAAGGACATCCTCCGTGCCCCTTCCGGACGCTGCTTTGATGCGAAGGAAAGCTATTGCCCTTTCTGGCAGAGGTGGAAGTAAGCTGACCGCGAGACGAAGGTGATAAAACAAACAGTCTGTCAATCGTACTCCTTGTTGTGCTAAAATTTATTAATTCGACAAAAGCTCCTTCAGAGTGCCAAGACAATCTGAATGTCCTGCAAACAGCTGCCAACCCCTCCATTTTCTGTCACAGTAAAAGACTTACACCATGGTTTTAAGTGGGCGCAGTCTTCCGACTGGCCATCACCCAACAAGCGCCAGAGGGGCGGCGCTCAATATAAGTAAGTCTGCCACTAAGTTTCCTATCGTCAAGGTAGAAATGCCTGATAGAGGGCACCGTCGGCGTTCATATGCCGTTCTGAGTGTTGTACGTCTAGTCCTTCATCTTTTGTCGCTGTCAGCGTTCAACCGCCGTCTTGAGTGTTGGACGTCCAACTCCCTCTGCACACCTGCACTCGCCTGTCGCGCCATGATCTCGTCACATGTACAAAGTGGTACTAAGTACAATAGGGTAAGGGATTCGGTCTGTTCGTACTCAATTACCAGGACCGAACTATCTGATAGTGCTCGACAGCCTGGTGCGAGCTTGATTGCCGTTGGTAAGGTTGCTGGTCTGGTCCTGATAGGCCTCGCCTAGCAGTCGTTTGGCCCTCGCTACTCTGGCTCCCGGACGACTCCGGGCTGACCTCGGGTTACCTCGGACATTTGCTCGTGCGTCCCTACATGCAGGCCATTAGGCATACATTCACCACATGATTGGCTATCACCGTTTCATTGCTGTCCATGTGACCTCCGAAAGGTGCATTTGAGGCTGCCAATTGGCCCACATTGGACCAGACAGAAATCGTAAGCGTGAGAACAGAGTGGAAGCGAGATGCTCGTGCAAGTGCCTGCATGTGTGGCAAATTGTGGTCAGTAGTTGTCGTCAGTGGAGACAAAGGTCCTCCATCCAGGATGAAACGAATAAGTTATTCTTAAAGAGTGCTTCGTGCACCATAAGAAGGGCAACAATAGTAAGACAATTGGACTTGCTACGAGCGAAGGGAGATAGATCCTGTTTGATATCTCCAAACCCTTTTTGGCCTGTCCCTTCTTTGTGTAGGTTTGAACTTGCTTGCTTCTGTGAGTTCTGTTACGCTGTCCAAGTTATTGGGAGGAATGGCGCTAGCATGTTCTCTGAGAACATCTGTCTTGGGCCAACGACTATCGTTGCTGGACGCTGTCAGCGGCTCTGGACGAGAAAGAAATTCAACTGTCCGGTTACTAAGTACAAAAACAGCATTGCAGTCATGGACTTCGTTTCACGGGGACTTAAAATGTCTTCAAGCGCCGGCTACTTGTTTGCCTGCGGGATCTATCCCTAGACGATCGTGCACTGTACGAGCCCAGGCAGCTGCTACATCCGCCGTTACTCCTGATCCCCTAGCTGAGGTATGGCTTTCGGCTCTTCAGGGACCTCTTATGACCGGCTATACTTGTGATGCCTAAACCTGACTACATTGGAATACTTACGTACGCTGTAACTCCTGTGGGTCGATAAAGGAGTGCACTTTTCTTTTAGATAATCCAAATTGGCAGACAGGGTGAAAGTACGATTACCTACCGTACTGTACTTACGAGGCTTTGTTGGGTGTTTGTGTCGACTCTAAGAAAGATATGCTAATCTATATGAGGAATGGTGTGTCTTGTAAGAGACATAGTTACGTAAATAAATGTTTGCCTGACGTCAGCTCCGTGCATGATGTAAACAGGGACTCGAGAAACTGCGGGGAACTTCAGCTCCTCCTCTCAGTGACATGTTTTGGACCGCTATGGGTGAGTAGACCCGTGTCTACCAACTTCAGCACACTCATGTGGAGGAACGCATCTGTGTACAATGTATTCGCCCCCTTTTGTCGCAGTTGTGAGGCTTTTTAGGCATACTGACGCAGGAAAGCAAACCTGCTCTGGTGATGAATGCCACCATGGCAAGAGAGAGTATTTGCACGGAACATATGTGTGTCAGTAAGTCACATGCTAATTAGTCACGTTTGGGAGTATCTTGCATCTACAGCTGTGAAGAGTCAGCGTCGCAATGCAGAAGCTTACTTTGTGCCAGTAGCAATAGAGGAGTGTGAAAACTCTCTGAAGCACCTGTCATGGCATAATCATTGGCCATTCTGTAGTATGTCTGTCTATACAGTCCTTCTCTTTGTGTCATGCCATCTGACTCTAACATCACCTTGGCGTCCTAGAGAACTATGTAGACGCGTGACACAGTTCTTATACCAGACTTGTGTCGCAAATTTGAAACACTGACAGTTGAGATGTGACTATACACGTCTTGGTGACGGGGTGTATGCAGGCACATTCCTAGCCATGGCCGGCTTTGCGTGGTTTGATCATCTGCTCGCACCCCGCGGGTTGAGCATGACCATAGGATCTTTCGGAGCTGTGTGCGTGCTCCTCTTTGCTGCTCCCAAGTCCCCTGTCTCTCAGGTTCGGCCCTCCCTACCTTTTGCAGTCTCCTTTAGAAGTTTACCTGACTGTGGCATACTAGCTGGCGGCATCATCTCTTTTGGCCATAATTTGGCTGCAGGATCATGACTTCATATAGAGCAAAAACTTCCTTCAAAATGGCTGTGCACTTTCATCCGCTTGCTCCCCCCGCCCCAACACATCCTCATGACAGGGCGCAGTGCGACGCCGAGAAGAGCCTTTGCAGGTCTGCCTGGGTAGTAATATGACATAGCACGAGGGTGACAGGCTGCACATCGACGATATTGCCTGCATCTCCATCTAGTTCAATCACCTTGCCCGCCATTCTCGCTACCTTGAGTGTTCAACCTCGAGTGTGCAACAATTGCAGGTCTACAAGAAGCTGATGGCAGTCTGGCGTCATGCGTGCGCAGAAATGGAACGTCGTGATGGGCCACATTGGGTGCGCCCTGTGCAGCATAGTGGCGCTCTCAATCTTTGGACCCGGCTGGCTGGCGCGAGGGGTCGCCCTCACAGCTTCTGTCGTGTACATGCAGTTCACCAACTGCATCCACCCCCCTGGTAATCCACACTCCATCCCCTCCCTCTCTTCACCAGGCACCAACTTCATCCCCCCCCCGTACTAGTACTCCTCACCCCCCCCTCTTCCTCCTCACATGACACCAATGACCCCCC
>WELA01010381.1:339296-354119 GCA_009602735.1 Mesotaenium endlicherianum
CCCCCCTCCCCCCCTTAATCTTTCAGTATCATCTCCTTCCCGAGTCATCAATATCATTCACCATTTTGAAGTTCCTCACATTGTCTGCTTCCTCTCTTCCCCTGACACCCATACATCCTATTATCTGGGTATCCTCGACCGTGTACTCTATCTCCTCCTCGGTTTCTACATACCTTCCTCGCCTTATCTTCTTTTCACTTTACTACAACAGTGCTGCAGGCTTCACAATGGTCCTGAAGCAGTCGCCTGTTCAGATGTGGTCCAGTACCTCGCCGCTTTTACACCCTGACATATGCAGCCACGAGGGGGGCAGCAGCTATGCCAGCCATGGAGTGGAATCAACTGTTGATGGTCGTTGGGCAAATGCAAGTTCCTGGTCAACAGAGCATCCCAAACAGCATCCTCGCTGATTGCACCAATGCAATGTGTATGTCTGCGCAATACTGACAAATGCAACGTATGCCTGATGCTTACTTTAACCACCGGCTGCTCATGAGTCTTTCCGGTTGTTGCTCTTCAAAAAGGGTGTATTTCTGCATAGTGACACGCAAGCTGAGGCGCATTTTCTTCTTATTGAAGCTATGCTTTTGCTGCAACGCGCTAAGCGCCAGTCAGCCTCTACAAACCTGAAGTTTCCTGACAGGTCACAAACATATATGTGCTGTGCAGCTGCGGGACTCCCCCTGATCTTCATAGATGGCCCGAAGTTCCAGCACCTGAAGTGGTGGTATGTGCTGTTCCCCGGTCTCCTCGGCTGCGCCTACCTCTTCCTCCTCGTAAGCTCACTAAACCTGCTGCCTCTTCCTATTTCCCTCGTCCAGCAAGCTTGCTGTGGATTCTGCGATTGATCTTCATTTGCGGGTATCAGTTTGTTCAAGAGACATCCACTCATATCATTATGCTACATGTTGCTTGTGCATCCTTGTTCGCACTTCAATCCCCCTGCTGTTTCGTAACCAAGTAAAGAAATTCAAATGCAGATTGAGATCAACAGGGCATGGGTTTCATGTTGAAGAAGTACTAAACCTAGTTTAACTTCCTCACACGTTTGCTATTGTCATACTACTGAGACATCAAAGGTCGTAGAGGCAGTGGTCTTGATAGAAGACTTCTCATACAGGACCAAACGTCCATCCTTTCTCAAAGAAGCTTTCCTTTGCCTTTTCCTTTGTGTTTTGCAGCAAGAGGTTGTCCTATATATGAAGGACACATTCAAATTCTGATTCTTCAGTCCAGACCTGAGTTTGTCTCTTACTGGCGCATAATCTATGATTTGTCAGGAGAAAACTGTACAGATTTCAAATAAATTGGCTGCCTTATACTTAGTAGGTGAACTATTTAGAAAGACAAACAAGAGCAGGGCAATTTAGTCCTGATGCCTTGTTTATCACTGACAGTGGGCTCTGTAAATAGGTTTGAGCACACATACATAGAGAATACATTGGTAAGTATGTTTTAGAAGCTGAGTACGGTATACTTAGTGCATAGAAGGTAACCATTTCAGTTTCGACATAAAGTTGATTCTGAATTTCATCATTTGATTGTCAGAACATCTCGACATCTGATAGGGCAGGAATATGACTCATGTTCAGTCTTTTCATAAGCTTTGTTTCATTCACTCACTCGCATTGTGGTATCGCTGTGTCCCATTTGAATGAAGCCAAGTGCAGGTGTGCACATTCCCAAAGCACTGAGTAGCTTGCGTTTGTAAGAAGTTTGGCCCTTGAGTTTCCAGATAAGTTCAACACACCAAGAGAAACTGAATACTCAAGGGTTGTCCACTCTCGTGCAAGTTTCTGTTGTAGCTTTGTACGCACAGTACAAACCCTCCCAAAGTTGATAACCATGGCCAGAACATAACATGCATCCTGGCCAGGAAGTCATGCTTACTTCCCATAGTAGGCCAAGCCCTGATGACCTGTGCATGACCAGAACTATTGATTTCCTATCAATTAATATTTGTGGACCTGCCACATGTGTCTTTCTGTTGTAATGCTACAGGGCAGGCTATGGTCAGAAATGTACCACATTTTCACGACTGCCAGAAGCAGTAGCAACTGTTCAAGTGTCCACAAGTGTGGAAAACATTTCATCAGCAAGTCCCACACCTTAGATTGTATGGCTGGCTGTGTGTGTTTGTTTGTTCGTGAGGGTGAAAGCAACAATATAGAACCTCATGTTACACCTAAAGAATGAAAAGCGAAGAGCAGTTCAGCGAGCATGCACGAGTGTGATACGCAAGGAGGAAGGGAGTTGACATAAAATGATCAATACACAGATCTGACTTATACTTGGTTTTACAAATGTGCAAAAACACACAAGATTTAATCCCTGTACATACATATAGATGTCTCTGAGAGCACAAAAGAATTTTTCCACCTGGTAACTAAAGCTGGTTGCTTCTAATCCCTTCTGAGCCCTCTAAAGAAGGCACCATGAGCAGCAGTCAATTTTTGCAGGCAACAGTAGCAGACAGCCAGCGTGAAGTCACCTCACTGCAACCTCCGTCAAGCTCACATACAAGCTTTGTACCAGTGTACGTATCTACACAACAGTTACTTCAGAGTACACTCTCGGAAGACACTAGCCTTCAATTGCACTCTAAGAGGGTGCAGACTGAAGCTTTAGTTGCAAGAATGCATACAGAAACAACAGAAGCAAGGACAACGATAACATCCAGCCGGCCAGAAACAAAAAAGCTAATCCTGTGGCAAATTTGAGCATGCATTCCTCTCATTCTTCTTTGCTATCTCTGGTGCGTGGTCATATGACAAGATGCCCCAGTTCCCACAAGAGAGGTTCACTGCACATACCCTCAAACAAAGACCAAGCAGATGAAAGTAATTGCGTCTTGCCTGCTGAACGCCAATCCTTTTGGAAAGATAACAGTGCAAGCTTGCTTTTTGTACACCAGATTTGTGAGAGGAGCATCCTCCTGCTGCTGCTGCCAACGGAGGAAGAGTGCAACCCCGATGCACCGTAGCAAAGCACAGCACGCACCTTCATAGCCATTACAGTAAAGGAGAAGGCCCCGCACCTTATCCAAACCAAACCTGGGCCCAATGAGACGTTGAGCACTAACATAGCAGAACGCACAAAGAGCAGGAGAAGAAAAGCGTGATGCATGACACAAACGGGACGCGAACATACTAAAAATAGCAGCATGTACACAGTGTCACTACAAGTGTATAAGATTGCCTGGCAACAACCTTGCTCAGTATGTCATCATCCAACAAGAAAATCAAGAGACATGGGCCCGATTCCCACTCGCTTAATTGCTAGCTTGCCACACGCATCATACAAAATTTCCTTCAAGAATGCTGTGATATAAGAATGCATCCAGAATATCATATTATACCGAGGTAAGGAGCAAAGCTATCAGCTACAAACTGTATAAGGAATCCCTCCGTCGTGATATTCTAACATGAGGTGAAGTGTCACATATCCATATCAAAACCGGAGCCCACTGAAAGATAAAAGCATTTTGAATTGATTATACAAGCAAAGAACGTCCACAGGTCATGTACTGTCAGTGCTGTCCTAGGCATGAGAGGAAAGTTGGAAATAGATTATCTGACCACATAAAGAAAGCGTTCTCAAACTTTCATTAGTGGAGGTGCACGAAGGGACGCGCCTTGCTCGTATAAATAATGGTCGTAAAGATTTGACTTGTAGGAAGTCCTCACGCGACTTTTGGATTCAAATATACTATTAGTGAATTGGCCAAGTTCCCGTACTCCCGCTTCTGAACTCTTCCACCATGCTTTATTTTCCAACTTTTGATTATCTGTATACAATCTGTCCTTGAGGAAGGGGCTGTTAGGGGAGGACCGCTACGGGAGGGCCAAGGAGCATTGGAAGAAGAGAATTTACGCTGAAATGCAGATAGAGGGGTTGTTTTCAGCCCTAGGGCCGACAGTGTGGCCTGTGGTGGCGGCTATGGTACTTGCCTCCCTGCTTGCCACCTGGTTGATATCCTTCAGCTCTGGTGCGTCCCTACATTCCACACTTACTCCTGAGCCGTGCATATCCGACTGTAAACGCTTCTGTATTTTCTCCTCTTTCTGATGCACTTAATTTCCTTCATACTAACAGTGTCAACCTTCTCTCGTAGCCCCTTCCTCTCCCCCTTTTACATTCGTTCTAGGGCCTTGGAGGCCACATATGTTACCAGCGCACAGTCCTCCATCCTCGTTAATTCTTTACTTGTATGACTCTTCTGGCTCTTGCATTATCCTCCTTCTTTGTCCCACGCTTCCCCCCCCTCTCACTTCTTGAAATTCCTCAGAGGCCATCGGTTTTGCATATACGTCTTAGGTCCATCACCTCCACTTTTCCTTAGGGTCCTGGAATCGCCGCTCGTTGATTCCAACCTGTCCTTGTTTGATGGCCTTGTGTTTCAAATTGTGTAGTTGATGAGTAGATTCCTGCTTTCCATCATCCATATCAGCTTGACAGCAAATCACGGTACGGCTCATCATACCCACACGCGTGCCCATGTCGGCCATCCTCTCATGCACTCTTGTTCCGATTTCCTCTGTGGTTGACATAATGCGGCAGGAAAACTTTCACACGCGGCCGCTCAGAAGAAGCAAAAGAGGGTGCGGTGCACCCCATGTTCCTGAGCTCTCTCTTCTCCTTCTCATTTTCTCCTCTTCCTTCTTCCTCCTCTTCCTCCTCTTCCCGTCCTCTTTGACAATCCTTACTGATTAGCTTCGTCCCCCTCTCCTGAGCCCTAAGTGTGCACTGCCCCAGCGATAGGTTCCTGCCGCTCCTGAGCTGCGCCAGGTGGCTGGCTGGGCTGTCTGACACCTCGCTGAAGTTCCTGTACTGCCAATTCGCTCAATGACACCTGGCAGAGGACCTGCTTTCCGGTTACAAACGTTCAAGTCTGGTGCCGCGTCTTTCTCTGCCTACTCTCGTGGTGACACCTGGCATAGGGTCCTGCTCCTACGCCCTTGCACACGCCGTGAGAGAAGGAGCTCTTCACAGATCAGGCCAAGTGGCAACGACAGCCTGCCTAGTCTCTCCCAGTCTGAGGGTTGCACGCCTTTGGGCCCAAATTTTAGACAAGAGCCTGGAGGCAGGGGCCGTGGAGCTTATCTAGGGTTTGAGGAAGTCGGGTATAGAGTGAAGGGTCTGCTGTTAGGTGCTTTAAATTTGGGCGGCTGGGGTCCTAGGCTAGACACGCTGTTGTGATGAAGCAAACTGGGGTCTACAGGGCTTGGGTTCTCGTTGCCGCTTCCAGGCTGGGCCAGGGTTTGGCACTTGAGCCCTGGGATTTAAGAGCCGGGTTTGGGGCTTTCCAGTGAGCGGGACATTTGTGCAGAGAATGAGTGAGAGCAGCCCTGTGAAGCGGCTGGTGGGTTTGGGATTTAGGGTGCAACAGTGCCGACAAGAGAGATTTGTTGGAGTGGGGAAGAGCTGTATCAACAGAGCAAGAATCTGCTCAGGTGGAGCACCGATGGGTGAGTGGGTCATTGATGGGGGGCGATGGGGGTGGGCGGATNAGAAATCTTAGCCCTCCACCGACGAGCCTGAAGCCCCCGGGTTGAAAGAAGTGGGGTCGCGTTTTGTGCGGCGTGGTATGGTGTGGTCTAAGATTGAGATGTTGGTCACCCACAAGGCCGGCAATGCTGCCCGTGTCTCTTCGATGTGAGATGTGTCACGCACCCAGCCGGCTCTGGATCTCAGAGGGAGGGCCGTGGAAGATTGCGCACAGATGCGTGATTAAGGGTTGGGTTTAAGGGTTGGGTTTAAGGCCGAGGTGCTGCAGATTGCAACGTGCATCTTGGGGGTTCTTTTTTTGGGGGGGGGCTCCTTTAGTCCAACTTTCTGTCTCTGGCTTTTTTCTTGACCTGTGGCTATTGGTCAAGAATTTGAGGTCATGGTTTTCCCGTCTGCTCTCCGAAGCAAGCAGGCGAGGGCGTCGTGGGTCAGATGGATGCTGCCCCTGCTGGCCGCGAGAGGTTTCTCCCATGCCTCCTCCTGCTCACTCTTCGCTCGCTCTCGCTCTTGTGTGATGCCTTGTACGCGCGCTCTTCCTGTCCCCATCTCCGCGTTGCTCCTCCGCTCGCTCTGTTGGCAGGGAGCTGGCGGCGCCAGCGGTGCCAGCGGCGACGGGGAGGCGGTGACGAGAAAGTACACGCCAGCAGAAGTTGCGCAGCATGACAAGGAGGGGGACTGCTGGATCATCGTCAAGGACAAGGTGAGGCTAAGAGAGCGCGAGTGAGGGAGAGAGCGAGGGGACACAGGCAGGCAGGCAGGCAGGCAGGCAGAGAGGGAGCGAGGGAGGGAGGGAGGGAGGGAGGGAGGGAGGGAGGAGTGCGCCATGTGGATACCAAGTGATGACTTAGAGCATGGATTACAATTCGTGAGAAAGCTGCTGTGAGCTGAGCGATGGACGAGCGCGCCATGTCACTGCAGATGTCATCAGTGTCGTGAGCATCTTGAGGATGGCCCTGTGCATGCGTGCGCCACTTAGGGCATTGCGAGGCTCTCATGCACGCTCTCGCTCTCCTCGCTCACCTCGCTCGCTGCTGGCCTGTTTGCTCCGCTCATTTCACCTGGTCTGTGTGCTTGATCACTTCGCGAGGTTTCTTCTTGCATGTCCTTACAGTCTCTCTCTCCCTCTTTCGTGTTTCTCCCAAGCCATGGAATTTCAGTTGTACCCCAAGGGGGGCGTGGGGAGAGGATGTTGATCATTTCCTCCACGCCTGGACCTCAGGCCTCAAGTTCGCAGTAGCTCGTTGTCACGCCCTCTGAGGGGACACTTGAACGCGGACCCACCTGGTGAGCAAAGGAGAGGGACCAACGGGCATTGCGAGACAGTTTTCTTTTCATGGTTCATCGTTTTTCTGTCGTTTCTCTTTTTCTGTTTCTGTCTTGCATATGCACTGATTGTGTACTGATGGCGGGGATGTTCCAGGTGTATGACGTGACAGCGTATGTTCAGGAGCACCCGGGCGGCTACAGCATTCTCAACAACGCCGGTGCCGACAGCACCAAAGGATTCTTCGGGTGCGGTCTTGTCGCCCTTCTTTCTCTCCCATTTTGCCCCTCTACGCGCCCCCCCACGACTCAATCTGAGAAGTCGACATAATGTATGTGTGACGACTTAACGGGTATGTAAGGTGCAGTCTCTGCAATGAGCTTGCAGTTCGATGCCTGCTCGTCCCGAGTTACGGGCAGAAAGGTTGTTCTGAAAAGTGTTTAATTTGCCATTCAGTCCACCGCCTGCCTCCTCTGAGGACAAACATCCTGCTTCCGAACCTCGACTGCTGCCCAACCCTAATGCGTTCTTCTGCCTCCCCCCACTCTAAATCCGACGTGTGTTTTCGTTGTCATGTCGTTGGATGTGCGCACTTTGACTTGGATTTATTTGATGAGGCCAATGTGCTGTTTTTGAGGAGGACGGAATTCTATGGTCCTGTACCATTCTTTGCTCCTCCACACTTTCTTAATCTTCTTACGAAAAGGGGTAAAGCAGAAACTTTGTCCCTCTTTTTTGCTTTGGTTTATACTTTCTGTGTTATTGTTACAGAGGCTGACCCCCTTCTCATGTCTCGTGTACAGGCCTCAGCACCCATCACGTGCATTTAGCGAAATAGAGGAGTTCTGCATTGGCGACCTGGTATCATAATGGCCGCATGAACAGCTGTCGTGGTATTATGGATTGTTAACGCTTGGTATGATCTAATACCAGAATAGTTGACCTGTAGATGCAACTAAAGCTTGACCACATGCTTATCATTGGTTATCAAGATTCTTGTCAAGTTTGGTGGTTAGGCTTTCTAATATCTCTTCATATTTTATGGATCTCATGGTCAATATCACTACTACAACTTACATGCATTCCCAGCTGAAAATCACTGTGCTTTATCTGTGTCTCATGTAGGTTTCAAATCATGTCACTTACAGAATGCATGCATGCGGGTGACAAGTTGTAGGCTGCAGCTGAAGTGGCAGGATTTGTCTTGCACTGCAATGGCATATTAAGTTTGTGTTTTACTTTCCCGAAAGTAAAATGAGACATACGTGCAAATAGCAATATAAGTTGCAAGTATTCTGTGTCGAAAAGTTCATCGAGTGCTTGAAAAGAACATAGAAAGATGCACCCTTAATATTAAAGCCTGCTTAGTAGGTGTGCTCTGATTCTGTTTCGAGAGCAGACAATTATTGTTCCCAGCAGTACTAACAGTTCTGGAAGGCTTGCAACAATAGGCTAGAGTAGTATGTAACCACAATTGAGAAGGATCTGCAATACTCCCCTTCAGGAACAAATAAGAGGAATGCATATATTGTCACAGCAAGCATGAAGAGGCAGAAAGTGAGAAATATAGTTGATGAAAAGTTAAACCCTCATTATTATTATTATTGTTACAAAGCCTCACAACCGTAGCCATGCTCAGATGGCAGATGCCATGAGAAACGGTCTTAATGTTGGGAACCTGCACAAAATAAATAACAGAGGAAGAAAGTTAACACCTCTCTAATCACCATCCTGCAAGTATATGTCCAGCAACGTAACTGCATCATATCATGAGGTGATGCAATGCGATGGCCCTTCACAACAACAACTGGAATAGTGGTACAAATGCCGACCAAAATCTAGGTTCAATGGCCCCCGCATACAACGAATGCTAAGTGAAAATAATGTGCTCCACACAAGCTTGGGGACGGCGAGCGATAAAGGCAGACATCCATTGCTGCCGGTCCGTGCTAGGTCAAATTCACGTCCACCACATTCTCTCTATTCTTGTCAATCCACATTGTGAATACCAGATGGTAATGCGTGTATGAAGTCCACATGGTGCAGTTCAGCTCGCCCACCTAGATCTTGTTGAAGGCGACTATGTCACAGCTCTGGATAAAGTCGGCGCCCTCGCCCGCCTGCAGGCGGTCCTCAATGAGCTCATCCAGCGACACAAGGTCGTCCACGATGGTCATCATAATGGTCATCTTCTTGATTCCGTACCCAACGGGAACCAACTTGGCTGCACGATTCAGCGGGGCGCAAAAGTCAGGCAACTTTGGGTGTGTGCACGGCCGAGTTCAACCACAAAACAGGCTGGTCAGCACCTCGATTGCCCACATTGCAGTTTAAACGTTTGGTGACACAATCATGACAAGAATGGTAGAAGAAATCCATATATGCACAGCAATGAGTGCTGGCCAGAAAATTCAAGCCCTTCAATGTCATTGTTTTGAAACATAGGAATACTTATTGGATGTAGTCTGGGCAGCAGCGACCGCACGAAGGCAGAATGGAACCTCAACGAGAACTAAAAATATTCTGCATCCAAAAGGCCTCAGCAGGTAGGGGTGTTTCCAACAAGCAAAGCTGAACATACGAAAGGCCAAAGCCTGGCATTTGCTGCACTAATGTCCCTAACACAACAGCAATACCCTGCAGCTTACACCTGGGTCATCAGTGGCAAGAGTTAAGCACCTGCTGGGCAAGACTCACATGCAAACCAGCAGAGCATGCGCCACATGACACAGCACAGGAGGGGGGGGACTTACAAGCACCCCACGTGAGGCCCTCCATCTGGACGGACCGCACGACTTCCTCCATCTTGGCCAGGTCAGTCTCGTCATCCCATGGCTTCACATCCAGCAGGATGGAAGACTTGCCCACTGGTCACACACAACACACAAAGCCTTCCGCGTGATCAGTCTTTCTCAAAGGAAACATGCCAACCCTTCCTTGTTCCCCTTCTGCCGTAAAAGAAAGCACCGGTGATGGTGGTTTTGCAGCAGAACAGGGCCTCATGATACTGCACCCAATACTTCCTGCCTACCTTTTGGTATGCACCCAGACTTGCATATACACACATGCCATCGTCCCCACTTCCGACTTTTTAAGGCGCCAGGGTCCCCCAAGCAACCTGTCCATTGCATGGTACCAGATGCATCCATATTTGTTCGGATGTCCCAGGAATCTGCACTTACCAACTTTAGGCTTGTCTGACTTCTTGGTGGCTGCAGCACGGTCCTCCTGTGCCTTCTTCTCCTCCTCGGTTTGCTCTCCAAACAAGTCCATGTCATCATCATCATCGTCCTGCACACATGAATAAGTAAACATTTTCAAATTTGGAGTCGAAAGCTCAGCAGTCGTGACCCTCACCACAAATCCAAGAGCAAAACAAATGGACAGATCAGGGGAAATGACAGCGAAGCATAGACAAAGCACCTTCAATACTTGCTGATGATCGACTTTAAAAAGTTGCACAGGAAGATACACCTTGCATGGTTCTTGACTTGCATATCAAATATTGGTGTTGAGTTCTTTAGTTCTATTCTAGGTATGCAAGACCTGTTGCATTGTGCAGCACTAAGTTTCTGATAAACATTGCTGCACCTTTGAACATAGAGGGTCTCCAGAGGAAAACTCAGGCCAGCAGCAAATATGTCTGTTGATGCAAACATGCGAGTTGGTTGAAGCGTTTGCAGCTAATAAACTGCACTCACGTCAGCTGCAGGCTTGGCAGGGGCAGCAGCAGGAGTGGAGGGGGCTGCAGCAGCAGGTGCTGAAGAGGATGAGGTGGCTCCGCTTCCAATGGTCACTCCTACACCCTCACCAGGGAAGCTGGACATGGGAAATACATACACATAGATCAGGCTCTGAATGATGCTGCTCTCAATGGCAGATGGTGTATACTTAATAACTCTTCTAGCCCACCAGACATTGTCCAAGAATGAATGCTATAAGTTTAGTATGTGCCCTAAGACT
The DNA here is from genome assembly GCA_009602735.1 of Mesotaenium endlicherianum. Lineage (NCBI taxonomy): Eukaryota > Viridiplantae > Streptophyta > Zygnematophyceae > Zygnematales > Mesotaeniaceae > Mesotaenium > Mesotaenium endlicherianum. The sequence goes on from WELA01010381.1 coordinate 350,032, forward strand.
TTTGGTGACGTACATTAGCATGCACGTAATGCACGTACATTAGCATGCATTGGTTCATAGATTACTATTTGTGCTTTAAGAAGTATTATACATGGTCTTTACTTATCATACGAAAGAATGAATCGTCACAAACGTCACCATCAAAAGCACATGCAGGCTCTACTGAAGCACACTTTATCCTAGCTTGTGTGTGCCATAACTACCTTTGGCGACAAAAAAACAGGACAGAGATCCAGTTTCTAATAACTGAAAAAAATCTGCGAGCGCCTCTTGCGTCACTTCCAGGCAAGACTCCCAAGATATGAAGGGAAACAATACTTGAGCACTAAACACACGGGTATGCGAAGGTAGAAACAGTCAACGCATTACTTACTGGTGCCCAAGAAGAACTGTGATGTGGTTGTACCACCTAGCCGCATGCTTGTTCTCAGCTGAAGGAGCACCCTTAAGAGCGCTGTAAACAGCCAAGTCGTCACGGGAGGCCTGGTACCTGCAGATCCATCAAGTAGGAGTCGTCAATGATCACATCACATATCCATATTGAACCAAGACATACGGGTGAAAAAGTAGCATTCACGTTCATACACGCGCGGCCTATATTAGCGAGCACATGTTCCCGCTCCATACCCCGAGATGTAGCTTCTTGAAGTCAGGTACTCGTCAAGCTGCTTGACACCCTCGGCGGAAGACAGATCCTTGAAAGAGACGGCCATTTTGTCGATAGGAAGCGTAGAAGGAAGAATGTATGATAGTACTTAAAGAGGAAGTGATAAGAACCGAGGAACAAGAGTGCGACCCTGGGATTTGCTAAGGTATTTTAAGTTTCTAGCTGCTGGTTCAGGGCCCAGGCAGGCAAGCAGGCCGCCTTGCTACGAAGAGTGGTATTGTGAGGCGTATCGAGTCGTCCGATGGGAGCAATCTCCCAAGGAAGGGAACCTGTTGGCGCATGCCCAGCGAATGCCTACTTGGAAAAGAATCTTCCAAAGTTGGCATGCTAGAGTCGGTGGAACTGCATAACTTTATATGCTATTTTATACTTTTAAGAAAAAGGATTAAAACTCGAATATTGGCAAGACTACACTCAGCTGAAACTGTACTTGGCACAACTAGAACGGTGTGAACAGAGAGCGGCACTACTTGCAAATGTATGTGATGCATGTTAATGAAGCAGCAAAAGTTTCACTTCAAAGTTGAGGGGGGGTCCTTCCCGCCAACTTCTGGCTGTGCGAACACAATGCGCTATGTCGATAAGGCCTCCTAGCTAGGGAAACGTCTTAGTGTCAAGTTGTGTTGATCGTTCTGCTGTGCATATTCTGCGAGTGGTACTTTTCCCGTTAACCCCGTAGTAACTATGACTTTCTAGGGCGCATAATCTAAGCTGCACAGAAGTGGTACACAGTTTCTATAGGACGAGGAATAGTGTACTTCAAAATTGGGTGATTTTGCTCTTACGGAATATTTGACCGCTGTCCATATTCATTTCTCGTAGTTTCTCAAAGGATCTGAAATGGGAGCCCGCAAGGAAGTGAATGAAGTGGAGGAAGAGGAAGAGTACGAGGAAGCTGGAGCTCCAGCAGCCGAAGAAGAGGAAGAAGACCCTGAAGAGATAGCAGCATTGGAAGCAGCTGGAGGAGAAGCTGATGAAGAAGCAGAAGGGGCAGGAGAGCCTGCGGAAGGAAGTGGGCAGGAGGACGAAGAGGAAGAAGGGGCTGAAGAGGACGAAGAGGGGCAAGAAGAGGTATGATGGTGCACCTTGCCGATAGCATCTTCTACTGCGATGTGTAATCGGTTTCTTCCTTTTGTACCTACTAGTACCTCGTGTAACCCCTTCAAAGTTGTTGACACCCGAAGCTGGTCCTAGACAGGTTACAGCCTTTCCCCAGGTATTGGAAAATCTTGCAGTAAGGAAAGATTTAGCCTGCCCAATCACCTGTTGCCCTCCATTGCTTTTCCTCCCATTTGATGGCAGGTTGGGAGGAAAGAAATTGCCAGGAGGGAAAAGGAACGCTTGAAAGAGTTGAAGAAGAAGAAGAAGAATGATCTGGAAAACTTCTTAAAAAAGCAGAATGATGCAATTGAAGCTGATATGGTAAGTGCCACTTATTTCGATGTAAGAGACGTGGTTCCTGTAGCATCATGTGAGAAGCCGTTGCCGATGTCTTTCCTCTCCGTCAGTTCACCTTTATTGTCTGGCCCACGCTGATCATGGGGGGTTGAGGATATGCTCCCCTTTGCGGTACCTAACAGGCATGTGTCTTTAGTAAGGATGTGCAGACTGCCGCAGCTATGCTTTCCTCGTAGTATCTGTGTTGCATGGTGCTTGACTCGTTTCCATGTTAGGCTGTGAGGCGGGACACATCAGATGACAGACATACACTCCTTGTTGGCATGACACATCATACTTGAACAATTCAGAATGTACTTGTAGGGCAACTGCTCCACTTTGAAGTTATAATAATAAGCCGGGCTAGTGATCCCTAAGATTAAGTCATTGGCACCCCTGCTCATGGCATGCACCCCAACTTATGTCTCCCATTGTCCTGATGGTACCGGCAGGAGAACAAGGCAAAAGGTCGCCTTAAGTTCTTGCTGCAACAGACAGAAATCTTTGGCCATTTTGCAAGCGATTATAAGAAGACAAAGGCTGCTGCAAAAACAGTAGGAAAAGGGAGGTGAGCACCCTTCAATGTGTACCTCTCCTGTGACTATCATCCCTGCATATGAGCCTATATGCTCTGCTGATCCTTACGCTTGCTGAGATTATGTCTTTCTCGAAGATACAGTGGTTGATATTGACATGATACGCCAAGATATGGAAAACCTTAAACTACTCATTAAGTTAAGAGTATGTTGTACTGGGGTCAAAAGTCAGCTCACCTTATGGGACCTGGAAGCAGATCAAGATTCAGTCCACTGATAGATCTGAGCAGGTTGACTTCTGAAGAGTTAGTTCACATATACGCCCCTTATCATCTGAAGCTTGGAGGAGTGGGGTCAGGGCAGGTAATACCTGAGCAGGTTTGCTTCTGTAGGGGTATATTACAATCAAAGTCTTACTCTATGAAAGTGCGTCAGTCTCTCAAAGCCTGGGGCAGTGGTGCGAAATTGAAAGAGGAAAGAAGAGGGTATAAACTTGAAGCCGATAATGCTGGTTGAGGCAGGGGGGTCTGTCAAAGAGGGGGAGGAAAGCTTAGGATGAGGGACTTATGAGTTCCACATGCCTGGGGTTTTGTACTCATGTTCGTCTATAGAGGGAGGCAGTCGAAGATGACTGAGGAGGAGGAGGATGAGGAGTATCTGAAGGAAGAGGAGGAAGCTTTGGGAGTGCCAAGTCACAATAGCGTCAGGCTGCAAGTGCAACCCTCATGTAAGCATGGCTTCCTTAGCTCCTTTGTGGGGTCCGTTCCTTACCTTATAATGTGCTCGAGACATGCTATCCCTGCGGGAGAGGCCGAGCCAAACATAGCTGCAGCTGTAGTGAGTGTCTGTCTGGGGCTCTTGAGACTCAAAGATCACGGGTCCGTTGTGCAATGTAGGGCAGGTCAGCCTGAGTCTTAGGCTTTGCTTAGAGAGGGAATCCACAGAAGATTGTGGAAGAGTGATATGTACTCGTTGCATTTTGTGGAGAAACGTAGAATATCTTGTTCTTCAGTTGACACGAGGCTTACTAATTTGGTTTTCAACTCGCAGGCATCAAGGGCAAAATGAGGGACTACCAGCTGGCAGGTCTTAACTGGCTAATTCGTTTGTACGAGAACGGCATCAACGGGATCCTGGCAGATGAAATGGTAAGCTTTTCTTGCATGTGGCATGTGTTGGCCCCTTGATAGTTGACAGAGAACAGAACAGGCGGACATCAGCACATATCCAGGTGCAATCACCTAGTGAATAACACAAGGCCACCTGTGGCTTGTACTGGGAAAGGGTGTGGAGCGTGCTCTTTTGTCCACTATATGGAGACTCAAACGAGTTGTGGGACCAAGTGTGCTCCTGCCAGGACCGATCAGGAGATGACATATGTGGTTAGGCTCTGGCTCCAGCTCACCAGCGCAATTTAAAGGGGAAACGGTCGGGGGGGAGTCCCGGGG
>WELA01010381.1:373494-388426 GCA_009602735.1 Mesotaenium endlicherianum
GGGGGGGGGGCGGGTGGCTCTCTGTGAGGAAACGCCCCTAGTTGGCCCTGCCACCCTCATATGCACGCTACCTAGTGGCAAAATGCAATCGACCTCTTTGCATCGGAGACTTGGTCTAAGTTGGTTGGGTGCTGCTTGTCGCCCCCCTGCAGATGACTTCAAGCCGGCGTCCATCGACAACACAAGGCCCGGGAGCATGCGCATAGGCACAGAGAACATCGTCTCTGTGGAGCTCTCCAACAACCAGGCGGGGAAGCCGCGGGTGGCCTTTGTGGGGCACCACGAGCAATGCAAGGACCAGGAGGGCATCATCATCTTTGACGGCAAGCAGTTCCACCTTGAAAGGCTGCACTACTCCATCAAGAACCTGAAGCACGTGAGGAACGACGAGCGGCCCCTCGGCGGCGGCGCGGCTGCCGGCCTGGCGGAGTCTGGAAGTGTCGGCGTGGCGGGCTCTGTCAGAATCTCGCCGGAGAAGAAGTCTCCTCCTTCTGCCCATCCCTCCGCGGGGGATGGCTCTGAAAGAGCGGGCGAGGGAGGGGCTCACTCGACAGCATCACCTGCTGGCACCTCACCTGCCTCCTCGCTGAAAGTGTCGCCGCCGCCCAAAGCCAAGGCCAAATCCATCCTGGTGAGCCTGTTGCACTCCTTGGTCGCCATCATATCGTATCTCCACCTCCCCTTTTAGTGTCTTCAGCTCGGCCTCTGCCCCAGCTTTGCCTGCATGCTCACGCAAGAGAATGGCGAGAAGAGACGTCTGAATGCAGAAGCAGAGGGATAATGCGTTGCTCTTCCGCGGCACGCTCAGGGGAGAGGACGCATGGTATGTGGCAGGGATGTGAGTGCACACCTGCGACTTCATAGTGCGTACATGCATGAAAAGAATATGATTGTGTGCAGAAACGGTGAGTTAGAGTGAGTGGACCAAGTGTGTGCATGCCCGAAGTACGTTTCATCAAGCAACTCCTGGGGCTACTTTCCATTGACTACTGTGCATGAAGTTGTTCATGCTTGTCTCCAACTGCCCTCCCTTTGCGAACAAGTGTATCGTGATATAAAGCGTAAATCGGCAGAAAATGACGTGGCTATGCTTTCGAGCCTAAACAGAACTTGATGTGCTTCATCTAGCTCGTGCATTTTGTGAAATTTGACAGTGTTAGAAGCGTCGTGGGTGAACAGGGGCGGGAGCATAAGGAACAGAAGAAGAGGGCAGTGAGTCCAGATCATCATGCGGGCTCAAACAAGTCACTGAAGAGGGCAACTCCAGGTGCTCTTTAACTCTCAGTCTTGTTTTCCCTTTGCAGCTGCCTTGCAATCTCCTCCCACTCTTTCTGCCTTTTTGTTGTCCAAACTTTATCTTTCCATTTGATGGTATTTGGACTCAGGTCCCACTACTTTTTGCTTTTCTTCATGTGTATTGACTATTTGCACTTATTTGTGTTGGCCTTGGCGACAGTGTTCTGGCTTTGTATTTTCTCGTCAACCTTATAGGTTTCCATGGACTCTCGTCGATTGCTAAAAACGATGAGTGCATGCATGATGTGTTAGCTGGAAATCTGCCTTTTGGGCCTCCACTCAACCTGCCTCGGATTTAATATCTGAGCTTCTTTTTTGTATCAGAAGGGCTCGCTATTTGTCCACCACTGTTCTGGGCAAAAGTATATGAGATGTTCAGGCCGTGGCCATCCTATCTAACCGTGTCGTTGTCAGCGGGCGTGCGCCCTCTCAAAGTAAGCCTCTGAATGGAGCATCGCCCTGCCTAGTTTTTATAGCTCCCGAAGGCATCAGCATCTTTTTTCTTGGGTCTGAGAATAGCGTTCTTGTTGACCTGATAACAGTGTCGACTCCTCCAAGTAAGGTAGTGAAGGGCGTGAAAGGAAAGCTCTCGGCTGCTTCGAAGATGGGGGTAGATGAAGAGGAGGAGGAGGAGGTTGCCCCTCCCAGGAACTGGGCTAAGATGGGGCCGAAAGACGCAGAGGCTAGGCAAAGATCTGGAGTAAGAGAGAGAGCACAGGCAGAGGCACATGCGGAGTCAACCAGGGAGGAGCCGTCGAGGGAGCTGAGACCAGAGGAGGTTGAGCACATCGACATTGATCAAGGAGTGGTTGAGGTCGGGGACGAAGAAGAGATAGTAGAAGAGGTGGTGGAGGAGTGGTTCTCCGAGGAGGAGGAGGAGGCGGGACAGGGTGCTGAAGCTGCTGGCGGTACGCAAGAGGGCGAGGGTGCTGGAGGGCCACTGGATGGAAATGCAGCTACGGCTCAGGAGGCAGCAGGTGGCAGAAGCTCAAGTGACAGTGGCAGCAGCAGTGATGGAAGCAGTGATAGTGATGGCAGCAGCGAGAGTGGGAGCGGGGGAGAAGAGGATGATGACTCAAACAGTGAATCTGGTGATGACTTGTAGTGACAGGTGTTATTAGGATTGAGGTAGGTTCTAGTACCTAGATTGAAATCTTTTACTTTCACCATCTTGGCCCTTGTGCCATGCAACATGAGTGTGCAGGATGTAGTGAGGTTAGCAAACAAGCAGCAGCCAATGTTGCTTGTGTAGTCCAAGCCAAGGGCCTTCAAAGGTCTGGGTCCACCATTGGCTTGTGACTCATGTCTAGTGATGTAGAAGAACGAGCCATTTTCTTGTCCCCCTTGTATATTTGGTCTTCCTTATGGACTAGTTCGCCTTGAAGCACGTGCCTGAAGGGTTGACCTGTATGATTATGCTGCTCTGGGCAGCATTTCCAGTGGTGCAAAGTACTCGCACCTTCTTAATAAATGACGGCTTATATGGTCCTTGTTTTGTAAAGGACTTAATTCATTATGTTCAAGCTTGAAATTGGAAGACATAAAATGAGGACATCAACAAAAAGGTAATTTGGGTTCAGGAAGATGTTGCTAATCTGTATCCTTGAAGCTGACTTGCTTACCGTGGGGAACTGCGGTTGCCTTGAGACATATTTTTCTATGCTATCATGTATCGATCCTTCCTGAAGCTTATTTGCTCGTTCTGGAGCACTCGGAGTGATATGAAGCTTTCGAGGTGGTCCGAGCCCAGTCCGAGGCAGTCCGCGATTTTCCAAGGAGAGTGCGTTTGTAAGTGCTCTTTGACTTCGACTCGTCTCCAGGAGTCAACCAACTAGACACACCTTACACGCTTATATCCAGGCCTTACTGGTCTCAGTTAAGTTGTACATGCATGCAGGAAAACTCGAGAGATCCGACTTCTTTCACTTTCGAGCACGAGTACCTGGAATCTCCTCCCTTTCCCGCTCGTCAAGTGCTGATCTACTACCGTTGTCAAAGGTGGATCGAGCCTTCGATAAATACGAAGCAGGAGACTGGATGTTCACACTGAGACCTCAAAGGGTACATCGGCACCATAATGTACACACATACGCAAAGATATTTCCGGAACTGCACAGTAGAGAGCTGATTTTTTCTATGCATAAAGTTGCGATGGAGTTTGTTGCCAATTGAATGCTGATCTTACATGCAAGTGAGACAAAGCCTATTATATGTTTCAGTGTGAATGAATCATATAGCCATGATGAATGTCAAGTTGCTTCAGGTTGCAAGTCCCACCCTCATTCTTAATGTCCTGCTTATAGTTCTGGCCCTTCTTGGCCAACAGGCTCCAAAGGTTGCGGCCTTTGGGTTCTTACCTGGTGCACATCCAACCGATTACAGGTATACGTATGCATGCTATATATCATATAGCCAGGTGTAGTCTTCGCAGTACAGTTACTTGGAGTCTGTATTGGTAAGTAGCAGCACTATTATAAAGAAAGTCGCATTTTAGTGGATGCCATGTGGACTACTCCAGATGTACCATATAAGTGTCAGGAAGTTTTGGGTGTAACTAACTGTTGAGCTATACTATAATGCGATGCAGAAAAGACGAGGAGGTTCCTGTGAAAGTTGGGAAACTAATGAGCTCCCGGACACAGCTGCAGTTTGACTACTACAACCTTCCATTTTGCCAGCCACAGAGCATTGAACACCCGCCCTCTGACTTGGGAGATATTGTGACAGGGGAGCAATTTTTCCAGACATCCTATACGCTTAGGATGCTAAGGAATGAATCCTGTAAGCTGCTATGTATCGTACCAGGATTTGGAAATCAAGGCCAGCCATCCAATCTTTTCAGGAAATTGCTGCAAAACGAAGGGGACTACATGGCAAGGCTACGTGTTGATGGTATTCCAGCCATAAGTTTGGAAGGTGTTCCTGATACTGTGGCAAATACTACCATGGACACGCCTAGTGTTCATGTAACAGATGGGTTTCCAATAGGCTACCGTGATGAAGATGACTTCTTCGTCACCAATCATGTAAGGTTCCAGCTTGAGCGACACGCAACATCGTTTGTCCACCTTAATGCCACTCTCGTACACTCCTCGCAGGAAGCTATGCTCAGACAATGTTCTCATGAAAGCATGGAAGGGGCGCAATTACAAATGACACCATGGGCTTTCTACTTGGTATTGATGTTGTGTTCTCATGTGGCAGGTCACCTTTGTTGTTTCTTACCATACCATCAAGGCTTCTTCAAGCGCCGACAATGATACTTACAGAGTCATCTCTGCTAATGTCATGACAAGATCCATCAACATTAAGCCTGAAGATATCCATACATGCGACATGCCAGGCCTTGCACCACAAAAAGCAGCTGGTGAGAATTTGTTGTTGTCAATGTACATTGTGTCCCAACATCTCATAGTATTTATGCTGAGAGTATGTTGCGTCAACATTCAATCTTCATATGCTTTTAGTATGTTTCAGTATTTCTCTGTCAATATACACTAATTGTGATTTCTTCATGAACAGAACATTGATCACAATGTGTCATTAATCTGCTACGCTAGTTGTGGGAAGTATCTATTGCAGGTGATGTTATGTTTACGGTGTCCGTGTACTGGATTCCAACAGAGCAAAAATGGGCGACGCGCTGGGACGCACTTCTAGATACAAGCCCTGCTGAAATGGAGCTTAGCTTCTTTTCTCTCTTAAACTCCATAATTGTTGCTCTCTGTCTATCTGGAATCGTGGCTATGGTCATGATCAACGTACTCAAAAAAGACATTGCTGTCAAGGAGCAGCAACTTCTGGAAATAGAAGGAGGCTATCATGGTCCTAACATAGAAGCTGGCTGGAAACATGTTACCAATGATGTTTTTAGAACACCCAGACAACCACACCTCCTCTCAATACTAGTAAGTGCCTCAATAGATTCGCATCCTTGTATCCGGCTGTACAATTTCTGAGTAATAACGCTGTCTCCTCCCTTATCCTTGGTAGCCCCCAGTGTCGCTGACAAGTCTTGTCTAGACTCTAGAGTTTGTTAGCTGGTGACATACATCTTCAGTGACATGTTTACCGGAACCAAAGGGTGCAACTCTACGACGTACGTCAGCCTCATCCTCATATAGCAGTCTGAATTGTTTTGTTATTCTTCCGTGTGGGCTTGTGACAGGTGGGCACTGGAACACAGCTTGCAGCTATTGCTATGGCCATCCTACTCCTTGCAGCTTTTGGAACCGGCTACTTCTCTCCAGCTGACCGTGGCCACCTCATGTCAACAGCGTTTGTGATATTTGCGTTCCTTGGCATAGCTGCTGGTTACGGCGCTGCCAAAGTTTTCAGCATATGTCAAGGGAAAGAGGCTGTTACTGTAGTGGTTGGCACTGCTCTTTTCCTTCCAGGGATTTTCTTCAGCCTCTTTCTTCTCTTAAATTTTGCTATATGGGCAGCCCAGTCAGCAGGTGCTGTGCCATTTGGCAGCCTCTGTAAGATCGGTGCATTATGGTTTGGCATCTCTGCGCCTCTTGTCTTTCTTGGTGGACATCTTGCAATGAGTCCTTCGCCAGTGCAGTACCCTGTGAAAACAAATAACATACAAAGAAGAGTTCCTAATAATCGGCCCTGGTATCTGAGCTCCGTGGTTTTGACCTTTGGTGGTGGAGCAGTAGTGATTGCAATCATCTCGCTCCAGGTCTTCTTACTCATAACCAAGCTCTGGTTCCACAGGTAAGCATCAGCTGACTCCATAGTTTACGGAATATATATTTTTAGTTGCTAGAAGCTGTTGCAAAAGGGTTTAGAGGCATTCAGTATGTACTGCAGAGGTCAGGTCATGTTCTCCCTGGGAACAAAACATGTTGCACATTCTTGAGGTCCATGCACAATGTTAATGCTGAGCAGCCTATGTGGGTCACAATGTACTCATTTATCTGTGCTGTGACTACTGTATTTACTTCCAGGTACTTCTACATGATGGGATTCATGGCAGCGACAATCTTCTTAACAGCTTTAGTCTCTGCCGAGGTGGCAATAATTGCTGTCTATATGACACTGTGTTGCGAGGACTACCACTGGTAAGTTGTCAATTTATCCTCGTGCTTACTATGTCGCTGTGGCCTTGCTGGTCTGCATGCAGAGCTTAAGCAGGTCTTGATAGCGATAGCACTTCTTATATGGGTCCCTTTTAGCAAATACTGGAACACTAAGTCACAAAAAATGATCAAGATGTTTCCAATCAGGGACTATTTTTGACATCAACCTACAGATCTGCTGGTGCTGGAGTGTGTTCAAGATGTAGCTTTCTTATAAACAGATGACATCAAAGAAAGCTGCGCACTTACAGGAAATGTATGCAGTCGATTCTGAATGCATTTCAATTACGTGCTTATGAGGTACCACATCAGCCTTCAAAGAGTATCCACAAGGTGGGGGCTATGTTTGCAGAGCGACATGATCCCCTCGGATACGTCAGAGTCCATCTTGAACAATGGTCAGCAATGACTTGAATGACAATGTTGCTCACAATGTGTTGTTACATTTGCAGGTGGTGGCTTAGTTTTAATGTTCCGGCAACCTCGGGCATCTACATGTTCATCACGATCTGTGCATACTTCTTGCCAGTTGCAAATAGAGGATCTTTATTGACTGTGGCCATGCTGCTCGTCTACAATACGATGCTCTCCCTGGTGAGCTTAAAATCTGAAAACCAGATTTCCAGCCAAACTTGGAATGTAAGGTCACAGACTCAGAATCTATACTGCTGGATGATGATTAAGACGGACTTATGTGAGGTTGTCCTTGTGAAGATGCTTGCAAATGTGGGCATGGATTCTGTTTTTTTTGACGATGCCAGTCTCCCAAGCCTTAGGAAGGTCCAAACTTTATTTGCCCTTAGCAAGTGAAAAGTGACTGCATGCCTTACTGCTTACACTTACCATAGCGAGACATAGAGCACCTTGAGAGTCCAATATTTTTTTAATAAGCTAATCCTCTGGCTCTGGGTTGCAGGTGATTGCCATTTTAACTGGTACAATTGGGTTTGTTGCAACAACGTGGTTTGTTTGGACAATCTACTCCGCTCTTAAGCAGGAGTAGTTCGTTACAGTGTGGTGCAATAACTCTTCAAGGTGTATCAGCATCATGCCCAAAAAAGCACTCGTGGTGGCTTATTATCTTATGTATGGTCCGCAGGTGATAGTTTTATCACATTTACATCGTATCCATTTATGTCAAAAGACAACAGAAGAGCTACTTTGTGCCGCATGTATCTACATAATTATCCAATTATCCAAGTCTATATATATATGAATATAGTGTGACTAGGATGCAAAATTTAATCTCTAGCGTACTTTCCACCATACAAAGGCTAGTGGTCCCTCAGACCAACATAATCAGCGTCGTTAAAACTGCTAAGGGACCCTCCATCTACACTTGACTTGCAAACCAGCTTTTCTTGGTCTTGGCGCGAAGGATGTTGACAAGTTGCCGCGCAGAAGCAGATTAACTTGCAGCTTTACATTGTTATTTGAGCCCGTGCGCACATGTCCCCTCATGTATAATGCTATCGCGTCCATATACATTATTCAGGTGCTCAGTATTAAAGAAGTACAGTTCCAATGAAAGACAAAGTTTTAATATGTACCTGCTTAAACAGGTTAAAGTGACGCTCTGTGCGAAGCTCTAGTGGTGTCTGGGGCAGGGACATCCGCGACCTTGTTGGCAGAAGTGGCATTCAAGCAGCAAGGAATAGCAACGAGGCAGAATCCTAGTTATAAGTTAGAAAACAAGACTATCTGTTCACATACTCCACCTGACATGAAGGGCCATGCCATCAGAATCTTTGACTACTCTTAGCCAGGTGCCATAGTTCAGAATATATTATTGGATATATATTTGACTTCCACGTCCATCATGAGCATTGGTGCCCAATGGACGACGCATAATAAAATGAATACACGAATAGACTGAAGCCACATTTCAGGCTTTACCCTACACCTATATCATACGCTGAATCTCAAAGCGTATCTTTCTTGTCGTATGTTTCATAAGAAATGAAGAGGATCGCCAATATGGCCGCAACAACGAGCGTGACCACCCAGGTCTTGCCTCGGAAGGGTGACGCATGAATGTTCAGAGGATGCGATTCCGAATGGTTGTGGTGGGCCGGCACTCCCACGGGATACAGCTGGCATGTCACTCTGCAGACACAGCGTGGCGCGAGATGCACGGTGGGTTATTGCCAACTAAGACATAAAGCCCATACTGCATAAGACCTGCCAACAAAGTGCAGCATACAGCCCCAGCAGCAAAGCACCAAGAGCAAGGGACAGCCTGTTATGGGCAGGCAGACGTCAACCAACCACTTGCTCCCACCACTTGACTTGAAACGTACACGCAAAAGTGTCTCGTCACTCCCTCAAGCACCACGCAACACGGGGCCGAAATGACACCATAATCAGAGGAAACGCCACGAGTCAGAAGAGGCTTTTCTAAGGCTGATAAAAAGGTGCAAACGCTTGAGGGGGGCGGGAAACCCACTTCCGCGAGCAATGCACGAGGCAGGCGGGGATGATGAACATGACGGCTGCCCCAGCATAGGCCCCAGTGAGCCCCACCAGCGAGCTCACGTCCACTCCATAGTGCTGCCGGTCGAAAACACCCACGTCATGCCACATGTCACGATCCTGCTGAAAAGCGCGGTGGGTCGTCACATGAAAGTGTGCCAAAGTGCACTGCACGTCCACTGAAGGCCTAGGTGGCTGAAACGAGAGAAGCTGAAAATTTGCTCTCTTGCAGGTAAGGGTGGGAGTGAGGTCCAAGAAAATTTGCGCAGGTCACTGGCCTGTTCTCATACTCTTGAAGCATCTCAAGAGGAATGTTTCAAGCACGTGCCATTGTGTTTGTGAATGCGTGTGTGTGTGTGTGTGTGTGTGAGAGAGAGAGAGAGAGAGAGAGAGAGAGAGAGAGAGAGAGCCAGCAGCTAAAGCACATGGAGGACATCTACCATCCTATCATGGCTGACATCAATCAGCGTAGTCTAATGCAATGGGGGGCTTGTTTCCTTGCGGTTCATTCACCCACAGGCAGGAAGCCAGCGTCATCTCTGCCATTCCACTTCAAGCTCACAACATCCGTCGACAGTCGTCGCATCAAGTACAACGAACTCTATGCCACGTGGTCGCACGGCACCAAGACACGATGACAACCCACGACTCTGAACCCTAACTATGAGCCGGACATTAAGGCCGAGCATATCAAAGAACCTGTTGCTCTCAAAGTGTAAGAAACTCTTGTGACTCCAACATTACATTGCATGTTGCAAAGAGTTGGCCCAAGGCCGAGCCGCCCATGGCCTGGCAACGACGTGGGAGGAATCAAACTTCAGCAGCCTAGAGGGGCAGGGGAGGGGCTCACCTCGGCAACGACACAGCACACAATGGGGGGGCCCACAGCAAGCAGTGTGATGCCGAGCCGGCGCTGCGTGCCCTTGTCCATGTGGCAGCAGCCCTTTGCCGCCGACTCAGGAGGCGTGTCGTTCAGTTGCCCCTCCGTCTGGAGCTTCATGGCTGTCTCCGAGCATGGCCGAGCACATACACGCGCACGAGCACACGCACACATCCACACACACACACACACACACGCACGCACGCACAGAGACAGGGATGCACGCATGAGAAGCTTTGCACTCGGCGCGGAGCCCAGGGGCAGACGACTCACGTTAAGCTCCAGCACTGTTCGTCGGCAGTCGAGATGGAGCTGTGCTTCCACCGGCAGAATGTGAGTGAGTGAATGGCCCCGAAGCCTCCTCACGCTGAGATGCACACTACAGCTGGCGAGCACGGAGCTACGCCCCTGTCGACACCAGACCGGCCACGGCTCGCTAGCAGCCGTGCAACCTGTCGTCAGCCAGTGGCAAAAATCCAAACAAAGCGAGCGCCCTCCATGACAGCGGCACGCAGTCCCTTGGGTGGACTCGGCCCCCCCTCCCTTGCAGGAAGAGTGGGGATCCTTCGTCTACATCAGAAAGAAGCCCACAGTAACCCTTACTGTCAAGAGCCGGTCCATGACTCACTAGAGCCTGCAGCAATCCAGTCAGCCCATCCTACCATCGCTCGGCGCCGTTTGGAAACGGTAAAACTTTGAGCAGGGCTCAGGGATTAGAACTACAAATGCCTTTAAGGAGGGCGGCGAAGGGGCAGAGGTGGAGAGAAGGGGAGGGAGGTAAGGGGGACGAGGAAAGAGGGGGGNGAGCGTCTCCAAGTTGTTGCGCAGCGTGATGGACAGCATGGGGAAGTTGGACGACAGCGTGAACACTGCTCCCCTCCGGACGTGCACACACACACAAATACACACACACGTGCCCGCCCGTCCGCGCAAGACGATGCAAGGACACAAAGGAAGAGAGCGGCAGCAGACGGGCGTCAGCACAACGAGCGATGGCCGCCCCAAGGGAGTTGGACTACTTTCTCGCATATGTACTCTCTCCCTCTCACATGCACACATGTCGACTTGTCAGGTGTCAGGGGTTGAGCATAGCCCAGCCACCCAGGTGACACCAATGTAAGAAGCGGCATGACGATATCCGGCAAACGTAACACCTGCCTATAACATAGAGTGTAAAAATTTACGGCTGAGAAGATGCTGATATGTGTGTGTGTGTGGGGGGCGGGGGAGGGGGAGGGGGGGAGGTGAGGGGGATATGTTGTGCATGTGTGCGCGGGGGCGTGCAAGTGTGCATGTGTGCGTGCGCATATGCGCATGCCTTTGCGACCACGATATTTTTGATATCAATGTCAAACTTGGGTCGGCGTTAGCTTGCAGAGGAGCAAATGAGTGACACCGAGAGAAGAGGAGAGAGGACCTATAGCAATTATGATGATGCTGCTACTGCTCAGAGTTCAGACACCCAGATGTGTCGCAATCCCTTGAGCATGACACCTGGCGCCCCATGCCTGCAGGGCTTGGGACCTGGGAGCTACGCTACCGCAGTGCACACAAAGCAGACATTCATAATCTACTCCCATACCTTTGGATTACTTTGCCACCTGAAAAGGTCTAACAGTAAAGGCCCTTCCGGTAAGTAACACCACCGAGAATTTGGTGGGGGGAACACAGGAAAGGAGAGAGGAGGGAGGTGGCCAAACGAGGGGTGAGGGGGGGAGTAGGAAGACCTGCGGGGGGGAGGGCAGCAAACCTGGAAAGAGAAAGAGCAGATCGCCAACCCATCCATACTGTGCTCCCAGCCCGGCACGCGCCGCCGCTGTCAAGGAGAGCATCGCCTGAAAAACTCTTGCACCCTCCGACTGACTGACTGACTGACTGACAGTCCCTCACGCAGCTCAACGTGCACGGGCAAGAGAGATCCCGCAGCGAGCCCAGCTACGTGAGAGCTCCTGTCTCCAATGACTCTTGAAGGGGGGCAGGGCTGCTGCATGCCATCGGCAGACCGCGCGACGGGTTTCCCAAGAGCCAGGGGGTGGGGGANAGTGATAAGCGCACGATTCATCCCCCCCCTCACCCCACGGAGACAATAGGCAAGGGGAGACCCCACAGGGAGACTGCAATGCGAGAAGAGAACACCATACGTCGAGCCCAAGCTAGCTTCTGCCTTCTTCCCTCTCAGCCTCTGTGGTTTGAGGCATGGGGGGGCTCTCATGTTTTCTATCATCCCATTCCCGTGTGGGATGAGGAGGCGGTGTGGCAGGCAGCATGGCACAACAATGTATGCGATGGGTCCAGCGGACTGCCAGAAGCTCAGTGCCGCCCTACTGCCGCTGCAGCTGCCGCCGCCGCCACCCTCCTGCCGCCCTGCGCCAGTCTTGTGTGGCTAAGGCAGGCTGCGGTGCCACATGTGCCACATGGGACTCCACAAAGTAGCGTGCGGTTTGCGCAAAGATCCATTTCCAATCGAAGCAATGGTAACATAGTCTCGAGCACAACCGGAAGCAAGGAGAGACTCCCCCCTGTGCTGCAAGAGGGGTTTGACGTGAACAGCGCATCGGGGCATTGGTGAGCAACGAAGCACAGGAGAAAGGCAGGCTCTCTCTACTCTGCTCTGATTGCTTGACTATTTCTCAAGCAAAGGGTTGAATCAAAGAGCGGAGCGCATCAAGCTTGAGGGGGCGAAAGAGGTGCGCACCAAACGCGGCTCCACAAGACAAAAAGAGCAGGAGGTAGATGAAGAAGATCCCCACAAACGCTCCCGTGATGACACGCGGAATGAGCGCCTTCTCCCTCATCGGCGTGATGATGCCCGGCAGGCTGCCAGGTGGCAACGCCACAGAGGGACGCAGCAGCACTGTTACCACCACGCAAGTTGCCCCTCTAGCACGTCCATGCGAGGTTTGAAGCTTAGGTTGCAAACCGGTCAGGTTGCAGGTGCCCAAGCCTCGCCCAACAGGCACGCGCACACTTCTGGGAAGTTGCAAGCAACGAGTATGAAATGACGCAGAATGAAAAAAAAAGCGTGTGCAAAAGCCAAGCACCCCAAGGA
Organism: Mesotaenium endlicherianum; assembly: GCA_009602735.1. Classification (NCBI taxonomy): domain Eukaryota; kingdom Viridiplantae; phylum Streptophyta; class Zygnematophyceae; order Zygnematales; family Mesotaeniaceae; genus Mesotaenium; species Mesotaenium endlicherianum. Next base: position 386,279 of record WELA01010381.1, read on the forward strand.
GACGAGAGTACAGCATGTGTGAGGGGCCGACAGGACAGCGCAGGGCAGGGCAGTGCAGGGCAGGTGCGGCGGGATGCCTCACCTGTGGTGGCACATGAAGGCATACACGGCTCCCCCAAACAGATTCGGCAGGGCCCTGCAGCGCACAGCCACAAAGACAGGCTCAGCCACAGCCACAACCACAGGCACAGGCTCAGCGGCCGGTATGCACACATGCAGGCGGGCAGTTAGGCAAAAGGAGCTGACAGAGCCACCCGGTGAATACGAGTGCGTGTGTGGAAACGAGTAAGGGCAGCACGCTGAAGACTCGTGCGGGGGGGCCGTTTCTCAACAGCCACCAGCAAGCCTATGTGCCAGGTGTCATACGATCCGGTTGCAGCGGCAGCGACCAAAAGGGACAGGACAAGGAGGAAAGGGCTGGAGGGAGGGCAAGAGGGAGCAAGAAGGCCTCTGTAAAAGGAAGGGGCGGAGAGGAGAGACAGCATGAGAGGAGGACAACCGGGGCAGGACTTTTGGAACTCTGGACCAAGCGCTCCCGTCGCCGACAGAGCTATGCGGCTGGACTCTCAGGAGAAAGAGCGAGAGAGGGGAAGATGCGGGGAGCGGGCAGCGATAGCGATGACTAGCCACACCACCAGCGTGACCTTGGGACGGGTGACGGCAGCCAGAGATGGACGGGGGGCTTAGGGAGGGGACGGGACGAGGAGGAGGAGGACACCCGTGAGGGAGCAGCAGCACGCGAACGCAGTCCCCCAACATCAACTGCTACCCCGGGCAAGCCTGACCTTGAGCTCCAAACCCTGAGCTCGGATCCAAATTTGAATCTAAAATCTGAACTCAGGCCTGAATCTGCGCCCCCAAGCCTATCGCCGCCGAATCAAGCCCTGGCCCTTTTGCCCTAGCCCTAGCCCTAGCCCTAGCCCTAGCCCTAGCCCTAGGCCTAGCCCTAGGCGTAGTAGTCCTAGGCGTGGGCGTGGAGGGGGTGGGGGGGCAAACTTGAGCTTGAAGTTGGGTACGCCCTCCGTCCTGGGACCGTCCTTGAGGATGGACGCCGTCGCCAGAACCATGATCCTGCCACCCGCCGCCCGGATGTGTCGCCCAGAGGAGAAGCTCCCGTCAGCGAGCGCGTGCACCTCCGGGTGCCATGGCTGCTATATGCTGCCGCCGTGAGTGTGCGCACGCACAGCCTTGCAGGCAGACAGGCCGGCAGGCAGGCAGGCAGGCAGTCCTATGGCGGCACCTTCTGACCTCCTTCCTGAGCATCCCTTGCCCTATCGTCATCGTTACCATCATCATCATTATCATCATCATCAGCGTTGTCAACAAAGGTGGCTGCTGTACAAGTGCACACAAAAGCCGAGGAGCGCTAGAAAGAAAACGCCCTCACCGCTCATTGCAGGGACTCAACAGCTGGCGAGGAGCCAATGGCAACAGCGCGACGCACAGCAAACCCCAGGACACCAGACGAGGGGGAGAGCAGGGCGAGGGGCAATGAGGTGAATGGAGGGGGGGAGGGGGAGCTCACGTGAGCACTGCAGCGTTCCGAATGCCCTGTTCCACACCCACACCCACCAGACACACACACACACACACACGCTCGCGCGCGTTGAAAGAGAGTGAGAAATAAGCGAGGGCAGCTAGCGTCCCCCTCCCCTCCACCCCACCTTACCCCACGCAGCATACTCGGAGCTTCGTTCTTCTCCTCCGTCATCTTTTGGGCCTCCCAGCCGCTCAAGTCAGTTTCTCCTCTGGAGTCCCGCGATTCATAGGGGCACATTCACGTGTGCACGCAGAGCAGGCAGACTGCGTTGTAGCCTCCTTACATCAGAGTGGAGTCTAACTTCTTGCCCTAGCCGTAGCCGTAGCCCTAGCCCCAGCCCCAGCCCCAGCCCTGGCTCTGAGCTGACCCTGAATCTCACCCAGCAGAACACAAAGTGGGAGAGAGCAGGGAGACGGGCCGGGAGGGCAAGCAGGCAGAGGAGACGAGTTGCGTGAGGGCCACACACGCGTGGCCTGCAGGCAGCGATCCCGGCTGGACGCACCAGTGGGCACCAGATGAGATAAAAGGCCAGGCCAGCAGCAATGCAGCCACCTTGCGTAAAGGATGCGCAATGAGCCTCTAAGCTTATGAGTGGGTTTGGGGGGGGG
>WELA01010381.1:405918-416342 GCA_009602735.1 Mesotaenium endlicherianum
GGGGGGAGGGGAGAAGGGGGGGGGGCGCTGGTATACCTGCGGCGCGTCTCCGACGGAGCCCCGCTCGCCGTCGCTGTCGGCGTCGCCGCGCAGCTGGGGCTCCACGCCCTCGTCGTCGATGAAGGCGTCGTCGTCCTTGTTCTTGTCGCCCTCCACGTCTTCCTGCACCCCAGCAACAGCTTTCAGGAGCACCGGAGCACAACCCAAGGACGGCCCTTCAGCCCCAACTCCTGAGAAGGATAGCAACTCCCACGAGAAAACTTGCGACATGCAGAAGCCTGTGCCTTCGCCCCTCAGAACCCCCCCACCCCCTCTCCCTCCCTGGGGACTTCCCTGGGAACCCCGTGGGCACACCCCCCCTGGGCACCGTACAGGGCCCTGGCTCTCGACTGCCGCAGGCTTGCGGCACGTGCATACAGGTGGCACTCACGCCGGCAGTCAACGGGGGTCAACGGTGGGCAGAGCGCGACACGTACAAACCCCGCACAAGAGCCTCACATAGCAGCCACGCACGCCTACACACAAAGAGGATCACACATAGCAGAGACGCACTGACACCAATGCATGCACGCATGCATGCATGCACACATACACACGCACATGCAACACGAGCCAGACACGCGATGGCGCGCGCGCGCGCACGAGGGGGCACGGACCTCCGAGTCGCCCTCGGCCACGACGCGCTCCCACATCTCCTCCTTCTTCCGATCGGCGCGCTGGTTCAGCTCCCTATCGCCGCCGCCGCTACGCCTCTTTGCCTTGCCCCCCCCCTCCTTAGACTTCCTCTTTTTCTTGCCCCCCTCTCCACTGCCATCACCATCCTCATCGTCAGAGTGCTTCTTCCCCCTGCCGCCCGCCTCACTGGACCCCCCTCCCTTCTTCACGAGCCTCTTCTTGGGGGTGGCCTTGGAGGGCCTCTGCTCGTCGTTGTCAGCAAACGCATCATCGTCCTCGAGATTGTCTGCATCCCTGTCGTCTCCAGGGGAGTCTGGGTCCATCAGCTGCTCTGGCTGCACGTTCCCATACTCAGGGTCGTGCTCTGGCCTGCAAACAACATACAAGTATGAGCACAAATACCGGTTCATGAAACCATAAATATATTGTGCTCATACAAATCACATCTATTTTTGTGCTTAGTTGGTAAAGTGACATACGGTATTTTAGAGGGGCTTCAGGGCCTGATAGTGCAGAAATAATCAAAGTACAAATTTAAGGCGTGCTATTGCAGAAAACCCTACTGCAAATTAAAGCGAACCCGGAGACGAGGCAAAGTTTACGACGCAGCTCAACAAGTGGAGAATCACGTGGCCAAGAATATGAAAAAGCTAGCAGCGTCTAGGGCGCAACATAGCCTCGCTTCACTGTGCACCATGATGTATAGCATCTAACCCTGCCTCCGCAACAACCGGACCCCAACACGAAATACACAAGCTTGAAAAAAACACTCGATATCCAGCAACATTTCCCTTCCCGTTCCTGCCAGCGCACACTTTCAATAAACATCAATAACCAGAAGAAGAGAAGACTTACGAGTCATTGTCCGACATGTCTTCAGTCGCCGTCAAACTAAATCCCCCCAGTAAGTCGGGATACGGCGTTCTCAACTATTTAACAAGTGCTTCAAGCGGGAAAAACTGTAAACCTATTATTACCCTACACTGTATACTTCCTGAACATAGCACCTTTGAAAAGTAAAGTGCACTTTGCGGGTTGTTTTGTTCTTATATCAAGACAACAGGTGCTAAGTTTTTGGTGTGAGCGCATATCATGTTGGTGGTTCACTTTTACCACGAGATAAGTCTCTCCTTGTTAAGCTCAGTTTCGCTCAGTTTGAGCTGCTGGTTTTGTCCAACTTTGACCACTTCCTAATCAAAAGGCGCACCAGTGACCATAGTGGACGATAGTGGATATTGAGGGGGACATATATTTGACCACTTCCTAGTCATCAGCCACACCAGTGACTATTAGTGGATGTATGGTGATGTTGATGGATATTATTGGGGTATTAACGTTGAAGATGCGCTCAAGTGTTCAACATCCATCTGCAGACAACGTGTTGACCTGTGCGTTGATCAACTGCCAGACTCGTCGACACCTTAAAAACACGACTTCCGCTTCACGTTCACGTTGAATCGCGTCGGAATCACCTACGCGTTCATGAATGTTCATTAACGCCGAGCTTCGGACCCTATGATGTGGCAGACCGCAGAACTAGAGTCCAAAGAACCATGCAGAAAACGTCAAGTCACGTTAAAGTAAACCTTCACTTACGAATTTATGACTGACAGCATCAGACAGAGCTTATCTGGGGGCTGGGCAGATCGATTCTTTTTTAACTCTGGAGAACCCAAAATAAACGAATCAACTATCAAATGACTTTATAGTTGACACAAAACTCACATATTTCACTAAAGAAAAAGACCAGGTCGCGCGAAAATGACAATGGCTTGAGACTTGAAAGTTGAGTCCGTTGTCACGGTTGACACCTCCCTTGGGTATACCAGCCCGAGAAACGACAAATACATCGGAATATTAGTTTGTCGTGTCCTCATTGTTTAGACCCGCACGTTGTTGCTCCTTCGAGCCTCCGCTCTCGAGGGGCTGTCTACCACTGTCTACGAGTCCTGGTTGTGGCCAGGAATCTAGCCGAGTGTCACTCTCAGTGGGCATGTATTTAGGCAAGCTTGCAGCTTTTCTGGAGAGTAGTTCTGCTTATTCTCTTCCATTAGTTCAAGTGCAGATTCTTCCAAAATGGCGTCCAAGGCCGCATTCTTCGTCGCATTCCTTGCCCTCTTCTCGTGTGCGGCATCAGCTGCAGACATCGATGTTGCCATTCTGAACTTCGCTCTCAACCTTGGTGAGTGTTCTACCACTTCCTTCTACTGTTGTGCAGCTCGGCGGTGCCATTGTACCTTCACTAGTGTGCAAATTTGCAAATTTGAACGTCTGCGTTATTGATCACTCAATGTCTCTAACGTCAATAATTAATGCGGGAAATTTGAAGAACTATTGTGATCTCTTCGGGGCTGAGTAGTCCTTTTTTCATTGTCCTAGTACGTTCTGTGACTGTTCCATTGTGATTCTTTCTTCTATGTTTGTTTCCGGTCACTCACTTCCAGCCTCCATTGTTTGAGCAGAATGCCTGGAGGCGCAGTTCTACTCGTACGCGGCATATGGCAAGGGTCTATCTTCAGCTGACACTGGAAACGGTCCCAAGGTTGTTGGAGGCAAGAAGGCCCTCCTCAGTCCAGCTGCGCAGTCCATTGCTGCTGATATTGCCGACGACGAGATCAGTCACGTTAGGCTCTTGAGGGGTGCTCTCGGAAAGGCCGCTGTGAAGTGCCCTTTGATTGACATTGGCAATGCCTTCGGTGCCGCTGCTGACGCTGCCATCGGTGCCAAGCTCAGCCCTGCCTTCAGCCCCTACGGCAGCGACATTGTGTTCTACCACGGAGCTTTCATCTTTGAGGATGTCGGTGTGACCGCGTACAAGGGTGCCGCGAAGTTGATCACCAACAAGGACTACCTTGAGGTGGGTTTGGATGTGGATATCTAGCTTCTAGGTCTTGTCATTCCTCTGTGGGAGCGTGGGGGATCGTCTCGAAGGTGGAAAAAATGAGTAACGTTTTTGGAGTAGTCACACAAACTGGTGGTTTGAGCAATGGGATACCCTTTTTTCTACCTGCTGCTTCTTCGGAGCCAGATCACATTTGCCCATGATCTTATTCTGCCTTCTCTTTCCCAGACTTAGTTACCAGGAAGTACTGGTCATTAATTGCAGTACTCTAGCTGCGATGCCTTTCAGAAGCTTCAGTTTCATCGGATGGACCCTGAACCATGCTGCCCCTCTCCTGCTCAAACAGTTTAACGGCTTTATCTAGATGGGTCGCAAATAGATGGATCATGACGTACAATGCTTCTGTGCTCCCTTCTTCACCCCCACCATGCAGGTTGCTGCCGGTATCTTGGCTGTGGAGGCTTACCACGGGGGCTTCATCCGTGCCAAGCTCCTGGACTCTGCCAACGTGTACGTCTTCCCCTACAAGACGCAGGTCAAGAACATCATCGCAGCCATCTCAGCTCTTCGTGCCACTGTCTCCGGTGCCAAGGACGACCAGGGCATTGTCGTGGACGGCAAGTACGTCATCGCACCCGCCGACACCACCGCTGTTGCCTTCAGCCGCAACACCACCCAGGTGCTCAACATTGTGTACCTTGGCAACAAGGCCAAGGGCGGCTTCTTCCCCAACGGCCTTAATGGTGCCATCACCAAGTAGATTGTGGAGTCATTTCAGGACTGGGACTAGGTAGGTCTATGTACATTTGTAGGGCTACCCTCTACAGGGCCACCCTTCCCTGACGCATGAATGCAGCCACCCCAGGAATATAAAGTATGTTAGTCTGGTTCGCAAAAAAATTTGGTTAGCTATGAAGCTAGCTAGGAGTGACGACTAGCAGCCGCTTTTGTTGTCTATTTGAACAAGCTGCATCATAGAGCCTTGAGAAAGGTCGCGGCATATCCTGGAGTTTTTGGTGCTCTTGGTGCCCTGCGGGCTTCCCAACACTTTGACCCAGGTGTCGCGCCAACTTGTACGGCGTTAAATCATGACAGCAATAAAAGTGGCTCAGCACACTTGAATATTTTTGACATTTTCCAACTTTCAAGGTATAGGTGCTTTTTGACCTTCGCTTGTCTCATCCCTTCACTGCACTGTAGTACATCTCCTCGTCAACCATGCAGCCCTCAGTGGCAGGCTGATTAGTCTGCGGTGAGTGAGAGTGTGTTGACCATCAGACATGCTGAGTAATTCTGATGTTTCGAAGTAGTGCAAAGCATTGGGCTGTCTATGAGGAAGACCTCTTCCCTTAAGCTAAGAGAGGTTATCTGTGGGAGGGTACGCTTAGGCAGGAGCCTGTGCACCTAGTCAGCATGGCTGGAAGCACGCCAAAGCAGCCAATTCCAATGCCAATGCCTGGGGATGTGGTAGAGAACATTACGCCTGGAGGGTCAGGTTTATGGTCGCACTTAGTTTGGTACAACAATGAATCGTAAGGTGCACACATGCCCACCGTGTCCGCTGTTCAGATATTTTACAGCTGAAAAAACTTGCACTAGCCTTATGCCTAGATAGCAAGCAGAGTGGAACTTCTGGATGAGAACAGAGTGGCCGGTGTTGTACTTGAAACACGGAGGTAAGCAAAGTTGTAATTGCACTCAAGAGCAGAGGGTTGGGCTGTGAGATGTGGTGTCGCTAAACGCTGGGACCTTGGTAGAGCCTTACACTAAGTGGAAGTATAGATTGAAGGAAGAAGTAGTGCCTATGCAAGAAGACAGCACCCTATGGTGTATTTCTCGACCATTAGTTGCAAATACCTCAAACTTAAATTCCTTGTTAAGTCCTTTTCTTGCAATTTTCACCTTTTAAATGCATGCATGCTTGGCCTCCAATTTGTTAGCACAGGCAGGTCGTTCTTCTCAACTACCATGTGTTTCTTTAGAAGTTGTTAACTCATTACTCAGTAGAGAAGCGATCAAAATGTTGTGCTTTGAAGAATTGTTCTCATCCATGGCAGGAGCCGAAGTGAATGGATCAGCTATAACATCCAACATGGGATCTAGAGAGGGTGATGCAATTATTGCACTATGACGGGCTGTGTCGGGCAATATTGCCACCATATCCTCCTCATGCCATATTCTCCTCATACCAACAGGAACATAGAGTTACATCACATACATTTGGCTAGTAGCGCCATTTTGACTAATCTCTTCTGCAATTCTCGGTAAGCACACACATACTCATATCGTGTATGTGCTACATACAAGCATGTTGACGAGTACCCAAGTGAGAGTTTAGGTAAATATGTATATATAAAAAATGAGTGTATCAGTCATGTTCTCGACTTCCTTGCATGACTTCCTTGCTTGGAGCTCGCCAATAATGAACAGGCAAAGAAATGGCACACAAAGTTCCAGCGCATGGAAGATATAATTACCTCGAACTTTGGCAAGGTCGACGCTGTTGTGTACTAAGCCACTCATACTGCTGTCGAGGTACCGATGGTGTGTAAGCTGGTGTGCCTACTGGGTCAAAATGCGAGAGGGGAGTTTATTATATCAATGCACCAGAAACTCCGGACACTGTCACACAAACTACCCCTATCTCACATTTTTTTCACACAGCAGGTGGAAGTTACTCCTCGCTCCTCACTATACCTTATTAGGCTTGTAAGTCTTGCAGCCTCCCCCGGTACACCAGAGAAGAATTACATCGTAGCAGTCGAGACCATACAGTCAGTTGCGGGGAGGGTAACCCTCGTGTTGTTAAGGTCCTGCCAGCGTGCAAGTGCCCCACATTTTGGCCTCGTGATGACCATCATTCACTTGTGGCACCGTTGAGGCCACAGGGGAAGGCACCCAAAGTCAAAGTCTCAAAGTCTCAACCTGCATACCACATCGGCTCGTCCACCTGGCACCCACCCTGAGCCTGTCGCTGGTAGCTGTCAGTCTGCCGAGCTCGAACGTACTGAGATGCAACTGCTAGACCCCTTTCACACAGCAACTGCATGCGGCTTGGGGAGCAACTGGCGCACTTCCGTTTGCAAATATCTCATTCTCAGAAAGCATGCAACGTGACAAGCCTTCAGAAGCAAATGGAGGGCAACGAGAAAGACGGGTTTTTTTCTTTGGAAGAGGCTGCAGGGGCAAAAGATAGACAGTGGGGCCCAGAGGGAGAACAAATGTCAGCGGCCCCTTTGCGGGATGCACACAAATGCTGTCTCATGATCCCATTCGCCTGAAGTTGATAGTTCTGCCTCTTCTCGTTCTCGTTCACCTGGCGTTACCCCTTGCTCCGGAAAAGCTTTTGGCTAAAAAGCTCCACACCATGTTACTCCAGCCTCAGGCTGCAGACAGCCTTTGTTTGCATTGAATGCCAGCCCCCCCCCCNCCTCATTTCCTCCTCCTCTGCCGGGTGAATACAGGTCTCATACAATTCGTGTGTGTGTGTCAACTGCCCCCTTCCCTCCCTCCAGTTTCGACTCTCAGCATCACACAGACTTCGCCAGAAGAGTGCAGCAGCATTTCCTATCGGCTGCAGGCCACTTATGGTCTGGCCTGTGCCACCCACCTTTCCTCCCTGTCCCCTGGCTGGACCAAGGAGCGGCTGGGGCACAGATGTGCGACGCGATGCTGCGCCAGCAGAAGAGGACAAAGAATGCCGAAGTGACTGTGAGGAATGAATTTACACGTTTTGTGCCCACAAAAGGAGAAGTACATGTAGTGATGTACTTCCATTACATATACTGACATCTTTATACAGACATATATATGTATGTGTTTTATTTCTACATGTCCGTGTGCACGTGTGTGCGCGTGCACCAATGATGTGTGTACACATGTACACAGTACAGTGAGCGCAGTAACGTGTGGGCTCCCTCCCGCACACGCACGTGGTGTGTGTGTGCTACACGCACGTTTGTCCTTGCTGCAGAGGGTATGAGCGAGCACCATCTCTGGGGATCTTTCTTAGTGGGACTGATACCTTGGGAGTCTGTTTAAGATTGAATTTAGTGCTGGCTGAAGGTCGAGACAGTAAAGTGCGTGTGTTGACACGCTAATTCTTGCGCTAAGATGACGCACTAGTTTTCGCTCACACGTCCAAGCTGTTCTGGTGTTCTGCTTCACTGTCGTGTAGTTTGCCCGAGGACATGGCAAGCGGGCGGGCGGGCGGGCGGGCGGGAAGGGGGGTCAATTTGAGCTGTGGCGTTTTGGCTGGGAGCAGTCAGTCTCATCTGGCCGCAGCACGTGAGCTGCAAAACTGTCCCTGTATGACACGTTGCGACATGTGGCGTTTTTCGAATGAGCCATGCAGGCCTGCATGCTGCAGCCACTCAAGTGGCCTGTCATGCCTCATGTTGCAAGCAGCGAAGCCTTGACCGCAGGGGCGAGACAGGTGCAGTGGGAAAAGAGGGAGGACAGGGGAAGGGCAAGAGGGAGGGGCAGAGGAGGGGAGGGAGACGTGCAGTCTCATCCAAGTCAGTCGTGCAGGGGCCCACGTCAGAATTGTTCCAGCAGGTCTACGCATGCGGGAGTGCTTGCTAGAGGAGGCACACCCCTCCTGCTGTAAAAAGCAGGAACCTGCCACCCTAAAACGGATACAAAAACTAGAGGGGAGGAAAAGGAACACCAGATGCAAGCTGTAGATCAGATTACAACTCGACACGTCGCATTTGACTGCTGCACAGAAATTGGTCCAGCGCCCCTTAAGGAAAAACTTGACCTACAATATGAAATAATCCGTTCAACTTCCGTCTTGTCAGCCTGTGACTGAAGCGTTCCGAATGGCGAGAAGAGAGGGGGCCAAGTCGCACCCACACACCACCTTGACTTAAGTGAGACTAACATCCCTCAACCAGGCAAAGGACAGAAGTGAGTTGAAGTTGTGAGGTAGTATTAGTGACGTCAGTGATTGTTAAGAGCGCCAGAGTCGGGAGTTAGATTTCTGATTACTTCTGCTGACTTAAAAGGGGACTCTGGAGCATGCATGAACTTAGCACGAACGGTGTTAGTATGTTCACGTGGATATTTTGGACTACAACATATGTTCACGGTGGTTCAAGGGGTTTTTTCGAAGCTGTTCCATGTTTTTGACGGTCGTCGATTGACATGTCGGTCTCCGCAGGTCTGCGTCAGTCTGCGTGCATGGATCGAAGCCTTCGAAATGCTTCGAATAGCCGGTGGTTCCGCAAATTTGCTGGCTGTCCAAGTCAGCGGTGATCGATTACCGAACTTTTAGCGACACCTGAAAAGCCTGAAAAAGTTCCCCCTCTCCCTCTCCCCTCTCATGCTGAAGTACCGCTCTGCACTTGATTCTGTTGGGAACTGGTAATGAAGGGACTTGCGACGCTTCTTGCTAGCCCGTGAAGGGAGGACATCAAAGTCACGAAAGTCGTAAGATTATCCTCCGTCTATGTAGTTATTCAACGGAAGAGCAAAGAGAGTACGAGCACTTTTGATTGAATGTAAATTATCGATACCTGTCATACAAGGCCTATTGAGGAGGATTGCCACTTTTGATCTCATGGAGCATTCTTACAAGTGTTTTGATAGTTCCATTCAATACTGAGAATTTGGGCAATTATTGTCAATGACTATGGCGGCCTGCAGAGCTGCTTTGGGCCACAGCGCTGCGTTGTGCTGTGGTTCACTCGCTTCTTCAGCTCGAATTTCCGCTAGGACCAGCTGTGCTCAAATATGCAGTGGCGAAATGGCAGTGATGAGCTCGCTGTTGAAAGCTTCTAGGAGTTTAGCTTTCTCTGGGTCGAGTTTGCTAGCTGCCCCCCCAACAAAGAAAGCCCCATCCTTCAACAAATGGAAGGTATGTGTCATGCAGGTTGGGCTGTCATGTTCGTCTAATATGCCAGTGAAGTTCAAAAGGAACAAATGAGCGTATATTGAGGTCTAAGTAGAGATTTATTTTCCGTCAGTTTTGGGGCCTTCCAGTCTTGGCCATATCTCCAAAATTTCTCTCCTATTAAAACTGAGCTCACGTGTTCTCATTTTGTACTTCAATGAGTCTCCGGGATCATGATTATAATCCAGAAATTTAAAACCTTAAGCCTCTATTCCATAAACCCCCTCAAGAGAAGCTATAGTCAGACAGGAAAGAGAAGTGAATATAAGGCAGTGGAGTTCTTCATTTGCTGCATTGTACTTCTGGCTGTTTGCCGTGACCTTCAGCGGGACGAAGGAGTTTGTTTTGGGTTTTTGCTTCTGTTTCTGATCAAATGTTGATGGTCTGAATCCTGGGGTGACCTCGTACGAGAAGAGACAGAGGTCAAGCAAACTCAAAAAGGGCCAGATGGGACATTTGGGGAGCCTTTCCTTACAGGCAAGGAGGAGACGGGAGGGAGTACTGATTGGAGGATTAGAGGGGGGGGAGGGAGGAAGAGGGAGGTAGTATTTAGTGGGCAACATGCTATGTCACTGTCAAATATATCATATATAATATTTCCAAGGGCTGGCCATGTGACGTCCGAAAAGGCAAATGCTACGAGGATGAGGGCTTTCCTACTGTGAGGTCTGCTTACAGCTCTGTCAGCTGCAGCCATTGATGTGCCAAAACCCCTGGGCATTGTGTGGCCCCGAGCACTAAGCAAAACACCTGGCATTGCAGACCAGGCTAGATGAAGTGGCTACACGAGGTGTTGGTTTGGAGCGCACATGCTCTGCTACTGAATCCTGCCAAGGGAGCGAGGGCTCTAGGTGAAGCATATGGCCTTGAGGTGTCCAGAATTCCTCTTGACAACAAACTACGTTATGTAAGAGTCAGAGTGATTCTGTCGTGTGCTCGCATGGAAGGGCGGGGGGGGCAGGTATCATTTCTCAAGCTGACTGAGCAGGCAGTGAGGGCGTGAAGTTGGGG
>WELA01010381.1:435085-451216 GCA_009602735.1 Mesotaenium endlicherianum
CCCCCCCCCCCCCCGGGGAAGCCTGCAACTTTTTCACGATTTGATAGCAGGCCTCTCTGGTACAAGCCCGTGAAGTACACGACACAGAGGAGAGGCACGCCAGCGCTGTCTTCTTCCCCCACTCGCGTCTCCCTCCCTCCCGTGCTCTCTGAACCCTAAGCCCTTGCCCTGAGCCCTGGTCTGAGTGCATGATGCTCTGAGTGCAGGCGCACTCGGAGATTGTCGCGCTGATGGCGTCGGGCGTTTCCGAGTGGCGGCTCCTGGTGGCGCCACTTGGCACCGCCCTGGTGGCGACCGCACTTGCGCTTGCGTGCAACGAGATCGTGGTGCCCTCCGCCAGCCGACGGTAAGTATTATCGCGCCTCTCTGCTTCTCCGAATGTCACACGGAACGCAGATTTGTGCTGGACAGATCATTGCTGCGCGCCATCGATTCCGCGCCAATTGAATCCTGGCTGCTCAGAATCCAGGCGTCACATCTGGGGACCTCCAGAAGCCGATGTCACACGAGCTGTGCTCTTCCCTCTGGCTGGCGCGGCTCGCCAACGCCAGCACGCTCTCTCTGTGCGCAAGGGAGTAGCAAACTCATCAGCTTGCTGGCGGCCAGGTGGTGCAGCGGGGCCGGTTTCTTGCTCCCTGTGCCCTGCTGCTCGCTGTGATGTGCATTGCCGGAACTCCTCCGCCGTGCACACTCTGTTCACGCACGCTGTCACAAGTACAACCATGTGCGCGCTGGACGGAGTGGGGATTGGGGTGGGCGAGGCTGGCCCGGGTGGGAGTAGGAGGGGAAGGGGGGGGGATGCGGGGGGAAGAGGGGTGCCCTAGCTCAAATCTGCATTGTCTCGGGCTCAGCATTCCAGTGGCGTGCATCAATCTCTTGGCCCTTGAGGTACTGCTTTGGGGCCCAGGATCTGAGGTCTAGGGGTTTGGGGTCTAGGGCCAGGGCGTGGGGTTGGGGTCCAAAGTTACCCTGGATCTGGTCCAGCGTGAGAGCTTCTGGCGCGCCCTTGTGTCCATCGCCACTGTCCCGGGTCACGTCACACACGCGAGTGAGTGAAAGCCTACGAGTCAGGAAGAGGTTCTTGCCAGGCGTGCCAGGTGGCGGCTCGTGGCTGCCTCTCAGCAGCTGAAGGAGGGAGGGGGGCGAGGGCGATATTGGGGGGGGAAGCAGGGCGCAGGCAATGGTGGAGACGGCGCTCACAACGGAGCTGCACTCCCTGCGGCCCCAGAGCCACGTGGTGTACCCCGAGTACGGCCCCCCTGTGAGTCGTACCTGTGCCTTCCTTCACCCCTGAGCTCTCCACCTGAATCCCTAAACCCTTGCCGGCGCAACCGCGGGGCCGTGAGCCTGGATAGCATTGCCCTCTCGAAAGGAGAGCTCAAAGATTGCAATGTGCATCAAGTCGTCACGGCCCAGTTGCGCTGCGCCCTGCTGGGGTTTAGGGTCTGGGCTGGTTCCTTTGAGAGGGCTGATTTGTGAGGAAGTGGGGGGCTTGCCTGCTGGGAAGTTGGATGCAAAGGGGATTGGGGTCAAGCCTCGGTGCTCGGTGCTGTGTGGGGGGATGCATGCTTCCCCCCCCCGCCACAGGCCCCTGGGGGGCAGAATGCTCGGCTTCACCCACGCGCCTGGAAGCGTTGCCCTCCTTGGCCCTAAAGCCCACCAGCCTCAGCACTTTGAGGATGTATTATCCAAAAGCCTGGGCTCGCCTCCACGGCACCCCTTCTCACCTCCTACCCCCCCCTTACCTCCCTTCAGCTTGAATCTCAAACGCATCTGCGTCGAGCTCGCTATATCCCCTAGGTGTTGGTCTGTGCCACCACGTGCAGCGCGCGCCTCAATCTCCGTGTAAGGCACAACGTTGTGCTCTGAGTCCACTTTTTCACTCTAATTACCGAGCGCTATAACGGCGCCGCCCTCTCAATTCTGACGGGCTTCAGGAAGGGAGAGAGGGAGGGGAGGCTGCAGAGGGACCAATTTGGCGGGGTGACAGGTGGCAGGCCTGAGCAGGTGCCACCTGGCAGCAGGAGGAGGAGGGTCTTGAAGCGGCTGTGGCATGCAGAGCACCTGGAGGGGGGGCGCATGCAGGGCCTCACGGTGTTGGAGATGGAGCCAGATGGCAGCACGCGACGGGTGCTCACTCGATCACAAGCTCGTGCACAGACAAGCACACGCTTGCGGTGATGTGTGCTTCTGCATCGCCAGGTGTCACGGCGAAGGTCCCCTAGTTCACTCCTTCGCAGGCACTGAGACTGGAAGAAGGCTCTTACAGCAACTCGATCGATTTGAGTTGCAGGCAATGTGCGCTTGGTTACCCTCCTTTGGTGTGATGTGATATTCATTTCTTTCCCCCCTTCTGGGTTCATACGGCTTCCTCAGGGGTAGCGTGCCTTCTGCTGCAGCTTCTGCAGGGGGAGGGCCGGACCGATGGCTTAGCATGAGATCCTAACATCAGGTTCACTTTGTATCAAAAAGTCTGAACCGCCATATTCGACGTGAGAAGTAGTAGCATGCATCAAAGCATCATTGAAAACCAGAACCATTGAATATGGATTAGACAGTGTCAAATATCGACGAGTCAAGCGGAGAAGAAACAAACTCTGCCTCACAGGCGGAGTTCTTAGGCACTCGTAGCAATTTTGGAAAGCATTGTGGTGGACTGCACCTGACTGATCACCTGACGGCAGCAGGCTGCGGGGCCGGGGCGGGGCGTTCAGGTGGTCACAGCAGAGAGGTGTGCGTGGAACTGGGAGGAAAGAGCCTGGCAGCTGGACGCGTGCACAGTCGTACATGTGGCGGTGGATGGCTCTGCGCGCCAGCTCCTGCAGGCGAGCACCTGCAGAACCCCAGCCCTGTTGCCCGTCATTACAGGGCAGTCCGAAACTTCGGATGAGTCCACTGCAGCCACACACACTGACCTCACACGGCTGGTGATGAAGGTCATGTTCTGGCTGCCGTGAGGATTCTGCATTGCCCTTGGAGACTGGGATACCAGGCCATAGAGAAATTCAACAAGCCTCCCTGGAGAGCTGGCAGTGACAAGTGTCTGGTGGGATGAGAGAGAGAGAGGGGGAGGATGGGTGGGAGGGAGGGAGAGAGGGAGGGTGGGCGGGAGCGAGGAAATTCATTTTTGTTCTGTTCAGCTTATTTTGGACCAGAGGTTATGCCGATGCCGAGTGTTCTGTGATTGGTGTGCGCTGCTGTGAGCTCATCCTCGTCAGCCGTGAGTCGGCGATATGCTCTGGCTTGCATGCATGTCGTGACGGCTCTTGTGTCGCCTGTGCCGCCGCACCGCTCTGAACGCACCAAGTGGCTGTTATCTGTCCTTGTGGTTCATCGAAACCTTGGATTCGTTCTATCCCGCGTACGTTGGGCCATGGCACAGATGAGCACGCTGGAGCTGCCGATGCCAAGTGTCGTGCGCGCAGCGAACCGGGCCGCCAGCGACCTGCACAGCCTCTCACGCCGCGACATCTGGCGCCACATCCACGACCTGCAGGCTGGCCCCGGCCCAAAGGCGGCCCAAAAGAGCACGGCTGGCGCCGCAAAGGAAAGCGATGAAGTGACGGAGGCTCTCCTTCGCTTGCGGCAGAGGGATGCCGCTGCCTTCTCGTGTGTTGTCTATAGCTTGGTGAGCCGCTCGCTGCCACGTGGCAACATCCCGGAGATTCAGAGTGATAGCCTTCTCGGCCACCTGGTTGCAGGGTGTATGATTTTGTCATTACGGTTTTCGCTTTGAAGGATCAGATCATGTCCAGGTGGCATCTTCTCGTCTTGGGGCTCTGATATCCATGTGACGCATCTGGTGGCCGCAGAATGAGGTGTGCCTTCTCCAAAGTGCTTGAGAGCGTTTTTGAATATCTGCCCGGTCCGTGCATCTGCCCGTGCTGTGCTAATTGTTTCTCTTCTGTTGTGAGAGCACGTAAATCGGATGAGCAGATGCCATGGCTCACTGCGTGTTACGTTATACGTAGAGTAGCCACCGCTTGTTTCGCCCTTGCCCTGAACGCGCTACTCGTACAAATGAGTTTGTGTTGAAGGCAGTAGTGAAGACACAGATTTCAGCCTAATATGGGCAGGCATAAAGTTTTTGCTGCATGTGCGCAGCTGTGATGTTCCGCGTTTCTCTAATCTACTATTGTTTGGCAGGCCAGGTGAATGTTTGCAACGCAGTGCAAAGAGACTATCATGAAAGACGGACTGGAGAATTTCCTCCCGCAACCTGATATCTCAGTTCCACCCCCTTCCTCCTCTTTTCCCCTCCATCGCCCGCAGGTTGGTGCTGCAGCAGTGATTGCAAAGGACGAGCTGGACAGGTCGTCGTCCCACGGCTCATCGACACCTGTCATTGTGGCCCTCGCCTGTGTCGCGCTGTACAACAGCCTCTCTGCGCTCGCGGGCGCCGCTGCCCGGAGTCGCGCACTCTTGCCTGCGCTCGCGGCTTGGCTCCCCTGTGTCGCCGGACTCGGGCTAGCTCCTGGCCTGCTTGTCAGCTGTCGGCTCGTCCAAGGGAGCCAAAGATGACTGGTTACGTTCTTTTGCTGTCCTACTCTGGGGAGCTTGTTGGAGGTCAAGAAGTAACAAAAGAAAAGTAGCTTCTCATTGCTTGGGTTTTTCTCTCCAGCCTGCTGCATTTCTATCAGCTATTTGCCTTATTGCTTCATCGATTTGCTCATACAGCAACTTCATCGAATCGCGGCCCTGTCATTGAGCTCGTGTCAGTCCGAGATACCATCACCTCGTCAATATGCGAGAGTACAAGCAAATTGCTTTGTCTGCTTGCAATTGCACGCACTGCAATTCACAAGTTAGTTTTCCTACCAGTCCTAACAATTATTTATCTATCACCTTCAAATTATTCATCTGGCATATTGATGAGGCTATGGACAAGAACCAAGATGTAGCAAGAGAGCCAAGGTAAAGATACTTTCCCTACATGTGTTTGAGGGGGGAACGGAGGCAGGAGGCATAAAAAACTCTTAAGCCCTTAAAAACTAAGAAGTACGTAATTTTCATCCTGTTAGTCACAAAAGACGTGGAATACTTAGGATGTGTATGTACAGCTGCAGGGTAAAAACATCATAAGCCAGTACTTGAGCGCAGCCATAATGTCGCTCATCAAAATGGAGTACTGATGGGAGGACAAAGACTGGGAGCACATGAAGGTAGGGCGGAAACATAAAAAAGGAATCGGCATGAGTAGCTTGCAGAGATAGGGCAACTACACATAGTTTTAGCACCGCGCAGGCACGGCTGTGTTTCTCCCCCACACAGTCACCATAAAATCCGCGACTGAGAGATCACGGATCAAACCTGGGTACTTGAAGCTACAAATAGCATTCAGAACATGAACTTCGGAGCTATCGCCAGAAGGCCATCACGACTTGTGAAGGTGTGGAAAAGCATGTACTCTACTTTGCTCACGCAAGCCTGGTGGAAGCAAACCAAGTTTCTCTCTCAGGTTGGCTGAGCGCTACATGAGCATACACAAGAAGCCGGGCACCAAGGACATGCATGCATGCATCAGATGCTAATGCTCCAATGCTGATGCCAAGAATGTCCAAGAACGTCCAAGAACGTCCAGGGGGGCAATCACCAAATTGTAGAAACTGCCATATCTCAGCTCCCAGGTGATTAGGGGAGGAATGACCAAGTGTCCAGAACTCGCTTGCAAGTCGGGAGGTATACTTTAGTCAATTGAGGTTCACAAAATTATGCTCAAAAGATACGAAGGGCTTGGAGTACTAGGGTTTGCTGACAAGGCAGGGGCTAATTACCGCGGAAGGCAGTGGGTGATAGGCGGAGGGCTGAAGTTAAGACTTCGTTAGGACAACCTTAATAGTAAAGGCCTCTCAAAAGGCAAGACTCTGCATACACGCTTTGCACATGAGAGAGCAGGTTGCTCAAATGGTGTTCATACTACCCTGGCCCTGCCCTGCTGTTCCTGAGCTGCTTACAACTTCGGCCAACTGAGCTAGACTAGAAGTATTACATTTTCTGGACCTGTAAGTGACACAATGTTATGACATGGTGAAGATTCTTTACCAACCCTAAACAGCTAAGAAACAACTCATGCTACTGCAGCTCCAACCAACTTATAACTCCAGGCACCAGCTTTGCTGAAATGCTACGACCGTTGCTCCAAAGGGTCTCCATGATACAATCAAGAATATTTCAGCAAGCCTAACATGACAAACGCAAGTGTTATGCCACTCAAGCCACCAGGCTGTCAGTGCCTCTTGACAGTAAGTGGCAATGGAAACCCCCTTGAAAGCAGCATATACATACTAATGGATGCAAAGGTAGGTCGTCGCCTGGAGATGTAGACCATTTTTGGCTGCTACACTCAAACAAGAGACTGGGCATACAGAGTGTAAGCTGAACTTGACCCTCTAATGGGGGTGGCCGCCAGGTGACAGATGGCCGAGTAGATTGTAGAAACAAATTATAGGTGTAACTAGCTCTCCACCATGTATGTTGACCCAAAACGACTTCTTTGACTTGGCACACACAAGTTGTGACAAGACTGTTCATCACAAAGATGAAGTTTCAGAGGAGAAAGAATATTAAGGAAGAAATGCTTAATTGGTGGTAGCCTCTAAGCCGCGTGGAAAAGCCAAGAGGGGTTGCATGCTGCCTGCGTTTAGCTGCTGTTTCTTTGCACCCATAGTTTCCTTCCATACTTTTGCAGATTAGAAATCCTGTGCGATTGTAGGATTATAAGTGGAATCAAACGTTAGTCAAGTAGGGACTTCAGTTTAATTAGTGATATGAAGAGCCTGTCGAATTTTTCTGGCATATATAATCAGCTCCATCTTTTTCCTCGCCTTAGAGGTACAGCTTTCTGAATACATACAGTGAATTCAGTGTCTCTTGCCAAACCCAAGACATTCATCATCACTAGCTTTTGAGCAATACACCCACCCGTCTTATCCATCACTTGTTACATTATATCATAGTTAGAGACCTATATGCGCTTAGCATTACCTTAAATGCCAACTAGTTGACAAAGTAAATGAACCTTAGGAGCTCGAAGTGATTAAGCGTATCACATAAATTAGAGGGAATACAAAAGAATATCCTAGTATGCAAGTTAAAGTCTACAAAATGCATTTCAAAAAGTTCAGGATATGGTGGCCTGGATCAGTCAGCCCGTTAAACTCAAGGGCGAGATCCGTGGCTAGTGGTCTCTTCAGTCTTGTATGGTCGATCTAGGAGACGCCCATCGGCACCCATCGGTGCTCATGAGCGCTCACGATCGCGTGAAATCGCAAGTACCGTACAGTCCTGTAGAGCAACTGTTTCTGTTATCCTTGTGTTCCACACTAGGTTCAGCCCGAGTCAGCTCGTGTCAGCTGAAGTCAGCCGAGGTCATTCGAGATATGTCGAGGCAGGTGTCGAGCAACAGACAGCAACAGAGAAGTTGGGCTGAGTCGAGGACCCAGGCCAGGGCAGCCCGGGGGTGCTCGGGACTGCTCGGGACTGCTTGGGGCTGCTCTGGGGCACCCGAGGACATCCTGGGGCACGCTGATGGATATTACGTCGCGAGTCGCGCGACCGGACAATCAGGCTCCAGCACGCTCTAGCAGGCTCCAATTTTCATATGGCGACGATACTTGCAATGATATACCCAACGCAAATTGGTGTGTTGGAGCATGTAGGAGCGATCTATACAGATCAATATATTATTACAGAAAGGTTAATGTTCAACGTGGATATGGGGAGGCTAAGAGCTTGAGTAAGGGAGGGGAAACACTATGTACAACAGAAGAATCATGAGGTTATCAAGGTCGATGCTTACTATGAGGCCAAGAAAGTTCTTAAGTACTTACAAGTAGAGAGCTACAAGCTGAATTGCGGAGTTGTTCCTCTTGCAACTAAGAATAGAGCTCACTAATTGTTGAACAAGATAACGAAGAAAATGTGGGGCTTATTTAGAACCCGTGACCGCTTCTCTTTGGAAGAATTAAGGTATCGGAACTCTACGAGTAGGAAGAAACAATTACTATCTTACAGCACACCCTTGTTTGTTGCAGCACTTATGCATACGTATTCCACGCACTTCAGACGTTTTTATTCATTGTTTACGTTCGATCCTATCAAATAAGTTACCTCCTTGTGCACAGCCTCACAACTGAGTTGCTCTGTGCAGGCACCTCACTGAGCAACTGCACAGACACCCTGTGGTCACAGAAGCCAATAAGGTAACCATTTATCTAGTTGCCGCCGCCCCTTTCACCTCCCTTTTTCCTGAACTCCTACCGCTGCTTTTATGTTGTCACTTATAAGGATCACAAGCAGGTGTTAACAGCTGGCTTTCCGGGGCTGGTGTGTGCAGGATATTGTGGTAGAGACTTTAAGATCGCTTGCTGAGCTCATAATATGGGGTGATCAACATGAGCCGGCATTCTTCGAGTATGTTCCTCTCTTTTTTGCGAACCTTTACTATGTTGGAGATCTAGGTTGCTTGTCATCAACTTAGACTCTCAGGATCTGATGTCGCCTCAGCTCGTGTTACTATCTTGGCCCTCTCGGTTTCTGCACATGTGCTGCACATTGCATACGTACACCGGTAGCTAAGGCACACGTCCGAGCCTAGTCGGATGTCCACATCATGCATGAGAGCAAACAGAGAGTGAAGTGATCACAATGGCGAGGGTGGTGCCAGGTTCTTCATGGCCAACAACATCCTGGGGCACTTCTTGACCATCCTGAGGACGTCCAGCCGGACCTCGGGGGTGCCAGTGCAGCTCCTGCAGACACTCAACATCATGATCCAGAACATTCGCAGCGAGAAGTCAATCTGTGAGCAAAGCTCCTGGCTCTCTCCATACACAACAGCATCGCTTGCAAGCCAGGGCAACTTACTTTCCACCTAGAGATCAATGATTCGGGCAATGGGGCCTCTCGGACGTGCATGCCCACCGATATTATTGACACCTGAGGCTAACTACACAGGATGCAGTTTATCACAAAGAGTTCTGTATATTGCGATACATGTACCCTGCTCCTGGTTTGTAAGCACAGGATACGAATCGCATCAGATGCTGTGGTCGTGAAAGCGATTGGTTGTTGATCGTGTGCTGGTCTGCCGGTGTTTGCTGCAGATCAGATGTTCAGCAGAGAGTATATCAACAGCATTATCATCTACCCGTTTGACTTCTCGGACGAGGAGCTTCTTGCTTACTACATCTCTTTCCTGAGGTGGGTTCAAGCTTTCATCGCAGAAGCCACGAGGAAACAGATGCCAGCGAGAGGGAAAGACAGACTAGGGGGAGGGGGGTTACATGATCTCATTGACAATATTTTTTGACAGGTTCAAAGCTTGGGCTATCTTTGACTTTTAAAAGTTTCACCCATACGCAGACGTATGTATACAAAGGAATGTACAATGTGAGAGTAGTAGAAGAGTGTGCATGTGGCATCTGTATAGACAATGACAAGGTCATGACCAGCTAGCTGGGTGGCAGATTTTTCGTCCGCATATAGTCATCATGCAGGAGCTCTTTTGTGGAGCGTCAGACCTCTGCGTTCACTAACGCGCACCGGGTCCTGTAAGCACACACTGAACTTTCTCGCACGCCCCCGGGCTCGGGCGCTTCCGCCTGTCTCTGGTGGGGGGGGGCACTTTGTTGCAGAACAATAAGCATGAAGGTGGACAACAGCACCATCGAGTTCTTCCTTGTCACTGACAGGGTAACAACGCACCCCTTCTATTTCTATCCAACCATGGCTTTCTATATCCACTATGGACAGTCGAGAGACGCATGCATCAAAATCCAGTCACTCACCTAGCCCCCTTCCCCCCCCGGGCGCACCCCGACGTAACCTCGGACCGTCGCGTAGTCCCCTCACATTCAAGAATGCGCAGCACATTGTGGTGGGCTCGTGGAGGTAGTCCTTTGACGAGGAGACCCACTAATTGGGGCAAGGAGGATTAGAGGGTGAAGAAGTCCACTTTGTGTATGCATTCTGGGAGAATGTGGAGCCTAGTGTTTGAGCTACTGAAGGGCAACTGAAGGGTGGCAATGGTTGAAGGGCAGCCATGCTTTGAGAGAAAGAGGCTCTCACTTGCAGTTGGCATGAACGCCTTTGAGAGATATACCGCCTTGTGGTGGGCCAGACTCCCGTAAGCAATCTCCATTACAGCCGCTCTCACGTGGCTCCTCTGCCTCTGCCTCTGCCCCCAGCTTAAGCTTTAAGGGGACCTCACAGTGACCTCAGAGTGACCTCATTGTGACCTCAGAGTGACCTCACCGTGACATCCAAGTGACCTCACACTGACATCAGAGTGACCTCAGGGTGACCTCAGAGCGACCTCACAGTGACCTCAGAGCAACCTCACAGTGACCTCATAGTGACCTCATGGTGACCTCGTAGGGCCCTCATAGTGACATTTGCATCCCCCCCCGCCCCCCCCTTCCCCTCCTGGCAGGAATGCTCACCTGACGCAAGCGCTGTTCTGACGTCTGGTGGTGTGGTGCGTGATATCGAGCAGCACAGGCACAAGGACTTCCCGCTGTACACGGAGGCCATCAAGTTCTTCCACCACGAGGAGAGCATGGTGCGGATCGCCGTCCGAACGCTCACCCTCAACGTGTACAGCGGTGAGCACCGGCTCCGCCAGCCCAGCCCAGCACGCCCACTCCCCACCCTCTTTCCCCCCCCGCCCAATTAAAACTCCACCTTCCACCCCCACCTCCACCTCCACCTCCACCTCCTCCTCCTCCTCCTCCCCTTTTTCTCACCTCCCAGCTCGGCTGTGTCCATGACACTCTTAGCTTTTGCGGGCCCAGAAGGTGTGAAGCTTATAATTTGAGTAAGGCTGGTGCCCCGCCCTTCTGGCCGTAGGCATCAGCAGGAGCCACGGCTCTGTGGTTCTGGCCCTGTATGAACCTGTGGCGCAGAGTGTGTAGTTGGGACGCACCTGGCAAGAGGCCTTGAGCAAGGACCTGCAGAGCTGGGGCGCACCCTCTCTTGGCCTTTCCAGTGTGAGCATCTGCAGCTCCTGCAGTCGTGTGGGGCCAAGGGGGCCTCGCAGTTTCACTCTCATAGCACTGTGCAGTTGCAGTCCGTGGTAGACTGGTAGCAGCCGTCTCCCTCATGAGCCCCCCTTGTGAGGAACGGCATAGGTTGGCCTGAGGAGGACACAGGGTGGCACAGGGTTGGTTGACCGGAGGACGTAGGAAGGAACAGCACAGATTGACTAGAGGAGCGTAGAGAGGAACAGCACTAGTCGGCTTGAGAAATAATGGCGCACTTTGACCTGACGACGTGGGGAGGAGCAGCGCATGTTGGCCTGAGGACGTACATTGCTCAGAACGCGTGTTTCTCGCGCTCGGTCACAAGGTTGCTGCGGGGAATAGCTGGCAGGAGGAGTCTGCGGGAGCAAGAGAGCCTGGCCAGAGGATCGAGAGCAGCCTGGGTGGTGTGTGCAAGTATGGGGGGCTACTAGGGGTCAG
Source organism: Mesotaenium endlicherianum (assembly GCA_009602735.1). Classification (NCBI taxonomy): domain Eukaryota; kingdom Viridiplantae; phylum Streptophyta; class Zygnematophyceae; order Zygnematales; family Mesotaeniaceae; genus Mesotaenium; species Mesotaenium endlicherianum. The sequence continues at coordinate 446,545 of WELA01010381.1, forward strand.
CTGTGGGGGGATTCTAGGCGTACACGTGCTGGGCAGGCATGCACTTGCTGGTGAGCTCCTTGTGCCCCAGGGTATCGGGCTGCGCCAACCACCTACTGATGAGGGTTCTCCACCACCGCCTGCCTATGTAGGAGGGATTCAGCCTGGGGCGAGAAAGGGAGCAGGATCGGCATTCGCAGGCAACGGTGCAATGGCAGAAATCATCGTTGCATGGAGGAGTGCGGGGTGGGCATGAGCTCTACCTTGCTGAGTGAGGCGACTGGAGAATGAGTGCTGGGTGAGCCCAGGGCGGGGGGTGAGCCACTGGGCGGGCGTCGAAATGCCTAGGGCCGAGGACTGCAAATGGCTTGACCTGCAGACAGGTGGCGCAGGTTGGAGATACGGGAGGTGGTGGGCAAGGGGGGGCCCTATGAGGGTTGTGGGTGCCGGTGTGGTTGGGGGGGTAATCGGCAGGTATTGAATGCTGGTGTGGCCATGAGCCAGCATGTCAACTTCTTAGCAGGCGATAGCCCCCCCCCCCCGGCCCTCGGGCCCCCTCCTCCTCCCTTCCATCGCTGCTCAAACTCCTTCAGTTATGGCAAGCCAGCTGAATGTTGGGACATCGTGGGGGACACACGCTGTGCCCTCGTTCCATAAGCCTTGCCTGGGAAGCCCGCCCTGCAGACTGTCTGCTGGCCTGGAAGAAGATTCATGGGACAATTAGTCGGGTCTACCCAAGGTGCAGGGGCACGGGAGCTGTTCCTGCTTAAGCACACGGGACTTGGGGAGCAGCACTCACGTTTTCAGGATTTCAAAGGAGGGGGGGCAGTGGGAAGGGAGGGGGCCGCTGCCTCGTTCAAAGGCTACACTCAGGCCTGGTCCCGGGAGATCAAGGAGTAGCTGCACCCTGTTGCCAGCTTCCTGCGGGCGACGCGTCTGAAGGGTGCAGCCTGTGGTCCTGTGCGGGCGGGCGGGCGGGTGGGCGGGCGGCAGTGAGGGACGAGAGGGCGCGCAGCTTTGTGCTGAGCCGGACGGCGGTGCCCTACTTCGAGGATCTGGCCAACTTTGTGCGGCAGCAGAGCCAGACGCTCGACAGCCTCGTCAACGATGCCGCCCTGTATGTGAACGCCTTCCTCCAGCTCGCAGACGTCACCTCCTCACTCAGCTGAGCCTCTCCCAGACTCACCTCGAGTCCCCTAGACTCCCCTTGTAGCTGACCTAGACTCTCCTAGGATTACCCTGACAGCCTAGGCTTGTGTAGGTTCACGAGGACCCCCCTAGACTCACCTGCAGTCACCTAGTTGACCTTGCTCACACGGCTAGGTCTGACACACCTTGTCTGGCGGCTGGTGGTGGACGTGTCAAGCTGGACGGCGAGTATCCAACTTGACCCTGTCACTGGTGTCCTTGGCAGAGCATCTGCCTTAATTTACGAGAGTGAGAAGCCTTCGTTGCGCGCTCTCAGGAGCCTTGCCATGGCCCTAGGCCACGTGACTAAATTCAGTCTGCTGGGCTTAGCCACGTGTTTCCGCGTGGAGCTTCGGCGCAGAACAAGGGCAAGCAGTGGGGCCAATGGGTGCTGGGTTCCATATTCGCTTGAGATGTTCCCGTGGGGAGTAACTTAAGGAACCCCGTCTGTGGCAAGTTTGCTGGAAAGGCAGGCCTTTTGGCGGGCAATAGAGGGAGGTAGGGAGAGGAAGAATGTAGAGAGGGAGGCAGGCGGGGTGGCGCAGTGCAGCTCAGAGAAAAACTGACTTGCTGGTACTCTGCGGGTATAGGCTGAAGGGAGGCTATGCTAGGCAGTCGAAAAGGCAGGATTGCGACACAATAGGCTACAATGGACTGGCTTGACTGTGCTAGAGCTTCTGCCAAAGGAGGGGCAGTGGTGGGGACTCCACTGCCGACATGAGCCTCCTGGAGGAGGAAAGGGAGGCGGGGAGGTGGCGGGGTTGACCGGGGGGAAAGGCTTTTGGTGATCAACGCCCGCCCAAGCCCTTGTTAGCTCCGCTTCGTTGGAGCGGGCTGGCTTGCAGGGAAGGCCTGTGGCTGACTGTGGTGCCACGGTACACTCACATGCAGGCTGATGCTCCTTCGTGGCATGACCAGAATTGGCAGCACCATGTGCATACTCCAGAGCATTTCTCCGACGAGAACGAGTAGGTCCCGAGCGGTCATAAGGCCTTTGACAACAGCCACAAGGCTGGCCAGGTCCTCTGGAGGAGGCACCATGCACCATGCATCGTGCACAGTGCATCGTGCATTGCCAGGTGTCCACCTACGCTCGAGGGGGGGGCTGCCCGGGGCCCGGGGCCCGGGCTGCTTTGCTGAGGTGCCACGCACGCGGCTGTGCGCAGGGGCTACGTCTCGAGGACGACACTTGGCAGGCTTGAGGGGGCGATTGCGGAGATCGGGGACCTGCTGTACTACTGCAACGACGTGATGAACGCCGGCATCGAGGAGCTCAGCGCCATCATGTCGCAGCACCTGCTCTCCATCCTCGTGTTCCCTGTGCTGCTGGAGGCGCTCGCGGCGCCCACCGACCTCGCCCCCGCTGCTGTAAGGAGCCTCCCTGCCCCCCCTCCCCCCCTCTCCATCCTCTGATACCTTTCCACAGCTCAGGCCCCCCTGCGCTTCCTCCTCCTAACCTCCCTGTTTGTCCAGCGGAAGAAGCATAGTTGGGCACTTTCTTGGAATTGGCGACCTCCTAACTGGAGGTGTTCCCATTCTTGTGTCCAAACGCACGCACGCTCTTTGCGTGCGTGTGTGTGTCTGTGTGTGCCTGCATGCCGGCTTGCGCAAGGAGGTGCAGAGCGCGGGAGTCACTCTACAAAATGGGCAGGGCCTGGAGACATATCTCCTCTTCGTGGTCCTGATAGCTGCAGAGGTCTTCTCTGTACACCTAATCAATGATCTCCCCAGATGAACCTGCCAGGTGGCATCATAGTACCGCTTTGGCCCCGCTTTGCATGATCCCTCTGTCCCGTCATATGTGGCTGCCAGGGGAGCATCGCAAGCGCTCACCCAAGGCTGTCTCCATAGACCACCACATTCACACTCACTATCAGATCAACCGCGCTGACCTCCTGCTAGTGCAAGCCGTCCATATTGTATGTGAGCGTTTGGCATCTCTCGACAGGTGTAGCGCGTGCAAGCCCCCCCCCACTTGCCTCCCCAAAAAGACACTCATGTATGTGTTTGTGCTTTTGCGCTGTGCCTGCGTGCCTGTACGCGCGTGTGCTTGTGTTCGTGCGGCGTGCGTGCGTGCGCGTGCGTGCGTGCGTACCTGCCTGCGTATGCACGCTCCCGTGCGTGCATGCCCTGTTTCGGTCGGCCTTGCACCGCCGCGCGCAGCCGGGCCGGCTGTCGCCGCTCTGCGCCATGTACCTGCTCTCGCGCCTGCTCCACGTCGTCACCTACAAGCCCTTCCTGGAGGCCGTCATCGTCGCCATCTCCGCGGCCGCATCCGCGCCGTCGTCCTCCGCGGTCGCCGCGTCGTCGCCGTCGCCGCCATCGTTGGAAAAGCAGCTCACACGGAGCCGCAGCAGCCGCGAGGGCGGCAGCCTGCAGGGGCGGCCGCCGCCCGTGTCGAAGCGGGACAGGAGGAGGACGAGATCGACGGAAGATCTTCCGGCTGTCGGCCGGCTCGCGTGGGAGCAAGAGAGCGGCAGCCACGGCCCTGGGGAAGCAGGAGCAGCAGGGGAAGCGGGAGTAGGAGCGGAAGCAGGAGCAGCAGGAGCAGGCGGGGGAGCGGAAGACCCGAGAAGGCACAGCCTCGGCAAGGGACTGCCCAATGGCACCACAGCTGCCATGAATAGTGCTTCTGATGCTGGCGCAAGCACCAGCACTGGCGCAAGCGTGGGCGCGGGTGCGGGCGCCGCCATGGGCGAGGGCGAAGCTGCAGCGGGTGCGGGCGCCGCCATGGGCGAGGGTGAAGCTGCAGCGGGTGCTGGGAGCGACAGGGAGAGCGTGGACGCCTCGCATGTGACCGCGACCCGCCTTGAGGAAGAGGCGGGGCCGGGGCACCTGCAGGACGAGGCGAGGAGGGGCGCGAGTGACCCCGGCGCAGACCCGCGGAAGGATGGCAGTGGCGTCGGTGCTCGCCTCGACGACGACGGGTCCACCTTGCTAGAGCTCGACCCGGCTGCCAGCTCGTGGTGAGCCGCCGCTGCCGCGGCCGCGGCCGCAGCCTCGCCCCCCTCTGGAGTCTCTCTCTTTCTTTCTTTCAGTCTGCTCTTGTTGCTGTCTGCACTCTTATGTTGAGGATTGCCGAGGCACGCACTTGTGCTGCTGTAAATGTCGACGCGCCAGCTCTGCTGCGGCTGAGGGCTCGAGGGGCGGGCCAGGGGTGCAGCATGCAGATGTTCTAAGGCCCAGAGGATGGTGAACTTATTGCATGTGTTTCGCTGATATTCAGGTGCTCTTTACAGCAGAGTAGGTGCGATGTGGCTATGGTGGCACTCCTGCTGCGGGCATGTGGAGGCACCACCCAACTGCCAGCAGGCATCCCGAGAGCTCTGAGGCGTGCTGGGGTGGGGGGTTGGCAGGGAGACGATGCTGTCGTACTTGCTGAGCGACAACGAGCGCCTGGTCATGGCTTCTCTCTGCGTGCTCGTCGCCTTGTTACAAAATGCAGGTGCGCTTGTCCTCCCTTCCTCCCCCCCCCTTTCTCCCCCTTCCCCCTTTGCATCTCCCC
>WELA01010381.1:458724-472753 GCA_009602735.1 Mesotaenium endlicherianum
GGGGGGGGGGGGGTAAAAGGAAAAGCCCGTGCACTGATGTGTTTTGAGGCCACGCTCGCTCCGTGGGTGCTCTCTCGCAGGGCGCGCACGCGTCTGCCCGAGACGACGTGGCGGCGGAGCTCGTGGAGTGCTGGTGCGACCTCATCCCGTCTGCCATTGAGGAGGAGTGGAAGTTCTGCCGCAAAGGTTGGTGCCTCGCTCGCCCCCTTGCAGCATGCTTGCACCCTGCCCTCCCCTGATGCTCCTTCCCCTGGCTGGCCTCTCTTCCCCATCCCGCTTGCTTTCCCCCCCCTTCCACCTCCCTCCTCCCTGGTCGTCCCCTGCCTCTCTTGTTCCCTCCTGTGCACATCCTCTTCTTACCCTGCAGTGCGCTCCTGACCTCCTACCCTCATCGCCCCTCGCCCTCTGCCCCTTGCGGTGAGGGGTCTCGTGCATCAGTCCTGTGCGGGCAAGAGCATGCATCGAGCTGAGGCCACACACGCCCCTACCGCCTCGCATGTCGATTGTATTATGCTCTTCTGGCCCAAAGGGTGTCCGTCCTATCTCGACTTCGCCTCTCTCCTTCTCGAGCAGCCTCCCCCCACCACCCTCCTAGCCACCTTCACGAGGCGCTGCTCAGGAACGCTGCGACTAACGACAAGTCAGCAGAGCGTGATGATCGTCTCCGTGCTGCAGCTCGGTGGCCAATCTATCAGAGGATATTACGCGCTGCCTCTGGTCGTTCTTACAGTCTCTTATCTGCTGCAGCTGCTGCAGCTGCTGCAGCTGCTGCAGCTGCTGCTACGACGCTGCTGCTTTCTTCTGGTCTGCACTCAACCACACCTGCCTATCAACCCCTTCCTTGCCCTCCCCTGCTCCCAACCTTGTCCTCCCTCCTGAAGGAAAGTGCCGCAGCCTTCTTCTTCCTATTCAAACTTCCGCTCCCTTGTCCTCTTTGTGCTGGGCAATACGGACGGGTGCAGCGTTTGAGACGCCGTCGCTGCAGAAGGACTCGTCCATTGTGCTCATGCCCAACAGCGTGCCTCTCATCTCCAAAGGTACCACCTCCACCCTCGCGCGCACGCACGCACGCCCATGTTTTTCCTGCTCGGCCACTCCCGTCTCTCCTCTGCGGGAAGCTGACGCTGCTCACCCTCGGGCCTGCTGCTTCCCCATCCTCGAGCACATCGTCTCAGTGCAATGTTGTCCGGGGTCCATCGTTTTTCTCTTGCATAAGAAGTACACACGCAGGTGCTTACGCGCGCAGATGACACAAGCGCGCCCTCCCCTTCCCTTTCTGGTACACCAATGGCTTCTGACGTAGCAGCAACTAGATCCGAGTACCAGTGCTCTTCGGTAGCAGCAGCTTTGCTGGCACCCGTTGCAGCCACTTCCATAGTCCATGTGTGCATTCAGTTAGTTGCTGCCTCAGACCGTCTTTGTTGCATTTGAGTGAAAGAGCAGCGCTCGCACCAGTCCTCTCGTGCTGTAATGGGGCCTTCTGCACGCCTGTGGCTCTCGGGCTCGCACACTTCTCTCGAGCCTGCCACCTGTCATGTCGAGTCAGAGAGCCCCTATTCTGAGAACTTATCGTCTGCATTGTGCTGTCGCCATGCGAGCAGGCGATGTGTCTTCGGCTGCTCTGGGGGAGCGCATGCGCACGTCCGTGAAGGTATGCACTCATCCGCACCACCTTCTTCCACCACCTCGTTGTGTGTAAAAGAGTGTTTCTCCGGTCGCTTCATCTCCGAAGGCAATATTGGAGCCAAGCCACATGCCACCTGCCTCTGGAGTCCTCTCAAACACTCCTCTTCTTTGGCCCGCACCTGCTTGTGCCTTTCCTCCTGCCGCTGCTGCTGCTCCTGCCCCTACTTCTGCTCCTGCTGCAAACTGATCCTAATGTATCACCAGCTCTCTTTTTCTTCGCAGCTTTTTGTGAGGCGTGAACGGAGGGAGGGGTGTTGTGGCTCTCCTTTCTTCGACTCTTGTGTCAGAAGCGTGTGCCAGTTTCTGTGCAGGATATGCTCCTGGGTTGAGCATGCCGCTGTGAAGCATTACAGCAGACTTGCAGACTTCCGCAGTTTGCTTTGCCGACGGGCGCCTCCCACCCGTCTGCCGCGTGAGTCTCTGTCGCGACCACACGGCTGCATTGCTGACAGATGGCAGCTGGCTATTACGTGCATCTCTCCTGCAGGTGTTTGTGGCACTCTGTCAGATTCGCCTGCTGCTGCAGGAGGGCACGTTGCCAGAGAGCCCGCCAGCTGCCACCCCCAGCCCTCCGGACGAGTCGGCCCGCACCGGCCGGCGAGGCATCACCCTGGGGCATCTTCTAGAAGGCACAGAGCTGGACCTGAGTAAGCCCCCCCCCCCCTCCCTTCCGGCGTGGCAGCACCTGGCGTGGCAGCACTTTGTGCAGTCTACTCGTCATAAGTCCCACTCACGCCCAGGTGTTTCTTTAGTGCTCATTCTCCTTTGCGTGTGATGGAGGAGAAGAGTACTTCTCGGTCCTGTGCACCTGGACATGTCAGAAGAGGCAGTCGTATCCGTTGGTACTCGGAAAGAGAGAATCGTGACGTTCTTCGGGACTGCGACACCTGGCACACTTAGTTGCAACATCAAGAGCACGCTCTCTTTGGCGCCTGCCTCTGTGGTGGTGAGCCAAGTCAGCACAAAGAGAATGTGTTGGAGGGAGTGAGCTGAGCTGAGTGCATTACCTTGCGCTCGTCTGCTTGCCTCTGGCTTTCTCCCTCCCCTACTGCTTTCCTATCAAGTGCGCAATATCCCCGTCCGTCACTCTCTGTCCAGTGAGATGCCGTAGCACCTTGCCCCCCTTGCATACGGCTGCCTGCGTGCGGTTGGCAAGTGCACCAGTCACGGCAAGCAAGTGCACTGTTTCCAGCAGCCGCAGTGACAATGTTCTCAACTTCTTGGGCGGACGCCCGGAGCTGTGCCCTTGGCCACTTGTGCATGAATGTCCTTGCTCAGCAGTCACAGCAATCGCAGCAAGCAAGGACTCTTTTTCCAGCAGCTGCCATAAGGGTGTTGTTGAATCTCTCAATGCCCACAGGCGCGTTTTGGCCTACTTCTGGCTGCTCCCTCTGTTCCTCTCCCCCCCCCTCTCCCCCCTGCCCCCGGCGCGCCCCCTCCTCCCCAGAGGGACATATTCAGTTTGCACGCCCTGTATGGAGCGGCTCGTGCTGGTTTGCTGCTGACAGTGGGCGTGCATGTGCGCCGCCGTGGCTTGCAGCGGCGACACCTGGCGATGCAATGCCGTGCAAGGTGGCGTTTGAGCGGGGCAAGGAGCGTGCGGTCCTGCTACTGGTGTCCTCAGAGGCGGCCCTCGGGTGCCTGCTGCTGGCGGAGACCCTGCCCCGCCCCCACGAGGTGGTGATTCGCGTCGTCGCCCCGCTGGCCGGCTCCAAGGTGAGCCTCAGATTTGGCTTCAGCACGCGTGCGCCTGTGTGACATCAGGAGGCTTTGCAAGCAACGTCAGGAGCTTGTGGATAAGGAGCCTGGGTCATGGTGTATCTGAAGCAGACTGAAGGGGAGGAACGCTTTACACCCCTGTAGCAATATCCTATATCATCTTCCCTGGTAAAACTGCCACGTAAGACTGGATGCTTGGCGCACGTCTGCTCCTGCAGCCCTGTGGTCAATCTTCAGAAGAAAGAGCTGCTTTTTTGCACTCTTCGTAAGAACGAGTGCGAGGATCTTTACATCCGGTGCACTTAATGTGCGCACCTGTGCCCCGGTTGTTGTGGCTGCAGCCGGAGGTCGACCGGAAGCACAAGAAGTGGCTCCACCTGCGAATCCGCTCGCCGCAACTCCCGCCCGCTGATGCCGGCACGCTCGGCGCGCAGTCCACGTTTGGGCTGAAGCCGCGCGCCAAGCGGCTCGCCGACGGGCGCTGGACGCTTGCGTTCCAGGACGAGGAGCAGTGCCGCACTGCGCGGCTGGCCGTGCTGGAGGAGATTTGCGTGCAGAGTAACTTGGTGAGGGAAATGCTGGAGCCTCTTCTTGGACCCCTGCCGCCATTCAGGCTGGGGGGGGAAGGGGACATAGAGGACCATGGGGCCTTGCTTGGGACGTGAGTGGCTACGACAGGAGCATAGGAACTGCGCCTACAAATATAGCATATGTTAAAAGTATAGTATGGTCCAACAGTATGTTGGAAGCAGGACACATCCAACCAACTAAGGTTGGGTTCTTATTAATGGCAGTATGTCCCCGAGGGTGCACCTTGTTGTGTTAGCTAGTCTTGAGAATATAGTTGAATGCATACGCACGTTGCTTATGTGTCGTGGCCCGTCTGACAGGGGCTTGTATCTTGCTCCTGGTTAGAGTTGCGAGGGGTAATGCTCGAAATGAGTGCAATGCTATTTATAAGCATCACACGACTGCCTGCCAGACTCAGTTCGAGCTTGTGCAAAGCTTTAATAGGATGAGTCTCCAGCGTGTTATATCGTGATTATACTTGTCATCATTCTATTCCAATCATGCATTGTGAGGAGAGGTGGACTTGGATTGCAACGTCTCGACGCCTTTCTTAGGTCTGTTAGACTAACATCGTCATAAAGCTGTGCATTCTTGGAAGCCATAACTGCTCGTGAAGATATTTGACGGGTGCGTGACATGAGTCATCTTAATCGCTGTTAGGCATACAGAGCCGAGTGTGCTAGCACTTTGCCCTAAAATGTGCAAACTAAGGACTATGCACATGCGCATGCAGTTGCACCTCCTTGTTAGGGCTTGGGCTCAGTAGCCAAGCTCGTATCGCAAGAGACGTGATTCACATGAGCTTCTGCAAGCTGTGAGTGCGCAATCATTGTGTATAAATCAGCCATATTTAGTAGAAGGTGCTATGTTGGCACGACACATTCGATAAATAAGTTCCTCTGGAACTTTGTCACATGCAAATACCAATCCTTCCATATTGACTCCACCCAGGGCTATCATTTGGAAGTCGAACTTGATCTTGTATGAAGAGCCATAAATACGTCACGAAGAAAATGATATTTGCAGTCGATGGAATGCGCAACTTCCAATCATTTGTCCTGCCGTAACCAGTACCAAGTATGTATGGGAGGACTAGACTGATGGCGGAAGTAAAAAAGAATACTCCGCAGACTACCCATTAAGGTTGACAAGATGTGCGCCTCTTTTAGGAAGTGCCTCCCTATACTGACAAAGAAACTATTATGACATCATAAGGCCTGTCTCGAAAGCTTGGTTAAACTTGTAGTGGTGCAAAGTGCGTAAAAGATATTTGTTAACCTCCATATCTAGCTAGGAGGAAAACGTACCACCAAAAAGGACCCCTGAGTGGACCATGGACCACTCTGCATGAGTGCAACTTAAGGTAAAACCACACCAAGTATTACGAGGCAAAAGTTGAAGATGACTGTAAACAGTCTCTTTTGGCGAAAGAGCTGGTTCCACGCGTCACGCCTTGTAGCAGCGACCAACACAGTTGGTCATCATAACAGTTGTCCATAGCTGTAGCTCTATACCTGGGCACGTTCCTGCTCTTTATTTACGAAGGCTCTCGTGAAAGTGGCATTCAAACTCGCAAGGACTTTCTTGAAATGGCAGGTCACCTGTTGGGCACTATATTGCGCTCAGTTTTCATGTTCTACGCCCATACACTCCGTGCACTAGATGATCAAGCGTGCGGCCTAAGTGGACTGATAAAGACACTGGTTCTTTCAGAATAGCAGTTTGCATTCATTGCCTGCGAAATTACTTCCATATGTGATATCAAAAGTGGCCACACCTCGACAATTTTTTGACAACTAGATGTGCAATGCCAAGCAAGAAAAGAACCAATCCCTACTCTTTTGGATCGCAAGTGCATGCTTCATCTCCAGGGTAAGAAATGAAATTGAACATGATTCCCTTCTATGCAACCCCGGATGTAACCACACTAACCCAGGGAGCTAATGTATAACTATCAGCAAAGTGAACACACTACCTGAAGAATCGCTAGTCACCTAAGACCCATGCATGTATAAGAGTACCATACTGAGACCACCTCCCTACACTGCATCCTGGGCTACATGCTAATTACGCCTCGTCAAAAGATTCCTTCTCACTCGATCCAGCTTGCTCCATCAGGGCATCATCAGTAAGGGGCTGAATCTAGTCCTCACCGACGTTGCCATCGTCTTTGTCATGGTCATCGTGGAGGGTGTTGTGGAACAGCCGCTTGCACAAGTCAGGCATCAGCACGTTGCACCTGTGCTGCCCAATACATTGGCTGTAGCTGGTGATGAGTCGGCCGCCGGGACACCTGTTATCGCACAGGCAGACCAGGGTGACCGAGGTTGGCTTCTCCAGGTTGTCGATCCCCTCAGCGGAGCTGAGCAAGCTGCAGTCGTGCAGCTTCAGCCTCTCGAGGGCGGGGAGGCCGCGGATGCTCACGGTTGGCAGCCCCCGGTCGTGCACCAGGTTGCAGTAGCCCTCGGGCGTGGCCAGCTCCAGCGAGGTGAGGTTCTTGAGGAAGCTGAGCGCGGGGTACGTGCACCCGTCGTAGAGCGTGAGCATCAGCGACCGGAGGTTGGGCGTATATGCGAACAAGTTGCGCTGGAACATCTGCCCCTGGCGGAGCAGCGTGAGCGTGAGCTCTTCCAGCTTGGGCAGGGCCTCCCGCAGGACAGGCAGCCCGGCGTAGGAGGACAGCGTGAGCTTCCGGAGGAGGCTGCTGAAGAGCAGCCTGTTGATGCCATCCGGAAACTCCGCCGCCTCGTAGGTGAGCCCCAGCCCCGTCAGCGCAGGGATCCTCGTCAGCGCGACGACCTCCTCCTCCACCAAAGAGTTGCACGCGAGCTCCACGTGGCGCAGCGCCGCGAACCGCTCAAAGGGCCCATCCAGATACGCGGTGCGCGGGTGGTTGTGAAAAAACCCGCCAAGCACCAGCTTCTCGAGGTTGGTGAGCTCCCATAGGCAGCGGGGTAGGGGCAGCGCAGCGTTGATGGTGAGCGTGAGCACCCGCAGCTTCTCCAGCCTCCCGAAAGTCTCGTTGAAGGAGCCTCTGCTACCCCCCAGCGCGCCCCCGGGGAGAGCGATGTACTGGTAGTCCAGGTGGAGCAGCTCCAGCTCAGCAAGGCTCCCAAAGTCAATCGCCTGGAGGACTCCAGGGTACAACTCGGGAAATTCATGCTCAAAAAGAAGCTCACCCTCGTGCCCTGTGGCGTGCCCCGGTCCGTCGCTGCTGCCGTGCGATAGGGGGAACCGACGGTCGTCGTATGTCAGCTTGAGCTCCCTGAGCCTCGTAAGTCTGGAGACCAGGTAGACTGTATCCTGCAGCGTCTCCTGCGCCCTGTAGAACGTCAGACTGAGGTAGGTGATGGGCGGCAGGTGGCTGCTGGCCAGCCCCCTAAGGAGCCGCCCGTATTCGCGGTGGTTGTGCAGGATCCTGCCGACTGTCACCCGCCTGACGCATGAGAATCCGCGCAGCTGGCGGAGGGCTGTGCTGGCGTCCATGCCCTCATCCTGCAGCATGCGCACGCCCTTGAGCCTGGCGAGAAAAATGTCCCTCCAGCTTCTGCACACGCCGAGGTAGTCCCTGAAGCTGCCGCCAGACTCTAGAGGGCACAAGAGCATCAAAATGGCTCTCATGGCTTCCTCTGGCAGATCAGAGAGGCTCGTGATCCTCTGAACCATGGCTGTGAGTGACTTGATGAGGTCCCGCTCTTCTCATGCAGAAATCAGGTGGTTATCTAATTGCTTCCGCTGGCCTCTTCCATGTGCTGAGCTATCTGAACCAGTTCTGAATATACTCGGTCGACAGAGAGCTGCTGCTTCAGCTGCAGTGACAGCCTGCTGGAGCTTGCAGAGTTCTCCCGTACCACCAAGTGCTCGCGTATGTGCAGTGAGCTTGGTAGATGCTCTTGTCCGAAGCATGTTCGAGTACTTCCCTCTGAGTGCAGCTCTAACCTTCAAGAGCCTGTCATCGTCGGCCTTTAGAATGCTCAACCCCTTACTTGACCTCGTACGTAATAAACTTTTATTTCTCACGGACCATAGCTGCCAAACAAAGACGTCGTACCGTATCCAGGTGAGCAGGAGACACTTTCAAGCACTCCTAGCACTAAGAGGTTCCAGAAAAAATGACCGGTCACCAACCCATATTCAACGATCGACCAGAATACCCTCAGACGAACTCTGTTTGCAACGTACAGGCTTCATAGCTATAGAAGCCAGCATGCATGTGATTCACACTACCATCCAATCAAACTATACCTCAGAAAACAGCTGTGACACCCACAGCGTATGACGAAATTTGGTCGCAGATAACCCCTTTGCAAAAACGAGGAATCAACACCGAGTTGAGAGAAGAAGAAGAAGATTGAACGTATATCCAGCTGCACACACCTTGTATGCTGCCCTTGGCAACATCTCAGCCGAGCTCGAGTTTACACCTCATCGACATCTGTAAAGCGCCAAAACGTCTTTCAGAACATAACGCAGCGGGTAGTCCAGTGTCCTTCCTAGTAGTGGACATGAAAGTATAATCGCGTCAAACCAGAAGCAAGGGGATCACGGGTCCAGAAAGCACTACCCTTCTTTCTTGCTCTAGAAGAAAAATCAGGCGTGGATCCGCAGTCGGTAGACCAAGCCCTCTTCCAATCTTGCCCCTGACGGGGCTGGTAGAGCTGCTTTCTGGTACGCTAGCTGGTACGCCTCAATAATTATACTACATTACGAGTGATTGCGAGGATCCTTGAGAATCCCTACCAAATCGAGATCCCCAAATCTCCAAGTTTTTCCAGGGCGGTAAATGAACAGCTGGTTAGACTTTGTACTTTGTCGGACGGGCTTAGGAGCGTGGCAAATGCAGGAGGTCTGAAAGCATCGATGTTAATCGATAGACATAGATTTACTTTCTATGCAGCACGAGAGATGGCCGATGCTGACCGATGAACGCTCTTGCAGATCACGAAATACGCAGTGTTAACCGAGTGGGGTCATACTATGTCACCAGCTGGCCTTGGCTGGCCTGGTAGTCAATACGGCATCTGCAGCCTTCCGGGTGCATGACTCCTCAAGTTTGTCTGACTATGTCCCAAATCTGTGCACGTGGAGGACAAATAAGTCATCCAGAAATGTTTACGTAAAGTCACACGAATGTGCATGAAGTGCATGTCTTTGAAAACTTGTCTTACATTGTCTGTCATACGTTACGTGGAAGAATCAGGATTTGGCCACGACACTTTACACAAAGAATCCTAATGGCCTAGATCTGGTAGCGCTAATGCGCAACTCATCAGTACTTGTTCATTCTATCTCCACGAGTTGCTGATCGTGTCGCGTGGCCTGTATGTTTGTCTAAAAGTGACGCGCCCGGCGACTCTACAAAATGGGACGGACCGGCTGTTTGGCTGCAACGTCGGTCCCAGATGGTCGTCGACATCTGGGCACTTCACGCTTGCACGCCGCATCTTCAGAATCTCACTTCTTCATTCGTTTTCATATGTTGTGGGTTGGTTGTGGGGATTTAGGAAGAAATCATGCAAACCTTCAAAGCATGTCGCGACTTTTACAAGTTGGACGGCGAAGCACGCGTGGCGCAAGTCACGGTCGCCCGCGTACGGAAAGTCAACCTTGACTCACCAATCAAATTGCTGATGTGTGCAATGTCGGCATTGAAAGGGTAAGTCAAAGTCACACGTGAGGGCGACTGCGACGGGTCAAAATCGACACTCAACGATGGGTGGGGTTTGAAAGTTGAGTCAGCTAAAAGGCTGACCCCATCGGGACATGCAAATGGTCCGCGTCAGACATTGCCGAGTAAAGCAAAGCTGGCAAAGTAGCTATTTAAGCGATTGCCAAGACAGGCCACGCTGCAAAGGCGGGTCAGCAGAGTCATGGCCTCTTTAAAGAGCCGCCACGACAAAGCCACCACGTCAGGTTAAATGAATCTTGCTTATTCAAGATAAATATATTTTATTGCAATATATAAGATCAGAGATAAGTGGAAGCGTGTAAAATCAGGGAGCAATCTTTGCCCTTACAATGAATTTTGTTTACTCATCTATACCCCTTGACTCACTTACCGTAGTGTGCCATAGTTGCACACTAACTCACGGCACAAGAAAGAGGCGAACTAGAGGACTAGAGCTTCTCTTTTGGAAACTCATGGCCTCTTACCTACCTGCCATACAAGCATATATAAGCACTTCCACGACATCAGAGGACTGAATAGCAAAGGCGCTTTCATTCAGATGACTATAATGTGACTAAAAGACATCCCACTGACTTAGGTGCAAAACCATGGAATCTGTCCGCTATGTGACCCCAAAATGTCAAAGGGCATAACTATGTCAATACTACTCCGAATTGAGCAAACTTAACGGCAACGAACGAATCTTCACGAGACCTTTCCAAAAAGTCCTAGTTCGCTCCCTTTGGAGCATAGACAAAGACGCCATGTTAATTTATGTGAAAGCTGGTCATAATAACAAACCCAAAAGTGCACACATGACTTGCAAGTAGAAATTCGACTCTAAAGCCAACTGTCCAGAATAAGGGACCCCGAGATCCCAGCCTGCTATGTACCTAGTGATCACCTGGTTGACCACGGCGCAAGGTGCGCCGTTTCGTGGGAATCCCGTTAAGTTGGGATCCACGGATCTAGGTATAACGACCATATTAATTGGTCGATTGACTGAAGTCCTAGCTGTTCAGTTGATCGACGACGGCTCCGCCTACCCAGGAGTTAACCACACATTGGTTTACCGAATCTCAATCGACCTCCCGACTTTCAGTATACTACGATCACATGTGCCATGTGCCGATCTACAAATAATAATATAAATCAATATATCTATCCTCAACGTACTGAAGCTAAGTATATTGACTAATATCAAGCGAGCTTACTATATGTCAACCTGCTGATATTACATCTTATATAAAATTGATATATAAATCTCAGCAAACTATACTATGATTCAAAATTTATCCTGCTAACCTTTTCAACAAAGTCAGCAAATCACACTATGATACAAAAGTCATCTTGTTGATTTTTTGACAAAGTAGTAAACTCGCATTATATCGACATACATTTGTTTAGATGAACTCGCACATGTGAGTATTGACATAATACTTATTTAGTGTTATATTTATATATGCAATTAATCAAATAAATAATGAACTCATTCATTACATCAGGGGACATAGGCTTGACTGCCACATAAGCATGCACGCTGATCGAAAGGTTGAGTAGGCATGCACGCTCGACGGTCACGAGGCTCGCATGCAGGCAGAGTGACGCAAGCTAAGAAAAATCTCCACGAGCTATTGTTGTGAGCTCTGCATGCATGCTAAGCTGATGACGAAGTCACAGCACTCTCGAGAGAGAGGAGCGTGCGTGGTGCTTGAGATAGGCACGAGCCTCACACACTTTCCCTCATTCTTGACCCGCACACTTCTGCCATGAAGCAGAAAGAAGAAACGAAGGAGGAGGAAGGAGAAGAGAGAGCGCGAAGGAGAAGGAATTTCTAAGGCCACAAGGAGCCCAAAAAAACACGCTTTCGTAGACGCTGAAAAGACTTCTCTCATTGTATCATAAAAACTTGAAGTTTCTAAGAGGAAATATCCGTCAAAGAGCTTGCACATAGGATCTGTTAGGAGATTGTAGCGCAGTTTCAAACCAACCACCACAAGCGTGTGAAGAGCATATATAGTTGTGAGTGCTGTCTTTGTGTCCAAGTTTTCAAAAGTCTCGATTGTCGGATTGCTGAAAAGCAAGAGTGCAGTTAGTAAATCCCCACACATGTCCCCTACAACCCTCTTTGCAAAGAGGCGCACACAAGGCCAAAAAAAGGGCAGCCGCTTCTGACACCCTCCGCACACAAGTAACGACCCACGCGTGTGTCTTCGCCAAGCCACTTGAACATTGCATCAGACCCAGGTAAGGGAAGGGGACAGTCCTCCGCTCGCCTCAGAGAGCCGGTGGCCGTGCCAGAAAGCCCCTTTTGCTGGCCCGTCCCCTTGCGCCCATGGTCCGCAATGGCGACGTCCACCTGCTTGCCCCTAGGGCCCGCGGCAGGCTGCGCCTGGTGGCCCTTGCTCAAGCATGCGCGTTGTCGCCGCCCAGCGTCCCAGCTTGCAGCCACGTGTCAGTGTACGTAAGCGTCGTGCCAACCAGCCCCCGGCTCACGGCGGGCTGCAGCTGCCGAGGCGAGCATGGCTCGTGCAGATTTGGCCTTCTTTGCTTGCAGTGTCGCACTCGCGCTTGTGCGATGCGCGAATCCTTGCAATTCGCCACGTGCAAGCTGCCAGTGAACACTTTTCTAACTTGTTGGCGTCGATCGTCTGCCCCAAAAGCCGCACGCGGTTGACCTCGATGAGGCCGTCCAATTGCGTGAGGCGAGGCGGGTGCCCCATGGGCGCGCTCCATCTTCACAGCACGCGGCCGCTGATACATGCCAATCGCCAAGTCAATGACCATGCACCGCGCGGTGCCGACAAATGCCTGGCTGTCAAAACGACTGACAATGTAGTAAAACAGATAGATGAAGTACTTAGTGAAATATAATACTTCATCTATTCAAGACAAGGATCTTTGAACACAAGTGGTAGCTTCTTGAAAGAGAGATGGCTTCTTGAAAGTTAATATATTTCTGGATTTTGGCAAGTACAAGAGTGATTCTGGAATGTCTTTCTATGTTCTAGCTCTTGTTTATATACTTGCTACATAAGTAATTTCTAGGAAGGTGTATGTTGATGTGTTGGCACCCAACACATCCCAAAACTTGCCACCTCTTTCTAGAATAATGTACACATGTCCTTTTGACCTAAAAATGGCACATCTGACTTTTGCCACATGGAGTTCTTCTAGGTCTTTCCTCTAACTTCGAAAATGCCTTGGAAGGTTCAAAGGACATGAACCAAGTTACTAGAGTACCTATTCACACTTGACTCCACACAATACTACTCCAAATATATTTGAAAACATTAAAATATATGCAAACTAATATATAATAACTCAAATCACTACATCACCCCCCCGATAGAAAAAGCGACGTCTCGGCGCGTCAAGTCAGGTCTTACACATGTGGAGCAAACTAGTCAACAGTTTCAAGTCAGATGCCACACATGTGAAGAGAACTAGTCAAAGGCGCCAAGTCAGGTGCTACACATGTAAGGTAGACTAGGCAAGGTCGTAGGTGGTGTGACCTTATTGGCTAGCCTACTCCTTAATGATACAGAAAATTGTACAAGTTGGCCCAGAATCTGCCACAAATTCAAAAATTCATGGCGGCCACAGAACTGCTCCAAATCTAAAAATTTGAGTGCCAGACGGACCGCGTCGGAGAACTCTACCGGGTCACCAAATTTGAGAGCATTCTCATTTCTGGAGTGTCGTTGAGAGCTGAGAGAGTAGGCACTCCTCCAAATCTGTGCAGAAACTTCTGAAAATCATAAGTCCTTCTATACTTCTCCAAATTCTGCAAACTAAGTCTCAAACTGGGCGCTGTAAGATGTTCTACCAGAGTCTTGAGTTTCAGAGCATTCCAAGTTCAGGGGAAGGCACAATGTCAGAAGGCATATTCTGTCCTAACAATGCCAGCAGCCTGACCCCCTTCTACTTAGAGCATCATATCTCTCTCACCAGTGCTCCAAATTGAGCAAACTTGGACTCTAAATGACCAGCTACTCATGGACNCTTGGACTCTAAATGACCAGCTACTCATGGACTACAGCCAAGTAAATTTTCAGAATTTATCATGCAGAGACCTATCACCAATAGCAGTTTTAGTTTTCTGTCTAGAAACTGCGAGACGAGAAGAGTGTCTAATGTCAATTTTTCCTCTTTCTTGTTCTTGCAGGCTGCCGCCAAGGGGTCTTCTGCTACTTCTTGATGGTGGCAGGCTGCCTCCCTGAAGTCTTCGGGCTCCTAGTAGAGAGACTTGGGGCTGGTCCAAGATGGGGGTTGGCGGCATGGAAGCGCTTCAATTTTCTCTGAACTTTGTCAAGGTAGTGCGCCGCCACCCAACTATTCTCCGAATCTGGATATCCTTTCCACTTGATCAAGTATTGCTGCTGT
>WELA01010381.1:473001-493411 GCA_009602735.1 Mesotaenium endlicherianum
AAGTGTCCTCCAAGAGGGTTGTCGTGTGCTTCTCGTAGAAGCAAGAGCCGGAGGTCTAAGTCATTAGGAACACATCTCTGGCCCGTATCTTGCCTCACCCAATAATTGCCTTCTTGCTTCTTGTATGGGTCCAAGGCTGCTTCTCCGTTCTTGCAGTAAGGGTCTCTTTCATAGGCGGCTGAAAATCGAGTTTCCAGATCTGTCTTCAGGGATGACATCACGGCGTTTAATTGCAGTCTTGAGGGGGGGTCAGCCGGGTTTGTCTTGCCGGGCGGGTACTGAATCGTGATGTTGTATTGTTGCAAGTATCCGCTCCATCTTGCTTGTCTCCTTGAGAGATACGGCTGCGTCTGGAGGTGCTTTAACGCCTCGTGGTCCGTGGTGACCAGTACCTTGCGTCCTTCAACGTAGCAGCGCCAAACCTTCAAGGCATGTACAATCGCCAATGCCTCTCGCTCCGTGGTTGTATAATTTTGCTCGGCTGGATTTAGCTTCCTTGACTCGTAGGCGATGGGCTGCAGTCCCTTGCCTTGGTCTTGAAGCAGGATTGCTCCTATTGCATAGGAAGATGCATCGGTGATGACGTGGAAGGGCCAATCTGGGTTTGGACTTGGGAGTGTGAGCACCGGGGATGTGGTCAATCTTCGCTTTAACTCTTGAAATGCCTCTTCCTCTTTCTCGGTCCATGTATATAGCCTGTCCTTCTTGAGTAGATCTGTCAGGGGGGCTGCTATGTGCGAGAAGCCTTGGATGAATTTTCTGTACCAATTGGCAAATCCCAAGAATGACTGGAGTTCTTTCTTGGTCGTGGGGGTTGGCCATTCCTCCACCACCGTGGTCTTCTTGGGGTCTATCTTGATGCCATCAGCAGTCACGTGGAGACCTAGGAACTCCACTTCTTGTTTGGCAAACTCGCATTTTGACTCCTTCGCAAACAGCTTGTTTTGCTTCAATA
The DNA here is from genome assembly GCA_009602735.1 of Mesotaenium endlicherianum. Taxonomy (NCBI): domain Eukaryota; kingdom Viridiplantae; phylum Streptophyta; class Zygnematophyceae; order Zygnematales; family Mesotaeniaceae; genus Mesotaenium; species Mesotaenium endlicherianum. Next base: position 473,957 of record WELA01010381.1, read on the forward strand.
CTTCAAGGACTTCTTTCAAGTGTCTCGCATGCTCTTCAAGGGTCTTGCTGTAGATAAGGATGTCATCGATGAATACCACCACAAATCTGTCCAACATGGGCTGAAATATGGTGTTCATCATAGTCATGAAAGTTGCTGGCGCGTTGGTGAGTCCAAATGGCAGGACCATGAACTCAAAATGTCCATATCTTGTCCTGAATGCCGTCTTCTCTATGTCCGGTTCTGCGATGCGAATCTGGTGGTAGCCGCTCCGTAAGTCAATCTTCGTGAAGTACTTGGCTCCAACCAGCCGGTCCATGAGCTCATCCATGCGCGGCAGCGGGTATCGATTCTTGATGGTGATCTTGTTGAGGGCGCGATAGTCCACACACATCCTCAAGGTACCATCTTTCTTCTTGACAAATAGCACCGGGGCTCCAAATGGCGACTTGCTAGGTCGAATGAAGCCATGCTCCAGTAGCTCCTTGATTTGCTTCTTGACTTCGTCTAGCTCCGTGTATGACATTTTGAACGTAGGCCGAGAGATGGGCTTGCTTCCGGGCTCCAACTCTATCTTGTGGTCTACGAATCTTTTGGGGGGTAGGCCCTTGGGCAATTCCGGGGAGAACACTTCTTTGTAGTCCTCTAAGACTTCTTGTATCTCCTTGGGAACGGGGCTGCCTTCTTGACTCTCGATGTCTTTCTTGATGTCTTTTGGCGTGATCAAGGCCAAAAGAAGCTCGTGTCCCTTCCTCACAAGTCTCTTGAGTTGGAGGGCGGACAATAGTATCTCGTGTGCCGGCTTCTGGATGTCTTGGGTCTGGATATTCTGGATTGCGCGCAAAATACAGATTCTTGAAGTGATGTCATTCTTGATCTTGATAGTACCGGTCCTCCAATCAACTTGGGGGTTGTGCTTGGTCAACCAAGGCGTCCCTAGGATGACGTCGTACTTGCCCAATTGCATGGGGGAGAACACTACTCTATCCTTGAAGGACTTGATAGAGAGTGCCAAGGGGTACGTCTTCTTGGAAGGGGTAGTATAGGAGAATCCATCGGGCATCATAATCTCCTCGTCGTGGTCAAGAGTTCGCATAGTAATACCGTGCTTGGTGGCAAAATCTGCAGCAATGAAGTTGCCTTGAGCTCCGCTATCCACCAAGATGTGGACCTTCTCTCCTCCAAGGTAACCTCTCAAACTCATTGGGGCTGGAACGTCGTCTTCAACGGGGGTCTCCACCTCACTTGGCGTGTTGCCTTCTCGTGAAGTGGGTCTTGGGGTGGTAGGCTCCTGGCCTACCGGCGCTGTCCGTTTTTTGACAACTTTTTGGGGCATGAAAGTGCACGATGGCCCTTTTCCTTGCAATAGAAGCATAGTCCAGCCGTCATGAGAGCTTCTTTTTCAGCCGGGGAGAGTCTTGCTTTCACTCCTTGCTGGTTTCTTGCATCATAAGTGTCATTGGAGGGTCTTCCACTCTTCCGGGCAGCCGCGGGGTCCCTTTTAATAACTCCGATTTCCATGGGTGTGGGTCCAGATTCGGATGTGGAAGGGGCTGCGTACACCCGCGTCGTCGGTACCCGTGAAGATGAAGGCACGGAGTGCTTGAAATCCAAGGTATCCACCTTTTGGGCCACTTCAATGATCTTTGAGAAGTCCGTCAAGTCGCGTAACTCCACTTCCTTTGCCACCTTGGGTTTGAGGCCAAAGATGTAGCGGTCAATCTTCTCCTCGAGAGACATGTTGGGGATCTCAAGAGTGAGGGCGTGAAATCTGGATGTATACTCTTGAACGGACGTCGTTTGCTTGAGATGGTGGAGCTTTCCTCGGGCAATCTTCTCCGCATTGATGGGCATGAATTGCTTCTTGAGGGCCTCACGAAAATCTGCCCATCTTGCATATGATGGTGGGGGCTCTTGGCCGAGCATGGGGTGCGCCATAGCTTGATATATAGCCGCTTGATAGTTACGCCACCATGATGTTGCTGCTCCTCTAAGTAAGGTAACGGCAAAGGGAACGTAGTCCTCCTCGGGTACTTCAAGGAATGCGAGGTACGTCTCCACTTGGTAGAGCCATAAATTCAGGTTGGCACCTTTCCCGGGGTTGAAAGTGTCGGGTTTGCCGGGCTTGATGAGTTTCCTTGCTCTCGTTGGCTCTTGTGGAGGCGCTTGAGCCGGGGCTGGATTTTGAGCATTGCTCGCAATAGGGGCAACCATGGCAGCCATAGCTTCTCTTGACGCTTGCACGGTTGCTTCATAGGTGGCCAAGCCCACTTGGTTGTGGACGGTCATTAGGAAGGCTGCCCACTCATTTGCGGGAACTCCTTGTGGTGGGGTCAACTTTGCTATAGCGGCTGCCACGGGATTTGACGGTGCTCCTCCTTGTGGTGCTTCTTGTTGTTGGAGATTTCCTTGAGTAGGCTCTCCCATCGACGCTGGAGGAGGGTGTGCTCCTCCTTGTGGTGCTTCTTGTTGTTGCAGATTTTCTTGAGTGGGCTCTCCCATCGGCGCTGGAGGAGGGTGTCTTGGAGAGGAAGGGCTTCCTTCGAAAGCTTGCTGTTGGTCTTGAGGATCGGCCATCTTCTTGTGCTACCAAAGTGCCTAGCTCCGATACCACTGTAGTGAAACAGATAGATAAAGTACTTAGTAAAACAGAATACTTTATCTATTCAAGACAAGGATCTTTGAACACAAGTGGTAGCTTCTTGAAAGAGAGATGGCTTCTTGAAAGTTAATATATTTCTGGATTTTGGCAAGTACAAGAGTGATTCTGGAATGTCTTTCTATGTTCTAGCTCTTGTTTATATACTTGCTACATAAGTAATTTCTAGGAAGGTGTATGTTGATGTGTTGGCACCCAACACATCCCAAAACTTGCCACCTCTTTCTAGAATAATGTACACATGTCCTTTTGACCTAAAAATGGCACATTTGACTTTTGCCACATGGAGTTCTTCTAGGTCTTTCCTCTAACTTCGAAAATGCCTTGGAAGGTTCAAAGGACATGAACCAAGTTACTAGAGTACCTATTCACACTTGACTCCACACAATACTACTCCAAATATATTTGAAAACATTAAAATATATGCATACTAATATATAATAACTCAAATCACTACAGACAAGAGTGGGCAAAGAACACAAACTCCGCCAATGATGTTGCACTGGGCCTTGAATGAATGCGAATGAAAGGCCACACGCTTGTGTTTGCAATTTACATCTTCTCCGGCTTCTTTTTTTGTTCCTTCTTCTCCGTCCTACGGTGCCTCCACCTTTTTTTGTGAATTTCCCTTTGTGTATGTTCTTCCGATGGGGACTTGACGAGGGCTTCAAATTTGTGTGTCTATGTGGTTTGAGGTGTCGAGATCAAAAGCTATTTAAGTTTGGAAGAGGAAGATGGGCTGTGTATTGGGAGTATTGAGGACGGTGTGCTAACCTGCATATTCAGCGGTTTGTGTATGTACTACGTAAGTAATACACTGGTGCATTCTATGTATGTACCGCATATATGTCAAGATCATCACTCAATCATTGGTGCAAATTGTGGGTTGTTGTACACCATTGGAGCAAGTGTACGCACTAACTGAGTTCAGAATAAGTACATTGTCATAAGTTAGGATTAAATAGCAAAAATGCAAGGCACATATTAGTGAGCTGACTAAGGTGACCTATACATTGCTCAAGACCATATTTTTCTATGAACTTCACGTGTTTCAAAAATGTTATTAAATCTATTTGTTCTTGGATTTATTAACCTAATACTACTAACCTTGCAAGGGCATTCAGTGCCATCAAAATTGTTGACTTCCCCTTTCTTCAGTACGCTTAGTTTTAAGCAAGAATGCAAGTCACAAGAAATGACTTGTGAGGAGCTTTCCAGGTGTGAGCAAGTTTGAATAGAAGACCAAGAGAAAGAGAAAAAGCATAGTTCAATATGCTAAATTTTATAACATTATTTTATTCTTTGACCTCAAAAGGAGGCTGTCCTGTCCGGGTGTGATGATGCTTGCATGGTGTGGTGTGCTCTATTTTACCTTAATTGGAAGGACTTTGAGTGGACGGGCAAGTTTATACATGTTAAAAGGGGCGAAGTGCCCTAGTGGAAGCACACTGACTCACAAGGAACCAAACTAGTTGCAGTTATACTCAAGAGTGCAGCGCCATATCGATAACAAACTTCGCAAAATTTTGAATATTTTGAGTAGCATGAATGAGCTCACAATTGAAATAGGATTAAAGGTCTTGTCATTACAAACTTGTAGAAATTTAGAGAAGTGAACATTGATGAGTACCGAAGAAATTATACATATTTACAATTTTTGGATCTAATCTCTGGCCTCTAAGAAGGAGGGCCGCTTAGCAACAAAAATAACAAGTGTTTGTCAAATTGTTCCTGACTACTCAAGAGTATGCCAGATCAATTATCTGACGCGTTGGGTCGATTTGACGTCCGCATATATGCCGGACCGCCTGGGTTCAGCCGCCCAGCGTCCGCCAGGTCCGGCGCAGCTTACCGCTATGCCGCACGTCCCCAATGCCGACCCGAGCATGATTGCTCCACAGACGCCAGTTGTCGCGACCTCTCGCATCACCTGTACGACGGAGGCACCAGCGACGACCGGTCTCGAGCCCACGCATTCTCCGCAGCCACCTCGGCCACCTCCGGCACTGGTGCTCAGGCAGCCCGCGTAGTGGCCAGCGCAGCAGGCACTGCAATGACAGCCGTTCCCGTACGCTCGGTCCTACAGCCAGAGCCGGGCCGCGGGTTGCGTGGCCGGCGACGTGCTGTCACCCCGCAGCAGCTCAGCCACACGCAGTCTGCGCAGTGAGCGCAGCCTCACGCCGTGTTACGTTTCTGCTTTTCGAGAGGATCTTTCCTCGGTATTCAAGGAATATTTAATTCAAGTGGAAGGAAAATCTGTATAATTGTGCAAATCGACGAATACTCGAAAGAGCGAAAATGTAAACTAACGTAGAATGTGTGCTTGTGAGAGTTGCACTCACAATGATTCTACAGGTATTTATACTGGCACAACATGAGGCACTGGAGTGCTTCGAGTCACCACCTAGGGCACTGGTTCATGTTCAACGAAAACGGTCGAAGGGACGTGTCCCATTCGGCCGAATGCTCGAAACGCGCCGTTTGGCGGTTTGGAGACTTTTCAATGGTTTTCAGAAAACCGGTTCGCGCCAAACGGGTGTTTTCGCGTTCTCGCGACTTTTCGAAAAGTCGCGACTGCTCGCGGAGTCGCGTTTAAATGATTACGTCATGAACCAGGAGTTACGAATAACTACTTGGCCAATTGGTCTAGGTGTGAACGTTTCAAACGACAAGTCGCGGGTTCGAATCCGCGTCGTCGCAAAGCGACTTTGCATATTTCGTTTCGTTTGTCTTTACGACGGTTTGTTCGTATCTTGATACGACGGTTTGTTCGTATTAACGACTGGTCGTAAATTCGAAATCTGTGATTGTGCATTGTCGAAATAATGACAATCAAATCAACTTAATCAATCAATGATTTAATAAGTTATCGTCTCATAATTAATCAAAGTAACTTTATTAATAATTATGTCGTACTTTTGCGAAGTAGTCGAGTTACGTTACGACGCTTTGTGCAATAGTATCTCGGTCGTTTTGCCAATCGACCAGGAATTAATCGGCACACACGTGTGGCAAATAATTGAATATGATGCAATCATTTATCAAATAATATGATAAATAGTATAACGTACTTTAGGTAATTGGGAAAACGTCCCAAATACGCCTAAAATAGCTCGGATCGTTACACGCCGCCACCCAGACGTGGCCGGTCCCTCACGCCGCCCTATCGCGACAGCCGCGATCGGGCAGCCACCCGGCCCTACCACGATGCAGACGATTGGGACGACGGGCCGCAATCCACCACGTTCGCCTTGCACGCGCTGTACGACCAGCGTCCGCCCGCTCCTCGCAGTCACTTTGCCGTGACGGGCCTGGCGGTCCACCTCCCTCCAAAGTGGCCCGCACCAGCACTCGCGCATGCGACTCCCGACCCAGTCGCCGTTTTGCAGCCGTTGCTGAACTGGCGCGCCGCCACCAGCGTCCAGACGATTTGCAGCCGCTCCACCCTCAGCTCCGTGCCCGGGTGTAGTTGACACCACGCCAGCCTCTGCCCGTCCGACAGTTCGCCTATTGCACAGAGCCAGCTGGCAGCGCTAACCCGGCTGACCTCCCGTTCCACCGGCGCCAGCAGGCATACTACGACCCGCATCCGTACTTGCCTCAGCGCCCAATTTTGGATCAGCTGGCATACGCCGCTTCTCATGCGCAGGATCGCGAGACCAGACGCTTCTGGCAGCTCACCTGCGTGCGCACAGCCCAGTCACACTCAGCACCTGTTTCCTTGCATATCCTGCAAGACGCTCAGGACAGGTGGCGTCAGTATCAGGCCCGCGCGCGCGTCATCCAGCCCCAGCCGCTGGCTGGGCCTCTTCCACATCTTACGCGTGACTACGCCAATCGCGCCGTCGCTGCCCTCCGCATAGCCCCACACCAGTTTAGCGTCGCCCGAACGTACCCGCCCACCGCAGAGCCAGGCCATCTCGCCATGGGCCTTTGGCCCCTACCGACGCCGATCTACACGGACCAGCTGGACAAGCAGCCTCGTGGCATCGTTCTGGTGGAGATGTTCGCCGACATCGCTACCGGGTTGCTGGCGACACTACAAGCTGGCATTCCCATTTGACGCTTCGTCTACGTCGACCCTGACCCGGAGGCACAGCAGGTTGCCCGACGTCAGATGGCGCTCTTTCACGAGCGCTTCCCCGTCATCTTTCCCGCACGCACCTTCCGCCATGCGCAGACTGACTGGCCCATGGACATCCGAGACATCACCGACGAGCACATGACGCGCCTCGGCCCAGTGGACCTCGTCATCGCCGGCTGGGAATGCCAAGGGTTCTCCATCGCAGGCCGCGGTGGTGCCCTCAGCGACCCTTGCACAGCGCTCTTCTGGCACCTCCTCCGCGTCCTCAACCTGGTTGAGACGCGCCGGCCACCTCACTCCCTCGCGTGGATCTTGGAGAATGTGGCGGTACGCGGCGACGACCGAGTTGATGTTCGCGCCGACTTCGAGCTCTGCAGCAGCTACCTCAAACGCGAGGCCGTCATTGACGCCGCGCAGATTGGGTCTTTCGCCCACCGCGTGCGCGCCTACTTCACTAACCTGGCCCTGCCAGGCACGCTGGAGGCTCTGGCAGCCGCGCACCCCCGCCACACGCGCAACGTCGACTCCATCCTTGACGTCGCTTGGCTGGCCCAACGCGTTACAGCCCTGCCCCATCAATCGCAGGCCCAATGTGAGGTGCTCGGCAATTTCACGCGCGCTCTGCCTACTTTTGTCAGCCGCTACGACAGCGCCACCTACATCGGCGCCGCCCGCGGCATGCTCATCAACCTTTCCTATGGTCTGTACGAGCGACCGCGCGCCGTGGAGATGGAGCGCGCCATGGGTTTTCCGGCCCATCTGAGCCAAGTGGATGGCATCACCAAGATCAACCGCGTTCGGCTCTTGGGTCAGGCCATTGATGCCAATGTCTTGACTTGGCTTCTTTTGCAAACGCAGGCCTTGACTCCCTCTATCGCAAGGCCCGCCATCCCGAGCTTCCTCGTCGCATGGACGCACCCGCTGATAGCTCCTCCGAGGACGACAGCCCTCGCCCTCCACCGAATACCTGCTGGCGCTCCCAGAGGGAAGGGCCTGCCCCGCAGGCTTCTCCTTGCCGCCCGGACCAGCCGCCACCCGCATCCGATGCCGACTCTGGCCCGCTTGGGGGGGGACATCCTAGGGAGGGGACACAGCGGGCTAGGGAGCCGCATCACTTCCCCTTTCTTTTTCCTCCGGCCCGCCGGCAGGCCGCTCTGACGGGATAGCTGGCAGCCGCAGGGCAGGCGCCAGCAGGAGCCAACAGGAGCCAGCAGATGCAAGCAGCCGCGAACAAGAGCCAGCAGGTGCCAGCAGCCGCCAGCAGGAGCCAGCAGGAGTTAGCAGATGCCAGCAGGAGCAGAGGCAGGCAAGCCGCTCTCTGCCAGCGGACAGGCAATGCCGGCAGGAGGGCACAGCGCCGCAGCAGCCCACGTGGCAACAGGTGCAGGACAGGCACCGCCTCTAGCAGCCCCTACATGGAAGCTGGGGGGGACCCTTACCACAGAGCAGGTAGCACAGCTGACAGAGATGCTCGATGCTCGGCGCAATGCCTATTTTGCCAGTGGCATGCATGACTTGGGGCATTACACTGGCAATCCCATGAGGTTCTGCCTCACGTCAGACGTACCCATCTTCCAAAAGCGATACCGCTACAGTCACTTTGAGGACGGCTTGATCAGCACGCAGACAGGCAAGCTGGAGGACAACCAGCTTATTTGGGAGTCCTCCTCTACCTACGCGGCTCTCACGGTCATGCCGGCAAAGAAGGATGCCTCAGGCGATTGGTCTGAAAAGAGAATGTGCGGTAACTACCGTAAGCTGAACAAGGTCACTGAGCAGGACAGGTACCCTATGCCTACCCCTGACGAGATCTTCGATGACATTGGCACGTGCACATGGTTCTTGGTGCTGGACTTGAGGCAGGGCTTCAACCAGATACTTATTGCGGCGGAGGACCAGCACAAGACAGCGTTGTGGGGGGCACAACGCCTTTGCGAGTGGAGAATGATGCCCTTCGGGTTGGAGAACGCTCCAGCTACCTTCCAGCGGGTCATGGATAAGGAGCTGGCTTGTTTATCTTTTGCCCGGTGCTACATTGATGCCGTGCTCGTTTTCAGTGAGACGTTCGAGGAGCACGTGGCGCACATCACCACTGTTCTGGACCGCTTGGAGGACGTTGGGCTCAAGCGCCATCTAGGGAAGTGCACCTTTGGGACCCAAGAGGTGGAGTACCTCGGGCATCTCCTCTCCTCCAGTGGCTTGGCACCGCAGCTGGCCAAGATCTCGGCCATCACAGGCATCCCGCCTCCTACCCACATCTAGCAGCTAAGGGCCTTCCTTGGGATCGCCAACTACTACCGCCGCTTCGTGCCTGGCTTCAGCGAGCTTGCTAAGCCACTCAACAATTTGCTGCGAAAGGGGGTGACCTACGTACGGGGAGCAGAGCAGCAGGCGGCGTTTGATCAGCTCAAGGAGCTGCTGGTGAGCGCCCCAGTTGTAATGAATCAATATATTAGTAGATATAATATTCAGTTAAATATAATAGTTAATTTAGTTCAGCCTGCTGAACACTAGTTATTAATCAGTGTGCTGGACTTAATATTTAATACCAGTTTAATGACTCAGCCGGAAGCAGCAGGCTGAAGTCCATTTAAGTCAGCTTGCTGACACATTCTTTGACAGCCAGCTGACTTCCGTACTCGGTAGCAGCAAACTGCCTCCATATGCATCTAAGTACGATATGCTAGATGAATGGCCAGATGACATCCCTATGGTGGATGGCTATTCGGGATGATGGGAGATGGCGGTGGATTTGGTTAACCGAGGTCCTACCAACGTGGTTAACTCCTGGGTAGGCGGTGCCATAGCACTGGCCGTTGAACAGTAAACTCATTCCATGTACATATGCTAGGCATTGCTCTCGAGTTCGGCATTCGGAAACGAGGCCAACTCTCTTGTACAGCTTACTGAGAGAGATCTGAATCCAAGGCAAGAAGCCATTGATACGCACTGTCTTCTAACCTTGCTTATGTATGAGTTTACAGATTTGCATTATTGATGCTAGTTTACTCGCATTTGACTTACGAGTATTATTCACTGCTAGTGTATTGTCCTTTGCCGTTTAACCAGTTAACGAAAAATACCATAAAGATTACTTGCTGATATAAAGATCTTTATTTATTGTTAATCGCCTATTTGGTAAGTCGATTCATTTCACTTGTGCTACGGCGGCCTGACCACACCAAGCCCTTCATCCTCCACACCGACTGGTCGCAGGCAGGGCTGGGAGCAGTGCCGATTCAGGAGCACGACGGCTGCGAGCATGTGGTGGCGTACGCCAGCTGCAGCAACAACCGCGTCGAGGCCAACTATGGCTCTTACGAGGGGGAATGCTTGGCAGCGGTCTGGGCGATCGTGCACTTCAAGCATTACCTCTACGGCACCCACTTCTGCCTCGTCACCGACCATCACCCGCTCAAGTGGCTCATGACATTGGAGCGCCTTACAAGCAAGTACGCGCGATGGGCACTCATTCTGCAGGAGTACACATTTGACGTGCACCACCGCCCAGGCTTGACCAACATGGACGCCGACGGCCTCAGTCGTAACCCGCTACCGTCCTCCAGGGATCTGACCGTGGCCCGGCACGATGAGGACAAGTTAGTGGCCTGGCATGCGGCTGCCTTCTTGGCCTTTACGATGGACGGTGATGCGCGGCCTGCGGGGCTCACTGATCGCGATTTGGTAGTGGTCAACACGCGGCGTCTGGCGTTGGCAGCAGCAGCAGAGTAGGACAGCTGGCAGCGCGGGCCCGAGGACGTGTAAGACAATGGCGCGTTGTTGCAGTACATCGCTGCTAAGGAGCTAGCGCCAGGCATGGACGCGAGGGAGCGCGACCGCGTCCTCAAGCGCAGCCGAGATATCGTCTTCATGGAGGGTCGACTGAGGCGGGTGATGGCCGACGGCTCCGTTCTAATGGTCCCCGAGCCTGCTATACGCAGCCAGTTGGTGCATGTTCATGAGGCACTTGGATATTTTGGCGTCAAGCGCACTCTTAGCCTGCTGCAGGCAGAGTACTGGTGGCATGGCATGGCTAAGGTTGTGGCCGACGTCGTCAGCAGCTGCACTCTCTGTGACCGTGTGCGCTCGAGCTTCACAGCGCGTACTGTTGCCCTCAGCCCCTTGCCCATTCAGGGGCTGTTCTACCGGTGGTCGTTGGACTTGGCTGGAGAGTTACCCAAGTCCCGCCGAGGCAGCCTCTACGTCTTGGTGATGATTGAGCACTTGTCCAAGAGGATTGAGCTCGTGCCCTTGCCCAGCAAGGCCAGTGAGGGGATCGCTCAGGCGTTCCCTGATCAGGTCCTCAGCCATTTTGGCGGTTGCGCTGAGGTGCTCACCGACCAGGGCAAGGAGTTCCAGGGCAGCTTTCGGAAGCTGTTGGAGCGCTCTATGATCGACCATTGCACTACCTCCCGTAATAACCCCCGGGTGACGGCCTTGCAGAGCGCATGATTTTGACCGTCAAGCTGGGGCTGCGTAAGCACTGCCTGATCCACGATAGCACTCATTGGGACGCCGCCCCCCCATGGCTGGCTATGGGATACAGATTCAGTCGCCAAGCCTCCTTGGCCTCGCATTCTCCCTACTTCCTCCTTTATAGACGCCAGCCAATACTGCCCGCCGCAGCCAGCACCGTGGCTGAGAGTGTCCTAGACTTGGACAGTCCTGAAACATGGAGTGCTCTTATTGGGCTACGTGTTGAGTTATTCCAGCGCCTGATGCCCATGGCCATGGACAACCTCAGTATCGCTTAGCATCGCGACACGCTCAGGTATGCCATGACTCATGGAGGAGCCTATCGTCCTTGGGTGTTGCAGTTTTCCGCAGGTGAATACGTGTACCTACGAGGCCAGACAAAGAACACCCTCGACACCAGCAGCTCGCCAGTCATCTTGCGCGTCAAGCGTGCCTTGGCGTCGGGAGTGCTGGAGCTGGAAGGCGCAGATGACCGCCTTCACAAAGACCACACGAAGAATTGTGGCCCATGCCACCTTCCTTACCTTGATGCGCAGGTTCGTCCCCGCAATACGTGGCCACTCAAGGACTGGGCGTGCCAGATCTGCCACAGCCCTGGCAAGGAGGCCAAGATGCTGCTAGCTGCAACCTTGGCTTCCATATCAGCTGCCTTGACCCCCCTCTGGAGCGCGTTCCCGCAGGAGATTGGTTCTGTAGTCACTGCTCAGAGTTAGCTAGCAGTAGCATTATCAGCTCATCAGCTGGAGGTTGACGAGCTGGGAGGGGAATTAAATTATTTTGACTGCTGACCCTCTTTTTGGCCATAAGGCCGCATGCATTTCGCTTTCGCCCTAGCAAGTCGTGCAAAAGTGCACACATGACTTGCAAGTAGATAATTCGACTCTAAAACCTACCGTCCAGAATGAGGGACCACGAGATCCCAGCCTGCTACGTACCTAGTGACCACCTGGTTGACCACGGCGCAAGGTGCGTCATTTCGTGGAAAACCCGTTAAGTTGGGACCCACGGATCTAGGTATAGCGACCATATCAATTGGTCGGTTGACTGAAGTCCGAACTGTTCAGTTGACTGACGACAGCTCCGCCTAGCCAAGAGTTAACCACACTGGTTATTGGTTTACCAAATCTCAGTCGACCTCCCAATTTTAGTATACTACGGTCATACGTGCCAACCTACAAATAATCATCTAAATGTATAAATCTATCCTCAGCGTACTGAGTGCAATTATATTGATTATTTTTTATCGAGCATACTATATATCAACCTACACATATTATGTTCTATATAAATACAGATAATCTCAGCAAACTATACTCAGATACAAATGTCCTCCTGCTGACCTTTTCGACTAAGTCAGCAAACTACACTACGATACAAAAATCATCGTGCTAATCTTTTTGACAAAGTAAGTAAACTCGCATTGTATCTATACATATTCCTTTCAATAAACTCGCACATGTGAGTATATTGACATATTACTTATTATATGTGCGTGTGCAACTAAATAAGTAATGAACCGATTCATTACACCTATCAGCAACAGACCAACAGGAGAGATTCCCATAATAATGTTGTGTAGTACCGAGGCGATCCCTGAGATATTGTACTGATTTTCCTCTACGCCTCATCTGAGGTATGTAAATGAGAGCTGCTAAGTGAGAATCAAGTATATACTAGTCTAAATATGCTCCAACCACTAATATGGCCACCATTAAGAATGACTCGAATGGAGACAATGGGCAACTTGGACTTCAGCCCGAAAGTGCCGTTGTCGGTGCCACATCCCATATTATTGGCGTTGAATGTGGTGCCAGGATTGGCACCACTGGCTCAGACGATCATCAAGATGGTGGATCTACGTCCATCAGGGCCGGTTCAAATGAATCGACTTACCAGTAGGCGATTGACAATTAATAAAATATCTTAATATCAGTAAGTAATCTCTTATTGATCAAAAGAAGACTCCACAACTAGCATTCTAATACTTGAGAGTCAAATGCAAGTACACTGGCATCAATAATGCAATCACTAAACTTTATCGTAAGCAAGATAAGAATCAGTTTGTGTAACGGCTTGCAGTCTTGGATTCATATGTTCTCCTCGTCAGCTGTACAGAGAGTTGGCCTCGTTTCTGAATGCCGAACTCGAGAGCATAACCTAGCCTATGTACATGGAATGAGTTTACTGTTCAACGGCAATCAGTGCGATGGCACCGCCTACCCGGGATTTAACCACGTCGATAGGACCTCGGCTAACCAAATCCACAGCCATCTCCCATCATCCCAAATCGTCACCCAAGGGTGTCATTTGGCTACTCATTTAGCATTTTACACTTTGATGCATAACTAGGCAGTTCACTGACAACGAGTACGGCAGCCAGCTGGCTGTCAAAAAATGTGTCAGCAAACTGACCAATACTGACCAATAGTGGACTTCAGCCTGCTGCTCTCAGTTGAGTCATTATACTGATTAATACTAAAAAGTCCAGCAGACTTCATGTTAACTATTGTTCAGCAGACTTAACATTAACTATTGTTCAGCAGACTGAACTTAATTAAAAAAAAATCATGAATATTATACCACCAAGAAAACTGATTCATTACAATCCCTCGAACATAGAAGTTGTCGTCTCAACAACACTAAAGCATTCATTCTAATAACAACAAAGCAACATTATAACAAGTTTACAAAAGCATGTGACGCACTAGACTATTGGCCCAATCATGCAAGCTATGTCCCCGGGGCTCTATCTTCAGGAGAACCAGACCTGGACCCTGTCCCCCTATCAAGTGGCCTCCTGAACCCCTCAGGCTCAGCCCAAGGTGGACCCATAGGAGAACGTCGTAACAAGGCAGCCTCCTCTTGCATAGTTTGTAAGTTAATGGAAGTTGCTTGTTCTTGGGCAATCCGCAAACTGACATGAACAGGTACAGGATTCTCTGCATGACATGGGATGAAAGCATCGGTGGGAGGGTGATACTGGCATCCCTTTTGCTGCTTCCCTATCAGCTCTCTTGTTGGCCCTATCTGCTTGAGTAACAGCCCCTGGGGGTGGAGTCTGCCTGCTGAAGCTCCCCAGCCATGTGATGTCCCCTTCTCCAACTGCCTGCTGGCTGGTCTCCTCTAGCTGCTTCAAGGCCCTCTTTGCCAAAGACAACCCGGTCTTTTGCAGGGTAGGTGTAATGAATCAGTATATTGGATGGACATAATATTCTTTTAGATATAATAGTTAAATAAGTTCAGCCTGCTGAACTTTAGTTAATATTTAATTTGCTGAATTGAAGTCTGATAGATACTTAATACTTAGTTAAATGACTCAGCCGAGAGTAGCAGGTTGAAGTCCATTGAGTCAACCTATTGACTTGGGTCAGCTTGCTGACAGATTCTTTGACAGTCAGCTGGCTCCTGTACTCGGCAGCAACGAACTGCCTAGCTATGCATCTAAGTGTGGTGTGCTAGATGAGTGGCCAGATGACACCCCTAATTGGATGGCAATTCGGGATGATGGGAGATGGCTGTGGATTTGGTAAGCCGAGATCCTACCAACGTGGTTGACTTCCGGGTACGCGGTGCCATCGTACTTGCCATTGAACAGTATTACTCGTTCCATGTACATATGCTAGGTACTGGCCTCGAGTTCGGCATTCGGAAACGAGGCGAACTCTCTTATACTGCTTACTGACAGATATCTGAATCCAAGGCGAGAAGCCATTGATACGCACTGTCTTCTAGCCTAGCTTATGTATGAGTTTACTGATTGCATTATTGATGCTCGTTTACTTGCATTTGAGTTGCGAGTATTGTCCGCCGCTAGTACGTTTGTCTTTTGTTATTTAATCAGTTAACAGAAAATACCATAAAGATTACTCGCTGATATAAAGGTCTTATTAGTTGTTAATCGCCTATTGGTAAGTCAATTTATTTCAGTGGTATCGAGGCATTTATCACAGTAGTCATGTATGGTAAGGACTAGGTCTCCAAGTAGCAATTCTTGGGAAATGGAGGGTGAGGACAATAATAACATTGTAAAAGAGCAGGACAAAAGTTGCGTCTTTGGACCCCGTACCTACTTGGAAACGCTGCACGATGCAGAAGCTAGAGAAACTGCTGAGCAGGCAGCAGCTCTTGCTGCAGTAGCAGCCCAGTTGGCTGAGGATGAGCATTTAGCCAAAGAGGTAGAGGAGGCAATAAACAAGAGGGACCCTGATGAAAGGACTGTGGAAGAGCAGATGGCAGAGAGGGCCAATCTCCGATTTCAACCTCCTACTGTGCCTACAACTACATTTCCCTCAAATTTGTAGACAATTGAGCGCATCAGGCATAGCCGGAGCGGCAGCAATCGAGAATGCCAAAGGTGCTACTAATTGAGCTAATGTTGCTGTTGCGGCGTTTGCTGGGCTACCACCTCAGAGTGTGGATCTGGGAGCCTTATTTGTTCAGATGCAATCGCATATGGCGAGCATGTATCAGTCCCAACAGGAGGACGACCATAGGATCATGATGGCATTGCTGCGTGACAGGGACCAACTGGGTTCTCAAACCACTGGTGGTGGTGGCAGAGGCCTAGTAAGCCTAAGCCAAAACCTCCCCAGGACTATGATCCTGAGGGAAACAAAAACTATTACCTGATCAAGTTTCTCGCTGACGTTGAGCAGTGGCTGGAGAACTACTCAGCACTGCAGGATTACGAGAAGGTCAGGCACACTGGTGCTCTACTGAAAGGCAGTGTAGCAGAGTGGTGGCTGTATTGGAAAGAAGAGCGCAAGGCTCAGCAACTCGGTGACCCTACTTGGGTAGAGTTTGTCGAGAAACTGCATGAGAAGTTTGCTGTCATCAATCAACAGGAGAAAGCTATCTATGCAATGATCTCCTTGACACTGAAGCAGACCACTTCAGTTGCTGAGTTTGCTCAAAAGTTCCAGGAGAACATGATGAAGCAGCCAGACTTGCCAGAGCGGTATAGGATAGCATACTTTAGATATGGCTTGAAATCCGAAGTCTCTGGTCATTTTGCTGAAAAGAAACATGAGAAAGTGGCTGACCTAATCCAGGATGCTGATGCCTGGGATCAGCAACAGTTCAATCACAAGCGCCAGAGTAATGCTTTGGTGTCTAAGATTGTCAAAAAACCACACGGTTCCTACTATAGTGAAACAGATAGATAAATTACTTAGTAAGATATAATACTTTATCTATTCAAGACAAGGATCTTTGAACACAAGTGGTAGCTTCTTGAAAGAGAGATGGCTTCTTGAAAGTTAATATATTTCTGGATTTTGGCAAGTACAGTGATTCTGGAATGTCTTTCTATGTTACAGCTCTTGTTTATATACTTGCTACATAACTAATTACTAGGAAGGTGTATGTTGATGTGTTGGCACCCAACACATCCCAAAACTTGCCACCACTTTCTATAATAATGTACACATGTCCTTTTGACCTAAAAATGGCACATTTGACTTTTGCCACGTGGAGTTCTTCTAGGTCCTTCCTCTAACTTCGAAAATGCCTTAGAAGGTTCAAAGGACATGAACGAAGTCACTAGAATACCTATTCACACTTGAATCCACACAATACTACTCCAAATATATTTGAAAACATTAAAATATATGCATATGCAAACTAATATATTATAACTCAAATCACTACACCTACAGTGCAATTGAAGGAGATCAGGCTGAGGACGACCAGGGTGATGAGTATGAGTATGAGTATAATGCTATGCAATCTAGAGGGAAAGGTGGTTACTCTCGAGGTGGATATGGAAGAGGTGGTGGTAGGACTAAGCCGAGACCAGCCTCAGCAAAATCTGTCTGCTACCATTGCCAGCAGTTGGGTCACTCGAGAGAGTCGTGTCCAGTCAAGCACCTTCCAAAGGCCAAGAGAAAGGACCAGCCTTTAAAAGACAGCAACAGTCAGTAATCCAGTTTACTGATTGTGAGGATGCTAGAGATAGTGAGTCGTCACTAGCTGCCCTCGTAGCAGGTATTATGGGTCCTTCTGAAATGGATTCACTATGCATGCCTGACAAACGGATAAAGGAGTTCATCAACAATATAGATCTCTAGAGAGTGCACTTTGGATGATCTCGTTCCACCTGATGTCCAATATTTCTTTGCTAAGTCAGGAGAACAATGCGAAAGTCAAAAAAAGTTAGTCCCCCCTATTCTGTTGTTTGGTATGATTGCAGGTAGGAAGATGAGGGCATTTGTTGACGGAAGAGCGTCACATACTTTTGTCCATAAAAACTTAGTTAAGCGGCTAAGGCTGCCACTGTCACCCAAGGGAATAAAAGAATATTCCTTGGAGATGCCTCAAGTATCCCGGGAGGAGTTATAACCAAGCCTATTGAGGTCCAGTTAGGTTCTGGCATTGCAGTTCTAACTGAAACGCTTACATTTGAGGTACTCAACACTGGTTTTATAATCTTGTGCTAGGCAGGTTCTGGCTTAACAGACATCAAGCTGAAGTGTGTTGGAGCAGAGGTACAGTTAAAGTGAGAGGAGCCAGTGATGGGCAGACTAACTTGGCACCCACCAGTGCTCTTCCTCTTGTCCTGTATGGATGGCAAATGAAGGAAAAGAAGAGGCTTCCAAGAGGATGCAAATTGCTGAATGCAATGGAGTTCATCAAAAGCTGGAACCAGACGGGAGACAGAATGTGCTGTCTGCTGCTAAAAAAGGTACCTCTTCAACCTAAAAAAGTGGTTGAGAAAAAGGTGAGCCCTCCGAAGCACCATATTGTTGCAAAAATTGTTGTTCAGTATACTGATGTTTTTAATATACCTCCAGGGCTGCCCCCTAAGAGAGAAGTAGATATTAAGATTGATTTATTACCTGGGAGTCATCCACCTTGGCAACGCACCTATGGCTTGTCTTATGTGGAGAGCTAGGAGTTGAAAACACAAATTGCAGAGCTGGAGGAAATTGTTATATTTCTCTCAGTAAATCACCCTATGGCGCACCCATCTTATTTGTTTAAAAGAAGGATGGTAGTATGCGAATGTGTGTGGATTACAGAGCTCATAACAGAATTACAATAAAGAACAAGTATGCTTTACCAGATCGAGGACTTGCTTGATACCCTGTCTGGTGCTGAAGTGTTCAGTAAGATAGATCTCAAGAGAGGCTATCATCAAATCAGAATTGCTGAGAGGGACGAACACAAGACTGCATTCCGCACACGTCATTATCATTATGAATTTAATGTGATGCCATTGGGATTTACTAATGCTCCTGCAACCTTCATGGGTGCTATGAATGACATTTTCAGGCCTTACTTAGATAAGTTTGTGCAAGTCTTCTTGGATGATATTTTATTTTTTTCTAAAAATGAAACTGAGCATGCTGAGCACTTAAAGACAGTCATGGACACTCTGAGAAGGAATCAATTATATGCTAAAATGAGCAAGTGTGATTTCTTTAAGGAAATAATTGAATTCTTGGGCCACGTTGTCAGTAAGAAAGGCATCAGTGTGGATCCTAAGAAAGTCCAGATCATAAGAGACTGGCTGGTACCACAGTCTGTCTCAGAAGTTAGATCCTTCCTTGGGTTGGCTAAGTCCTATAGGAGATTCATTGAGAATTATTCTACAAAGGCCAGTGAACTGACTGACCACACTAAGAAAGACATAGGGTATGTGTGGGGGGAAGAGCAGCAAGCTGCCTTCCAAACCCTTAAAGATGCTCTCTATTTTGCCCCAGTCTTAGTTGTGTATGACGCCAGCAAGCCTGTGCAAGTGATTACTAATGCTTTTGACTTTGCCATGGGTGCTATTTTGTTGCAGCTTGCTGACAAAACCACAAAGAATGGTAAGGTAAAGCAGGAGTGGCATCCGGTGCTGTATGAGTCTATGAAATTCAACCCAGCTGAAATTAACTATTTTGTGCATGATAAAGAGCTTCTTGCTATCATTCATGTGCTCAAGCAGTGGAGAGCATACTTACATGGTAAAGCTTTTAAGGTGATTACAGATCATCTAGCTCTTAATCTCTTTCATAAGAAGTCCAAGCTGTTAAGGAGGGAGAACCGCTGGAGCCAGATGCTGGAGCAATTCCAAGTTCAGATTGACTACAAGTGTAATGAATCAGTATATTAGTGGGTATAATATTCATTTAAATATAATAGTTAATTAAGTTCAGCCTGCTGAACTTTGGTTAATAGTCAGTCTGCTCGACTTCACATAATTATCAGTTTAATGACTCAGTCGAAAGCAGCAGGCTGAAAGTCCATATAAGTCAGCTGGCTGACACATTCT
>WELA01010388.1:8053-19718 GCA_009602735.1 Mesotaenium endlicherianum
TCTCTCTCTCTCTCTCTCTCTCTCTCTCTCTCTCTCTCTCTCTCTCTCTTTCTCTTTTTGCCTCTTGCTCGTCTGCTATTTTTATTGTAAAGTCATAAATTTATAAAGTACATTATTGAGTTCCTTGGAAGTAGATTTTGATTGCATGGTAGTGTACAATGCATTTTGTGGTGATTTTGAAATAAAGTTCATCAAATTTGAGTAAGTATTGAGAGAGTTATGAATTTTTTAAGTTTTGAGGTCGCTCGACGACTGTCCTTAATTCGCGGTGAGCGCGACCGTCGGATTGACCGACAGCGTCGAGCGATCTGGCCCGTTAGAGTGAATTCGAACCTCCATGTAATTTTGGCTGACGCGGAGTGCCGACTAGGTCAATTTACCTAGAAGTTTCGGATTAGCCTAGCGCGTCTAAGTTAGTATATTCTAGATATTTCAATGCATGCATTTGGACGTCAAATCAGCCCGACACGTCAAATGAGACTGATCTGGCTTACCCATGAATTTTTTGGAAGGGACCATTTGACAAATATTTAGGAAAATCCGTTGCTAAGCGGCCCTCCCGTCTAGAGAGGAGAACTTAGGTCAGAAAACTATAAATAAGCATAACTTCTTTGTTTCTCATCACTTTTCACTTCTTTTAATTTTCACGAGTTTGTAATGACAAGGCCTTTCATCCTAGTTCATTTATGAGCAATTTCTTGCTACTCAAAATGTTGAGTAATTTTCCTAAGCTTTCTTAGTGATATGCTGCTGCACTCTTTAATATGATTGCAATTAGTTTTTTTCCTCGTGAGTCACTACGCTTCCACTAGGGCACTCGCCCCTTTCATCTATTATTGGAGCTGGGCTAGTTTGCATATTATGTTATGGAGTCGCAGTCGGCAGCGGGAGGAGGCGAACATGTCGAGCACGTCGAGAGCATGGAGCAGCAGGCAGTGCCAATCATGACCAGAGAGCAACAAGAGATGCAGGCGATGCTAAGGCAAATGGCAAATGCGATTGGAAGAGAAGTCTACACCTAATTTCAACAGAATATGCGCGCAGAGGTGGAGAGAATGGTGCGAGTTGTTGTTGGGAACGCCGCTTCGACGAGTTTGGCACTTACACCTGCTATACCACCAATTCATGTTCAACCAGTGGTGCAACCGGTTATTCCACCCGCATTGGGAGTGCGTGCGCCTAAGTTTGAAGTGTACACAGGAGAGCGTGGATCGCCGCCTGTTCATTAATGGATTTTTGGAGTGAAGAAGTTTATGGAGTATTCTGCGCTCACACCCGACAGGCAAGTCGCCTTTGTGACTACTTTCCTGAGCTTGGTATGAGCGAGAGGAGCGACTGTCAGGAGTCCTTGCTACTACTGATCAACTCTTTGAAGGCTTGAAGAGGCAATTTCAACCTATTGCACTCGAGGCTACTGCTTGAAATCTATTGGTGCACCTTCGTCAACGAGGAAGTGTTCAGGAGTATGTTTTGCGCTTCAACAAGCTGGTGCTTCAATGTCCATCCATGCACAAGTCGGAGATGATGGACAAGTTCAAGAGCGGACTCAAGCCAACTGTGGCCAAGGAAGTGGCGCTCAAGGACCCTACCAATCTTGGACAAATGATGGCATTGGCGACGAGGGTCCACGTTGTGGAGTATAGTCAGAGACAATGGGGTGGCCACAACACTGGAGGATATCGACACTTTGGATCTCAAGCGCCAAGCACGAGTGGACAAGGTCCAGTACCTATGGAGATAGGACTTGTTCAGAACCAGCGCAGGCAGCAAAATTTCAAGCCGAGGGACCCTGCTATAATTATGGTAAGCTTGGGCATCTGGCTCGAGACTGTCATGTGAAGGCGAAGCAACCTCAACAGCAGGAAAAAGGAGGACGCCAATAAGTCGTTCTGGAGTGTCTACTGGCGTGAAGAAGGAAACCCATAAGGAGGTTATCTCTAGGAGCCTGCCGAGAAGCGAAAGACGAGATGTTGACAAGCCTATTATCGTGGAAGGAGAAGTCGACGGCAACAAGGCGAAGTGAATGGTCGATAGTGGCGCAAGTGCAGATTTTGTGCGGAAGAAGTTTGTGAAGGAGTGGCGAATCCCTGTGCAGAAGCATTATGAGCCTAAGGAGGCAGTTTTGACGAATGGGTAGAGACTCAAGTGTGGTGCACCTACGGAAGCTATTCACGTGGAAGTAGCGGGGCACTGCAGTCAGGAGATTATGGAGCAGGCAGAGCTAGGTCACCACGAGGTGATATTGGGCCGACTGAAAGGGGCAGAGTGCCCTAGTGGAAGCGTAGTAACTCACGAGGAAAGGAACTAGTTGCAATCATACTAGAGAGTGCAACGGCATATCACTAACAAAGCTTAGGAAAAATACTCAACATCTTAAGTTGCAAGAAACTGCTCACAAATGATGTAGGATGGAAGGTTTTGTAATTACAAACCCGTAGAAGATTATAGAAGTGAAAACTGATAAGATACAAAGAAGTTATGCCTATTTATAATTTTCTGCCTAAGTGCTCCTCCCTAGGAGGAAGCTACGGATTTTCCTAAGTGTTTGTCAAATCGTCCCTTCCAGAATATTCGTGAGTAAGTCAAATCAGTCTAATCTGACGTGTCGGGCCGAATTGACGTCCACATACATGCATCGACATTACTAGAATATTATATCTTAGACGCGCTAGGCTAAACCGAAACTTCCAGGCTAATCGACCTAGTCGGCACTCCGCGTCAGCCGAACTTACGTGAAGGTTCGAGTTCTTTCTAACGAGCCTGATCGCTCGACGCTATCGGTCAATCCGACGGTCGCGCTCACCGTGAATTAAGGACAGTCGTCCAGCGACCTCAAAATCAATTAAACTTCAGAAATCCATAACTCTCTCAATGATTGACCAAATTCGATGAACTTTATATCAAAATGACCACAAAAATGCACTCTATGCTACTATACAATCAAAACATACTTTTATGAAACTCAAAAATTCACTTTATAAGCCTATGACCTTATATCATCCCCCTCCTCAAGATGCGACGTCCTCGACGCATTCTGCAGATAACGTCTCAACTTACTCTTACAATGAGTCAAGTTGGCTTCTGGGTCCCAAGTGTTGTCGTCGGCATGGTAGCCCTTCCATTTGACCAGATACTCTTGAACAAGTCGTTGACCTCGCTTGACTCGTCGATCGCCGACAATTGCCTCCACTTCATACTCCCATACATCATCGATCCCGACCGGTGGTAGCGGTGTAGGTAGTCGTCCTGGATGTCCTTTGTTCGGGTCAACGTATGGCCGCAAACAACAGACATGGAACACATCATGGATACGCCAGCCTGGAGGAAGTTGTAACGATTTGAGCTTTTTAGGCGTATTCGGGACTTTTTCCTAATTACCTAAAATAAGTTATACTATTTATCATAAGTTACTTGATAAATGAATGCATCACATTGAAGTATTCGCCACACACGTGTGCCGATTAATTCTCGGTCGATTGGCGAAACGACCGAGATACTATTGCAAAAAGCGTCGTAACGTAATTCGACTACTTCGCAAAAGTACGACATAATTATTCATATAGTTACTTTGAATAATTATGAGATGATAATTTAATTGATCATTGTTTGATTAAGATACTTTGATTGTCATTGTTACGAATAATGGACAATCACAGATTTCGGATTACGACTAGTCGTAATACGAAGAAACTGTTGTATCATTAATACGAACAAACAGTCGTAAAGTCAAACGAAACGAAATATGCAAAGTCGCTTTGCATCCGAACGGATTCGAACCAGCGACTTTCGTTTGAGACGTTCACACCTAACCGATTGGCCAAAGTAGCTTTTTAAACTACTGGTTCATGACGAAAGAATGTGTACGTGACTCCGCAATCAATCGCGACTTTTTCGGAAAGTCGCGAGAACGCGAAAACGCCCGTTTGGCGCGAAACGGTTTTTCGGAAATCGTCGAAAAGTCTCCAAACGGCCAACTGCGCGTTTCGAGCATTCGGCCGAATGGGACACGTCCCTTTGAGCGTTTTTGTTGAACATGAACCAGTGCCCTTGGTGGTGACTCGAAGCACTCCAGTGCCTCATGTTGTGCAGGTATAAATACCTGCAGAGTCATTGTGAGTGCAACTCTCACAAGCACACATTCTACGTTAATTTTCACTTTCGCTCTTTCGAGTATTCGTCAATTTCCACAAGTATACAGATTTTCCTCCCACTTGAATTAAATATTCCTTGAATACCGAGGAAAGATCCTCTTGAAAAGCAGAAACGTCACATTGGTATCGGAGCCGATCTCGGTTTCTCCAAGGAAATTTTTTTTTGTTAGTGGCTGGAATATATTTTTGGGAAAATATATTTGGGGCAATTTTTTGTATTGGGAAGGTCATCCATCCCAGTACTGCCCTGACCCCCCGGTCGCATATCGTGTTTCGACGAGAAATTTTTTCTCTCTCTTCCGACGCTATCTCGGCTTCCATATGGAGGGCAACAATGGTGCCGTTGCGTCTGCTGCCGCTGCTGCCGCCGCCGCTGCAGCTGCTCTTCCCGCTCCTGTCGTCACCAGCAGCGATGCTGGAGGATTGCCCGCCGAGCCAATCTCGCCGCGCACTTTCCAGCAAACCATTTTACAACGCTTCACAGCCTTGACAACTGACAGTCAAACCATGACAATGGCACTTAGTACTTTGTCCGACGTCATTGGTCGTACAGAAGACCGTGTTGACCTCGTTGAAGCCACTCATACTGAGTTGGCCGACCTTGTCACTCGCTTCGTTGTTGCCATGGACACTCACCCTTCGATTGGTCCTTTTTTACAAACTGCCCAAGGGATGCCGGGCCCATCAGGGACCGCAGGCGACAACGCCAACACGCCAATCCCGCCCATCATCCTTGGGCAGGCCGCGGCGCCAACGCCTTCGTACAAACCATCGCCGCCTGAAAAGTTTCAAGGCGACCCCAATTCTGATGTACGCCGTTTTCTCAAAGAACTCAAAACCTTCTTTGCGTTAGCAAAAGTAGCCCCTGCCGACCAAGCCATGATGGCTTCCACTTTTCTCGAGTGCATCCATAATACCATGTTCTTGCACTTTCAGCCGCATGATCCTAACCTTGCCAAGTGTTACGAACACTTATCTCGCTTACGGAAAATGCACAAGTGTCTTGCACCAATATATATTGCTGCATTCACACATATTCGCGCGTACTTTGACCCGATTACTCGGTTTCGCGCAAGGACAGCAATGCAAAATGGGATTTTGGTAAAGGACCTCCATATTTTTCCCACATTCCTCTCAAGGCAAGGACGTTGCTGGTGATGCATAATGCTTCTTTGGGATTAAGTATGACATTTGAAACGAAAGTTTCAGGTAAATCATGCTTTACAGTCATTGATTCAGGCGCATCAGTAAGCTTCATTAGTGCACGTTTTGCACAAGGGATGAAGTTGTTTCCAATACTCAAGGACGAGACTCTTCGCCTTGGCGAGGGCTCGTTAGCTTGCATTACTGGAATGCTTTAATTACCGCTCAGCGTGCAGTCCTTCCATGGGCGTCTCCGATTCTACGTAACTGAATTGCCGCATGGAACCAACGCAGTTTTGGATAATGATTGGCTTACGCAAACAAGTGCATTGCTTGACTTCAGTCAAAAGACATGCATTGTACGCAAGGGGACCAGGAAGATTTCTCTTCAATCCCTTAAGCCCGATATGGCCTTGGAAAGTCCTTCGAAGACTCTTCTATTGTCCATAAAGCAAGCGCGACGTTTGGCAAAGCACGGTCAAAATGTTTTCTTTGGATTACTGAGACCCGGTTCCCCAACAACTTCAACTACGCTCTTTACGCAAGACCCGATGTTGGACATTACTGGTCATGAAGAAACACTCACAGCCGACCTTTTTGCTCTTTTGCAAAAGTATAAGTCAGTGTTTCCAACTGAAATACCAGCCGGGCTTCCGCCTGATAGGGGTATTGGACATACCATCTCTCTCGTTCCCGATTCTCAACCGACTTGGCGACCGATTTATCGCCTAAGCCCGTTGGAAATGACCGAGATGAAAGATCAAATTAGCGACTTGCTGGAGACAGGCTGGATTGAGCTGAGCTCTTCTCCATTCAAGGCCCCCATCCTCTTTGTCCAAAAGAAAGATGGGACGCTTAGAATGTGCATTGATTATCGTGCGCTGAACAACATAACGGTCAAGAATCGCTATTCGTTGCCTCGCATTGATGATTTGTTTGATTCGCTGCAGGGGGCATGCGTGTTCTCCTCGCTTGATTTAGCCCAAGGCTATCATCAGATTCGAATCACACCAGAGGATGTCCCCAAAACAGCGTTTCGAACGCCTATTGGGCATTTCCAATACAAAGTCCTAAGTTTTGGACTTACCAATGCACCAGCGACATTCCAAAGTACCATGAACGATTTGTTTAGACCTTACTTGGGAAAATTCGTCCAGGTTTACCTCGACGATATCCTCGTCTACTCAAAGAACAGGGACGAGCATTACAAGCACCTCGAGTTGGTGTTGCAAATCCTTCGTGAGCAGCAACTGTTCCCTAAGCTCAAGAAATGTTCCTTCCTAAAGGATGAACTGTTGTACCTGGGACATAAAGTGGGTTCAAAAGGGGTGCGCCCTGACCCAGCCAAGATAGCGTGTGTCGCTGACTGGCCTGTCCCAACCCATATACATACTGTACGTTCATTCCTCGGGTTTGCTAACTACTTTCGTAAGTTTATGCAAGGTTATTTAGTGATGGCCGCGCCACTCACTGCTCTGACAAGGAAAGATAAGACGTTCATTTGGGATGAGAATACGCAACATGCGTTTGAGCGCATTAAGTATGCACTCACGAATGCGCCACTTCTTTCATTAGCCGATCCCGACTTGCCTTACGAGGTCGTCGCCGATGCGTCTGGTGTTGGAATAGGGGCTGTACTGCTGCAGGCAGGCCAGCCTATCAGTTTTGAGAGTTGAAAGCTGACATCTGCCGAACAAAATTACTCAACAACAGAGCAGGAGCTCTGGGCAGTCATATACGCTTTGAAAACTTGGCGATGTTATTTGGAAGGCTGCAAAGGTTTGACAGTGGTCACGGACCACTGCCCAAATACTTTCTTTCAAATTCAGCCAACGCTATCGAGAAGACAGACGAGATGGTCTGAGTTCTTGCAACGATTCCACTTTGAGTGAGCGTATCGCCCAGGCCGCAACAATGTTGCTGATCCTCTAAGTCGAATTCCTCACCACCGCTTGATGTTGGGGACTGTTGCGAGCTTGCGAGAACGAAATGGTCAGGTTTCGAGGGCGGCCACCCTTGATTCTGCTGTACCCCCCCGGACGTCTTACCGCAACCAGCCTGGTGACGCGGGCACACCCGATTTGGATAGCATGCATAACTCGAAAATACTTGACCTGCATCAACTATTTCACGAGGGCTATCTCAAAGATCCGTTTTTCCTAGATCTCCAGGGTACTGGCTTAAACGGTGTAGCCGTAACGATGGACAGTATGGATAAAAGGAAAGAACACTCAAACTATTTGTTTGAGGACGGTTTTTGGTGGCACAATGGGCGCATTGCTGTCCCAGAAGGCCGAGTAAGACATGTGCTACTACGAGAAGCGCATGACTCTCCTTACTCAGGTCATCATGGAATTACCGAAACCACACACTCTTTGCGCCGAGGGTACATTCGGCCGTCCCTTAAGGTTGATGTTGCCGAGTACATCATCAACTGCGCAACATGTCAGAGGAATAAGCCGAGCAATACGTTGCCCGCTGAGAAGTTGCAACCATTGGAACTTGCATGTGCTCCTTGAAAAAGCATAAGCCTCGACTTTGTCGTTGAATTGCCTTCCACCAATCGAGGACACAATGGGGTGCTAACGATCGTGGATTGTTTCACTAAGATGGTACACTTTGTGGCCACTACCCCAGCACTTGATGCCGTCGAGACCGCACGTCTCTTCGTAGATCACGTGTTCAAGTTGCATGGCATGCCGAAAGAAATCATAAGTGATCGTGACAGTAGATTTACGAGCCACTTCTGGCAGGAAGTTTGTTCGCATTTCGGCACGAAACTTAAGATGTCAACTAGCTTCCATCCTCAGACCGATGGTCAGACAGAACGAATGAACCGCGTTCTGCAACAGTTCCTTAGGCATTATGTGAATCCTCGCCAAGACGACTGGGATACCCTCCTTTCAGTCGCAGAGTTCGCAGTTAATAATGCTTATCAAGAAAGTGTTAAGGAAACTCCATTCTTCCTTAACTATGGGCGACATCCGCACACTCCTCTCACGCGCGTCGTTTACGCTGAGGCGGGGCTGTCAACCATGAGAGTACCAAGTGCACGCCTATTTGTCCATTCTCTTCAAGAGGTGCGCAAAAACGCGAAGCTGGCTTTAGCCGCTGCTCGAGATCGGCAGAAAAAGTTTGCTGACACGCACAGGACTGAGTTAAGTTTTCAAGTTGGCAATAAAGTAATTTTGCAAACTAAAAACCTCCAACTCAAGCACCCAGGAAAGCGCAAGCTTCTGCCTCGCTGGGTAGGCCCTTTTATTGTTATAGCAAAGATTGGACCTGTTGCATACCGACTGGATTTGCCTAAATCCATGGGGCAAACGCATCCTGTGTTCCATGTCAGTTTACTGAAGCTGTTTAGGTTCGATGGCCGCTATCAGCCACAAGCACCGGAATTGGAACTCGCCGATGATGATAAGGCCTGGGATGTAGAGGAGGTCTTAGGACACCGCTACACTCGTCATAAACCTCCACGCGTGGAGCTTTTGATGAAGTGGCTAGATTACAATTTCAGTTGGAACTCGTACGAACCTCAGGACAAAATCCTACTTAATTGTAAGGACATGGTCCAACAATATTGGTTACGATGGGCTAATGCTCAAAAGCTCTGCGCCGAGGCAAGTGTGCTACCAAGCACTCTTCGTAAGCCATGGAACAAACGCAAAAGAGACGCGGCCAAGTTATCGCTCTTTTCCGTCACTGTGATGATG
This sequence comes from Mesotaenium endlicherianum, assembly GCA_009602735.1. NCBI lineage: Eukaryota > Viridiplantae > Streptophyta > Zygnematophyceae > Zygnematales > Mesotaeniaceae > Mesotaenium > Mesotaenium endlicherianum. Next base: position 17,061 of record WELA01010388.1, read on the forward strand.
CATAGTCCAATCGCTCACCAGTGTTTTCCGCTACTCAAGGCTAGTATCGACACATCTACGACTTAAAAGACGTACGTTTAACGAGGACGTTAAGTTCTTTTAAGGGGGGAGGAGTGTAACGATTTGAGCTTTTTAGGCGTATTTGGGACGTTTTCCCAATTACCTGAAATACGTTATACTATCTATCATAAGTTATTTGATAAAGGATTGCATCACATTGAATTATTCGCCAGACACGTGTGCCGATTAATTCCCGGTCGATTGGCGAAACGAACGAGATACTATTGCAAAAAGCGTCGTAACGTAATTGGACTACTTCGCAAAAGTACGACATAATTATTCATAAAGTTAATTTGAATAATTATGAGATGATAATTTAATTGATCATTGTCTGATTAAGTTAATTTGATTGTCATTGTTACGAATAATGGACAATCACAGATTTCGGATTACGACTAGTCGTAATACGAAGAAACTGTCGTATCATTAATACGAACAAACAGTCGTAAAGTCAAACGAAACGAAGTATGCAAAGTCGCTTTGCATCCGAACGGATTCGAACCAGCGACTTCCGTTTGAAACGTTCACACCTAATCGATTGGCCAAAGTAGCTTTTTAAACTACCGGTTCATGACAAAAGCATGTGTACGCGACTCCGCGATCAATCGCGACTTTTTCGGAAAGTCGCGAGAACGCGAAAACGCCCGTTTGGCGCGAAACGGTTTTTCGGAAACCGTCGAAAAGTCTCCAAACGGCCAACTGCGCGTTTGGAGCATTCGGCCGAATGGGACACGTCCCTTCGACCGTTTTTGTTGAACATGAACCAGTGCCCTAGGTGGTGACTCGAAGCACTCTAGTGCCTCATGTTGTGCAGGTATAAATACCTGCAGAGTCATTGTGAGTGCAACTCTCACAAGCACACATTCTATGTTAGTTTTCACTTTCGCTCTTTCGAGTATTCGTCAATTTCCACAAGTATACAGATTTTCCTCCCACTTGAATTTAATATTCCTTGAATACCGAGGAAAGATCCTCTCGAAAAGCAGAAACGTCACAGAAGTTCCAACTTGTAGGTCACTGGATTAACCTGCTTGAGCACCACAAAGGGACCTATAAACCGTGCCCGCAGTTTTCTCTTGCCTGTGAAAGGTAGATTTTCTGTTGACAAAGGTACTTTGTCACCTAAATGGAATGTCACTTCCCTCTTGTGCTTATTAGCATGCTTGACCTGCTCTTCCTGTGCCTTCCGAATACACGTCTTCGCCATATCCTAAGTGTTGGCCATCTGCTCCATAAACGCTTGTGTAGTAGGAACCTGAGTCTCCTTGGCCTTCTCCAACAAGATGTTCCCTGGATGATGTACTTCTCTCCCATAAACCATAGCGAATGGTGATTGCTTGGTGGATCCCTGCATGCTGTTGTTGTAGGCAAACTCCAACCCTGGTAGTTTGTTGTCCCACTCTGAAAGGTCCTCCATAGTGAAAATCCTGAGCACCTCTTGCAGAGTTCTGTTGAGCCTTTCACTCTGCCCGTCTGTCTGAGGGTGATAGGAAGTGCTCATACTCAACTTGGTCCTTATCAAAGTAAACAATGACCGCCAGAAGTTGCTAGTAAACCTTGGATCCCGATCTGAAACAATCACCTTCGGCAACCCATGTAGCCTCAAAATATGATCAAAGAACAGCCGTGCCACATCCGTTGCTGTAAAAGTCTCCTTCATGGGAACGAAGTGAGCTATCTTGCTGAGTCTATCAGATACAACCCAAACTGCATCGTGCACTTGCCCACTCACTGGTAACGATGTGATGAGGTCCATAGCAATCTGCTCCCAAGGATACTCTGGAATAGGTAGGGGCTGCAATGTACCTCCCTTTTTCAAGATTTCGTTGTCTTTCGCTCTCTGGCCAAATCGCAACTCCTGATCCACTTCTCGATGTCCTTGTCCATATTTCTCCAATAGTACTCCCGCTTCAGCACGCTTGCCGTCTTCTCGCTTCCAAAGTGTCCAGCATATAAGCAATCATAATGCTCCGCAAGTAGTAAGTCTCGTATCTCCTTGATGTCAAGTACCACCACTCTCTTGGAATCACCATAATACCATATGCCGTCCTTCTTCTGCATACTCGTGTTGGACTCAGTTGCTCCACCATCAGCAAACTCTGGGTCCTCCTCATAACCTCTCTTAAGCTTCTCCTTGAAGTCCATACTCTCCTTGGTGACTGAGACAGCTCCAAGGTCACACCTCTTGGATAAAGCGTCTGCAGGGTTGATTTTCCCAGGTAAGTACTCAATCTTGTGGTCATTGTTGCAGAAACTCCATCCACCTTGTTTGTCTTAGTGTCAACTTTGGCTGTGTCATATAGCTCTCCAAGCTCTTGTGTTCGGTCTTGATGAACATCTTCCTTCCGTTCACATAACATCGCCAAATCCTCAAAGCCTGAAAAGTAGCCAACATATCCCGCTCGTGTGCTGCATAGTTCTGCTCAGCAGGACTCAACTTCCTGCTCTCATTTGCCACAGGTTGCGATCCTTTACCTTGCTCTTGGAGAAGAGTGGCTCCCACTGCTAAGTTTGATGCGTTCGTGATGATGGTGAAAGGAAGCTCTGGACTTGCAATTGCCAACACAGGTGCCTGTGTCAATAACTCCTTAATCCTCT
>WELA01010452.1:0-26531 GCA_009602735.1 Mesotaenium endlicherianum
ACCATAAGATTACTTGCTGATATAAAGATCTTTATTAATTGTTAATCGCCTATTTGGTAAGTCGATTCATTTCAGTCACCTTTGATGTATGGTTCCAAGAAAGAGACATCAAAGACTGGTGACCCTTGTATTCCGCTGCCATGTTCAGTTTGTAAGCATTTTGACTGACACGGCGCACCACCGAATATGGACCAACCCAGACCGGACCAAGCTTTTTCTTGACCACACCAAGCAGGTACAGGTGTTGAGAATGCAGTTTGACCAAATTTTCCTTTGCAAATGTCAGCTCTCGACGGTGTTGATTGGCGTATTTTCGTTGATTTTCCTGGGCTGTGTGCAGATTGTGTTGGACTTCATACAGTGTGTCAACAAACTCTTGAGTTAACTGGAGAGACACCGGATTGTCAATTCACTCAGGGTGAGTTAAGGACTCCCCTAGCACATCTAAAAGAGACTTAGGGACTCTACCCAGATTGAGTTCAAAAGGAGTCTTTCCCGTTGATACGTGCACCGCACTGTTGACCGCAAATTGAATTTGAGGCAATAGGATATCCCAATTATCTTGTTTTTGGTAAATATATGCTCTCAACATCTCTTGCAAAACTCCGTTAATTCTTTCAGTCTGCCCATCAGTCTGTGGGTGGTCTGCTGTGCCGAGCAGTTATTTGACTCCCATTAACCCCATTAAAGCTCTCCAGAACTTAGAGGTAAATTTTGAGTGTCTGAAATAATATTAGAGGGTAGCCCATGTTGGCATACTACATGATTGTAGAACTGTCTCGCAGTTTCGAGTGTAGTTACTTTGACAGTGGTGGGGATGAAAATGACCATTTTTGTCAGTTTATCCACTACTACCAGTATCGAATCATGCCCATTGGCAGTCCTTGGTAGTGTTATCACCCAATCCATGGATATTGTTTCCCAACGTCCAGCTGGGATGGGTGGGTAGTGGTTGTAATAGCCCCCCGGGTGGTGTGTGCCTAGACTTATTTTTCTGACACTGATCACAGGACTTAACATATTTCAAGGCCTCCCGAGGCAACCCATCCCAATGATAATGTTTTGCTAGTTTGCCAACAGTTTTGGCCTGTCCCAAATGCCCACCCAGTAAACTGTCATGTGCTTGACTCAGTAAGAGTGACCTTATTTCCAAGTTGTTAGGAATGACCAGCTTCAGCCTGCCTGAAGTGGTTTCCGTTACCCAAACCCCTCCCTTTAGCTTATACCCGAGTGCAGTAGCAGGACACACACCATTAGTGGGGCTGGGCTCAAATGTTGGGTCAGAAAGGTAGGCTTTTCTAAGTTGTTCAAGGAAGGATGTTTTCACCTTTAGTGAAGTGAGTGCACAAAGAACTTTGTCTACAGCATGCTGACTAAAGTTCCTTTCTTGCAAGTCAAGTCGTCTAGAGAGTGCATCAGCAGGATTCAACTTCCCTGCTTTGTAGTCGTTTTGGACTTGGAACTGCTCCAGCATCTGGCTCGAGCGGTTCTTCCTCCTCGACAGCTTAGACTTCTTCTGGAAGTGAGTCAGAGCAAGATGATCTGTAATCACCTTCAAAGCTTTACCATGTAAGTATGCTCTCCACTATTTGAGCACATGAATGATAGCAAGCAGCCTTTTATCTTGCACAGAATAATCAGTTTCAGTTGGGTTGAATTTCATACTCATACAGCACAAGGTGCCACTCCTGCCGTACCTTACCATCCTTTGTGGTTTTGTCAGCAGGCTGCAACAAAATAGCACCCATGGCAAAGTCAGAAGCATCAGTAACCACCTGTACAGGATTGCTAGGGTCATACACAGCTAAGACTTGGGCACAACAGAGAGCATCTTTAAGGGTTTGGAAGGCAGCCTATTGCTCTTCCCCCCACACATACCCTATATCCTAGTTATGGGATACGCACGTATTGGTCGACCGCCGCCGTAAAACGCGACGTATTACGGCGTATTTCAAAAATACGTATAAAACAAACAATTGGTAAATAAAGAGACTGACTTCGTCATCTTCAGGCCGCTCTATTTGTATTTATTCATTTCAGAAATATTTGGGCTCACGCGACATTTTGTGCACGTACGAGCTGTCCAACTGGATCAGGTCGCGCGAGTGAGAGACTTAAATTCATCCAACCGTCGCAATGACCTTTTTCAGCGATGGACAGTAAGTCAATACGTACTCGACGCTCGTCTGTTGAAGTCATTCGTAACTCTTTGAATGACAGGCTGCAGGTTGTGGCAAAAACTAAACTTCAGCCTTCAGCTCATAGACGGAATTGTGGACTCTACACTCTACGGGGGCTTCTCGACCACTCCCGACCCCCCTCAAATTAAGAAAGACCGATACAAACAGCCATTATACGTGAAAAATGATATAGTATAATGTGTGTAACGAGTCAATGTCCGTTACATGGCACTTGCTTCATTACTTTAAAAAAAATTAGTGCAGTCTTTCTGGATTTTGATTTTTCATGTCCACATTGAATCATTTGCATGTATTATACTTCAGGCTTCTGCACTTCAAATTTTAATGTAGCTGTTGTCGCAGCGATGTTGTATGTACAAGTTGTCACCAAGTTGTTACTTGTAACTTGTGTTCCAAATGTTAGTCTCCAACCTTTTGCAAATAGTGTATTTTAGTAAAAGTCCTATCTGAGTGCACACCTGTACGCGCTGGAACAAGATTTTGCCTCACCCGAGACTTCCCGCAAAATCTACGATGACTGGACCTGTCATCGCCTTTTTTTGGATCACTTTGTCAGCCTCTGTGAATTTCATGTCCACCGCACGCGCGATCGATTTATTGGTCGGCTTTTACGCCGACACACGTATTTAGCAAGGTATACGGCCATAGGTGACGAAATACGTGCGTACGTATCCGTAATACGTATAAGACAAAAACGCATTCCATAACTAGGCCCTATATCCTTCTTGGTAAGGTCAGCCAGCTTAGTGGCCTTTGTAGAATAATTCTCAATGAATCTCCTATAGTTATTAGCCAACCCAAGGAAGGATCTAACTTCCAAGACAGACTGTGGTACTGGCTAGTCCCTTATGGTCTGGACTTTCTTATGATCCACACTGATGCCTTCCTTACTGACAACGTGGCTTAAGAATTCAATGCTTTCCTTAAAGAAATCACACTTGCTCATTTTAGCATATAACTGATTCTTTCTTAGAGTGTCCATGACTGTCTTTAAGTGCTCAGCATGCTCAGCTTCATTTTTAGAGAAGATTAGAATATCATCCAAGAAGACTTGCACAAACGTATCCAAGTAATGCCTGAACATGTCATTCATAGCACCCATGAAGGTTGCAGGAGCATTAGTCAGTCCAAACGGCATCACATTAAACTCATAGTGTCCATAACGTGTGCGAAAGGCATTCTTGTGTTGATCTTCTTCAGGAATTCTGATTTGATGATAACCACACTTGAGATCTATCTTATTGAACACCTTAGCACCAGACAGGGTATCAAGCAAGTCCTCGATCCTAGGAAAAGCATACTAGTTCTTTACTGTAATTCTGTTCAGGGCTCTGTAATCCACACACATCCGCATACTGCCATCCTTTTTCTTAACAAATAGGATGGGTGCTCCGTAAGGTGATTTACTGGGAGAAATATAACCATTTTCCTCCAGCTCTGCAATCTGTGTTTTCAACTCTTCGCTCTCCACATAAGACAAGCCATAGGTGCGTTGCCAAGGTGGTTGACTCCCAGGTAATAAATCAATCTTAAGATCTACTTCTCTCTTAGGGGGCAGTCTTGGAGGCATATTAAAAACATCAGTATACTGAGCAACAATTTTTGCAGCAGTAGGGTGCTCCGGAGGGCTCACCTTATTCTTAACCACCACTTCAGGTTGAAAAAATACCTCTTTTAGCAGCAGAGAGAACATTCTGTCTTCCTTCTGATTCCAACTTTCGATGAACTCCATTGCATTTAGCAATTTGCATCCTCCTGGAAGCGTCTTCGTTTCCTTCATTTGCCATCCATACAGGACAAGAGAATTAGCACTGATGGGTGCCAAGTTAGTCTGCCCATCACTTGCTCCTCCACTTTAACTATACCTCTGCTCCAACACACTTCAGCTTGATGTCTAATAAGCCAGGACCTGCCTAGTAAGAGGTCATAAAAGCCAATGTTGAGTACCTCAAATGTAAGCGTTTCAGTTAGAACTGCAATGCCAGAACCTAATTGGACCTCAATAGGCTTGGTTATAACTCCTCCCGGGATACTTGAGGCATCTCCAAGGAATATTTTTCTATTCCCTTGGGTGACAGTAGGCAGCCTTAGCCGCTTAACTAAGTCCTTGTGGATAAAAGTATGTGACACCCCTCCGTCAACAAATGCCCTCACCTTCCAACCTGCAATCATACAATGCAGTAGGATAGGGGGGACTGACTTTTCTTGACTTCGCATTGTTCTCCTGACTTAGCAAAGAAAAGTTGGATATCAGGTGGAACAAGATCATCCAGAGTGTGCACTCTCTGGAGATCTATATTGCTGATAGTCTCCTTTATCTGTTTTTCAGGCATGCATAGTGAATCCAGTTCAGCAAGACCCATAATACCTGCTACGAGGGCAGCTAGTGACGACTCACAATCTCTAGCATTCTCACAGTCAGTGGAATGGATTACCGACTGTTGCTGTCTTTTAAAGGCTGGTCCTTTCTCTCGACCTTTGGAAGGTGCTTGACAGGAAATTGTTCTCTGTAGTGACCCAACTGCTGGCAATGGTAGCAAACAGATTTTGCTGAGGCTGGTCTCGGCTTAGTCCTACCACCACCTCTTCCATAGCCACCGCGAGAGTAACCACCTCTTCCTCTAGACTGCATAGCATTATACTCATACTCATCACCCCGATCGTCCTCAGCCTGATCTCCTTCAATTGCATTGCAGAAATCGTGTGGCTTTTTGACAATCTTAGACACCAAAGCATAACTCTGGCGCTTGTGATTGAACTGCTGCTGATCTCCTAGGCATCAGCATCCTGGATCAGGTCAGCCAGTTTCTTATATTTGTTTTCAGCAAAATGACCTAAGACTTCGGATTTTAAGCCATACCTGAAGTGTGCTAGCCTATACCGCTCTGGAAATTTTGGCTGCTTCATCATGTTCTCCTGGAACTTTTGCGCAAACTCAGCAACTGAAGTGGTCTGCTTCAGTGTCAAGGAGATCATTGCATAGATAGCTTTCTCTCGCTGATTGATGACATCAAACTTCTCATGCAGTTTCTCGACAAACTCTACCCAAGTAGGGTCACCGAGTTGCTGACCCTTACGCTCCCTTTCCAATACAGCCACAATCTGCTGCACTGCTTTCAGTAGAGCACTAGTGTGCTTGACCTTCTCGTAATCCTGCAGTTCTGGGTAGTTATCCAGCCACTGCTCAACATCAGCGAGAAACTTGATCAGGTAATACTTCTTGTATCCCTCAAGATCATAGTCCTGGGGAGGTTTTGGCTTAGGCTTACTAGGCCCTCTGCCACCACCACCAGTGGTTTAGGAACCCAGTTGGTCTTGTCACGCAGTAATGCCATCATGATCCTTTTGTCCTCCTGTTGGGACTGATACATGCTCGCCATTTACGATTGCATCGGCACAAATAAGGCTCCCAGATCTACATTCTGAGGTGGTAGCCCAGCAAACGCAGCAGCAGCAACATTAGCTCAATTAGGAGCAGCTTCGGCATTCCCGATTGCTGCCGCTTCGGCTATGCCCGTTGCGCTCAATTGTTTGCAAATTTGAGGGAGAGGTATGACAGTAGGCACAGCAGGAGGTTGGTTTTGAAGATTGGTCCTCTCTGCCATCTGCTCTTCCACCGTCTTTTCATCAAAAGCCCTCCTGTTTACTGCCTCCTCTACCTCTTTGGCTAAACACTCATCCTCAGCCAGCTGGGCTGCTACTGCAGCAAGAGCTGCTGCTTGGTCAACAGCTTCTCTAGCTCCTGCATCCCTAGTTATGGAAAACAGAAACGTGGTATTGGTATAACCAATACGTTCAAGTGTTATACGCGAGTGACAGGCGTTAAATGTGTGAAATACGTGTATCGGCAATTAAACCGGTAATTAAACCGGCCGCGCGTGTAAGGACACAAAATTAAATTCACTCTCACAACCTGCCCCTAAATTATCGTCAAAAGTCCGAGTCATCGATGTCGTGGCACCGGCTCTTAAATCTTGCCCGTTTGACTGCCGTGTTATCCAAGTTAATCGCGTTAATGGTTCCCTAAATGCCTACGTGACAATAGATATTTGACGTCGAGCTGCGATCACCCACGTCTTCGCCTTCCCATTTGTGCAACCAAATTGAAGTGAAAGATTACCATCCGTTGACGATATTTGTTCCCCTCTCCGTCCGCTAGGCTGCTACAATGTACATTGTACACCAAACAGTCTACAAAGTTAGGTTCATTCTTGAAGCTGCTATGAATGTCATGTATTTTTGACGTTCTAGTGGGTTGACGAGATGGAGATATCGTGTGCTTATCGCCATGGCCTCTGACGGCGACATTTTGGGCTCCCAGCCCAGTCACTGTTGCCTTTCTCAGCCACAAAGCAAAGGCAAGCAAGCTTCTACTTTGTTCTTTATTGGTGAACGCTCTGAAGGGCAGTATTTTACGGCTTTGCCGAACACAACAGGCTCAAAAGTGGCCCGAGCCAGATACAAGTTCTGTGACTTTGAGTTAGCAAGTGGTACAACTAAATTTAGGCTTCATTTATCTCAGATTTCTCGTCGTGGAATCACTACATGTCTTAAAGTAGATGCTGATGTTGCTGCTTACTATGCAAAAGTTGTCTTTGAGGATGATGTGAAGAAAGCCACAAAGAAGAAGAACGAGGAAGAGTTGCAGCATGTCAGGGAGTTGCGACACAAGTTGGCCTTACTTGACGTTCATACAGATAAGCATCATGCTCACTATGTATCGGGAGAGAGCAGCCAGGGAGTTGTACGGACCACATTAGAGCAGGCCTTTAATGTTACTCATAGAGAGTTTGCTGATCAGGCTATAGCGCGGGTATTCTACGATAATGGATTGTCTTTTAACATTGCAAGCAGTTTATCCTATGTGGAAGCCATTAGATCTGTCATTAAAACCGGCCCCGGGTATGTGCCTCCAAAGATTGATCGCTTGAGACAAGGAAGCTCTTGTGACAGAAAAGCAGCTGCAGTTGTACATTGATCGGGCTGGTGTTCACGGCTTCACAGTAACTTCTGATGGCTGGACAGATCATACCAAGCGGCCCCTAATCAATTTCATGGTATCCTCTCCTGAGGGAGAGATGTTTGTGAAGGCAGTGAACACTGAGAACATAACAAAGAGTGCACCATATCTTGCTGGCTTGTTTCGGGAAGTGATTGACAAGCTTGGAGCAACCAACATTTTACAACTTTGTATCGACTCCGCTTTTGTTTGCAAAGCTGCAGGTATGTGCTGCTTCCTCCTATTTCTCAAATTTTGTTCTTTTTTGACTTGCTGGTTTTCACCTGCTGTTATTGTATTGCTCTCATTTGTCCTACATTTGTTTGTGGTGCTCATTTGTATTTGCTAGTACAGGTGCTCGTACTGCTTCTGTTTTCCTCCACCTGCTATTATTACTGCTGCAACTTTTTTCTTGTTGCTACTGTTAATTATCATATTATTCTTAAACTTGCTCATTTCCTGCTGTTGATGCTGCACATGTGCACCTGTGCTGCTGCTTCTCCCTCTACTGATGCTACAAAAGTGTTAGTGATGCTGCAGCCTGCTACTTGTGCTAGCTGCTACTGTTTTTGTGCTGTTTGTACTTGTTTCCTTGCTGCTCATTCTTGTGTGCTTGTACAGCTTTGCCTTCTACTAATGCTTTTTATTTTCAACTCGTTCTTTTACTGCTAGTAGTAGTCATTTGCTGTTGCTTTATTTTTCCATTACAATGTAATTTTGATTCTTAGTTGCAACTGCTGCTGTGCATTATTGCTGCTGTTTCTCTCTGCAACCCTGTTGCTACCTCTGTTTCTGAATTTGTAGCCTGTACCGTACTTGAACTTGGTGCAGCCTGCAGCTGTCATTGTTGCCTGTGCTTGTCTTGCTGTTTGCTTGTCTACTGGTGCTAGTACTTTGAATTGCTCAATGGTGCCCCATGCTCCTTTCACCTTTGCAATTTTTTGATGCTGGTAACATGTGTTTCTTATTCACACAGGGAGGCTCATTGAGGCGGAGTATCCTCATATGACTTGGACTGCTTGCACCGCCCATGGTGTTGATCTTTTTCTGGAAGATATGGCGAAGGAAGCTTGGATCAAGGACCTTGTGGACCGGAGCAAGCAGGTGTTGATCTACATCCGGAACCACCACAAGCCCTTGGCTTTGTTCCTGGAAAGAGTCATCTTTGGAGCTTAAAATGTGGTGCCAGACAAGGTTTCTTACTAGTGTCATCATGCTTGGTCGACTCCATGAGGTAACCAGCTAAACTTACATTGTTTGTAGTGGTTGCCCGTGATTCACGGGTGTTTATTTCTTCATCTCACATAGCTTAATTTGTGAGTGCTTGTCACTTGAGCTTGTGTTTCTATGTTGCAACTTTACTATGTTGCTGCGACTAAGTCTTGTATTGCTACAGCTTGCTCCTTTCTTCTGCTCTATCTTTATATTATGCTTGTCCCATTGCTGCTCTGCCTCTACTGCTGCTGCAGATTCTCTCCCCGCTTGCTGCCTTTCTCTGTTCCTGCTGCTCTGCTCAGTACTGCACTTGATGCTGCTACAGCCTGCAGCCTGCTTGTCTATGTGACTTTTTATCTCTAGCCCTGTTGCTCTGCACTTGCAAACTATTGTTGCTGCCGGTCTCTCTGCTGTGGCTGCTCTTCTTTGCACCTGCAGGCTGCTTTTGCAGCTTTTCTCTCTACTGTTGCGGCTGTTCTGTGCATCTGCAGGTTGCAGCTGCTGATTTTCTGTGTGTTGCTGCTCCCTCTCTATTTGCTACTCTATGCACTAGCTGCTGGCAGCTGCTTTATCTTCCCCCCCGCCTGCTTTTTTCTCTTTCTATTGCTCTCAGCACCTGCTGCTGCAGCATCTTTGAGCTCTCTTTCTGTTGCCCTCAGCTACTGCTGCTGCCGACTCTCTCTATGTTGCGGCTGTTCTGTGCACCTGCAGGCTGCAGCTGCTAATTTTCTGCATGCTGCTGCTCCCTCTCTATTTGTTACTCTATGCACTAGCTGGTGGCAGCTGCTTTATCTCCCCCCCCGCCTGCTTTTTTCTCCTTTTGCTCTTAGCACCTGTTGCATGTGTGTTATGTTTGTGTGTTATGTTTGTGTTTGTGTGCTATGTAATAGGTGCTATGTTTTAGGTTACTGCTGCTGTTTTAGGTTTTAGATTTTAGGTTCTAGGTTGCTGCTGCTGCTGTTTTAGGTGTTTGGTTGCTGCTGTATTTGCGGTCTTTTTATACTTGCAGGCTGCTGTTGCAGCTTCTTTCTCTGCTGTTGCACTGTTCTTTGCAGCTGCTGACTTTATGTCTGCTGCTGTTACCTCCCTATTTACTACTCTATGCACCAGCTGCTTCATCTCTCGCCGAGCTGTTCTTTTTCTCATTTAAAGTGACTTTTTTTGTGTACTTCATGTTCAACAAGCTTTGAAGGTTGTGCTGTTGAGGAATGGATGGAAGGACCACTTAAGGGGCCTTTCTCCAGCCCACAAGAAGGACTGTCTTGCTATGATGGCAGTCATAAATGGTGAGGCCTTTTGGGAGAAGCTCAAATTGCTATTGAAGTTGACTGAGAAGCTGGTGAAGCTGCTCAGACTTGTTGATGGCAATCAACCTGCTGTGGGATTGGAGTACAACGTTATGGCGGAGTTGCAAGAGCAAATCAAGAGCATGGATGAGGATCTTACTAAAGTTGAGTTGGACAGATTGGTGGAGATTGTTGAGAACAGGTTGATCTTCTTCCACTGTCCCATGCATGCTGCTGGATATATGCTGCATCCACTTTGGCAAGATCATGAGCAGCATACAAATGAGGAGGTCATGAAGGGTTGGTATCTTATTCTCCATAGGCTAGTTCTAGATGTTGATGCACAAGATGTCATAAGGGAGCAATATGAACAGTATAAAAAGAGGGTGGGATTTAGTTTCACTAATCCTAGGGTAGATAAGGAAGCTGAGACTAAGTCGGGAGTTTTTTGGTGGAAGAGTCATGGTTCTAGTACACCTCAGTTGCAAAGTATTGCCATTGAGGTGCTTGGCTTGGTCACTTCAGCTAGTTCATGTGAAAGGAATTGGTCAGAGTATGACTTTATCCATAACAAGGAGCGGAACCGACTCAAGCAATCTAGAGTTAAGAAGTTAGTGAGGGTGCATTCTAACTTGAGGCTTATTGAGGGAATGGAGCGGGGAGGAGTGAAGAGAGCCCCGGGCAGGCACATTGCACCTGTTTTTGAAGAGGAGCAAGTTGAGTCAGAGGAGGAGGTAGAGGATGAGGAAGAAGAGGAAGACGTACAAGAGTCTGAGTGCTAATAGCCATTAGTTTAAATTGTTTTCCATTTTTACTTGTAAGCTTTATAAATATGTCCTATCAGACTCTGATACCTTCACTTTGGTATGTACTTCAAATTGTGGCATCTTGCACTTATTGTTTCTTTCCTTTGCATCATGTCTTTGCATTTTTTACTTTATGCTCAACTGCTGCTACTTAGGGCAGCTGCTTTCGTTTGCTTCTTCAATGTGCCTGCTACTGTTGTATCTCTGTCAGCTGCTGCTGCACCTCAGTGCTTCTATGTCATATGTGCCTGCTGCTGCTATTAATCTGTTAGGTGCTGCTGCAGCTCTGGAGTCTGTATACTGCTGCTCCTTGCTCTTATGTGCTTGCTCGAAGCTTCATATGTTTGTCTCAGCTGTAACGTGTCATTGCACCTCTAGGCTCTGTTCTTGCTGCTGCAACTTGCTTGTTTGTGCCTGCTGCACCTTGCTTGGCACTTTTTGTCTGTATTTTATTTTAAGAAATGGAAATAATGCATGCTTTAGCCAAATATGTTCGTAATGAGGCGTGGCGCTGAACTGAAGTTAGAAGTTTGTAAAACTCATAGACCTGTAAATATTAGTAGGTCAGTTGTAATTTCTGTACATGTTTGTTCTTGAGCTATATGTTGAACTTGTTACTTGAATCATTGGCACCATAAGACCACACAGGGTTACGCCGTACGCCGTACTGGCCGACCCTCGTACGCTTAATTAAGCGTACTGAACGAGTACGCACGTACTAAGCGAACAAAGTAAAATTCACGCGTGCGCCGCTCGGATACGGTTTGGCGCGATTGACGCCTTCACTATCGGGTTGTTTAGCTTTGGGAGTCAGAATAATCGCGTCGGAATTGTGAAAACTTCCTAAATTTGTACGCCAAAGTTTTTTGCGTTTGCCGACATTGTTTGCAACTGCTTCTGTGCACATACGGAACCCTTTTGAGACTAAGTCTGAGGCCGCCTCCTAGTGAGGCCATTTTCCTCATTCGTTTCATTATTATCCATTTGGTAAGTTCGCTATCTTCGATTACCCCTTCGCTCTTGCATTGTCTTGCTTGCATTTTGATTGGGTCGTTGTTAGTCATCAAATCAATCCGTTTCGGGGGTTTATCCGGAGTTCTTTCAAGTTTATTAAAATGCTCACTGTTTTTATGTCTCTATATGTAGGTCCCGAAGCTAAGAAGTAGCTGAAGATTTCTTGCTGCAGATGTATTACATCGCTTGTCAACACCTGCAGCAGCAAGTGAGATTCCCCCCCGCTCCATCTCTCCCGTTCTTTGTGTATTTGAATGCAAATTGGAGATATCATTGAATGTGCTAGGCTGCAAATGTGACTCCTATTCTCTTTCATGGAACTTTCAGAAGGCGTGCTATTGCCCAGCTTCACCTGCTGGGCCACAGGATGCTCTTGCTGCTGCCCTGCACGCTTTGGAGGCCTGGAGCACGTGGGTGGCTGTCCAGAGAGGGAGAGGGAAGGAGGGAGAGAGGGAGGGAGGGAGGGAGGGACGGCGGGGAGGGGGAGGGGGAGGGGGAGGAGAAGGCGGGAGGGAGGGAGGGAGGCTTGGGGCTGGTCGACTCGATGCTGACAGGTCGCCGCGGGCCCATTGGGGATGGGAGCGAGAGTGGGCGACGCTGCTGCAGCCATGGGAGGTTTGGGCAGCTTCGGGTTTTGGGCCGTCTGGAGCCTTCTGGCGCAGCGGCTCTGCTCATTTGTTCCCTGACAAAGTCAGGGGCAGGGGGAGGGAGGCAAGGGGGAGTGCGGAAGAGAGCATGGAGGGGGAGGGTGGGAGGGGTTAAAGCGGGGCAGGGAGCCAGGGGTGGACGGAGAGAGCGAAAAGCTTGGGAAGGGGGAGGGAACATGGAGAGAGGTAGAAAGATA
Organism: Mesotaenium endlicherianum; assembly: GCA_009602735.1. Classification (NCBI taxonomy): domain Eukaryota; kingdom Viridiplantae; phylum Streptophyta; class Zygnematophyceae; order Zygnematales; family Mesotaeniaceae; genus Mesotaenium; species Mesotaenium endlicherianum. The sequence continues at coordinate 12,366 of WELA01010452.1, forward strand.
GAGAGGGAGCAAGGGTGGGAAGGAATGAGGGAGAGGAGGAGGGAGGGAGCGAGGGAGGCTGCAAGGGAAGGAGGTAGCAAGGGAGGGAGTAATAATGAGCGAGAGTTAGGGGAGGGAGGCCAAGTGGGGAAGGGTTGTAGAGGGGTTGAGAATGGGGATAGGATGACTGGGACGGAGGGTGGGTGGGAGGGTGGGGAAAGGGAAGAGACAGCACGGGGCAGCAAGAGACCAAAGGAGAGAGGAAAGGAAACGGAAGGAGAGAAAGAGTTTGCGGGAGGGAGGGGAAGAGAGCACATTAGAGAGGGTGGCAGGGAAAGGAGCAAGGGAGGAGGGTGGTGCAGCAAGAAAGTGGTTAAGGGAGGGAAGGACAGAGAGAGGGGAGGAGAGGGTGAATAGAAGAGGGAGGGAAAGAGGCAAGTAGGCAGTGCGATAGAGAGGGAAAGAGAGTGGAATGGAGGAGGGAGGGAGGGAGGGGTTAGAGAGAGAGAAGGGCGTGCAAGTCATTGATTGTGTGCACGCACGCGCACACACACACACATGCGTGCACACACACACAGAGAGAGAGAGGGGGGGGGAGGGGCAGGTGGAGGGGGAGGCTGTTCAATCAAGCGAGGAATGGAGAGAAAAGGGGAGGGAGAGAAGGAGCTATTGAGCAAGGGAGGTATGGGGGAACAGCGAGGGAGCGAGCGAGGACGCAAGGGTGGGTGGGAGGGAGGGAGGGAGGAAGACAGAATGCAAGGAGGGGAGCAAGGAGGGCGGGAGGGATTGAGGGTGGCAGCTAGGGAGGGAGGGTTGGTGGGAGGGAAAGAGTAAGCAAGGGAGGGAGCGAGGGAGGGAGGGCTGGCCGCCTGCTAGAGAGAGGTAGAAGGCCGTTACACTTGCACGACCCACACAGCTCGCTGTGAGGAGGGCCATCTGGCGGAAAGTGGTGCGGGATCACTAGCGCCCTCTCCTTGCTTTGACTATCAGGGGACGCGTGTGGTCGTCAATGGCAGCAGTCGTCCCCCCCCCCGGGCCTCGCCTGCGTGCATGGGGGCCCGCATGCGCGGGGCAACAGCAGCAGAATCGGCTGTCTGCCCCAGCTTGGTGTGTGCGAAGGGGGAAAACGGCAGCAGCTGCATGCAAGGGCTCTTCCTTGCACTTTGGTGGGCTTTAGCAGGGGCCCCACAACAGTGGCTCACCCCTCTATCGTCGTGTGGGGGAGGGGGGTTCTGTGCAGGGAGTTGTGTGTGCAGGGCGATGGGAGCGGTGGCCCACTACCTGGTCTGGCGTGTGTGAAGGTGTGAAGGGGGGCTGTTCAGGGCATGGGTTGCTCACAGTCAATGTGCGGGACTGTTTAAGATATAAACCTCTTTTGAAATTTGAATCTATTTGGTACACTAAATCTTGATGCAATGTTGCATTATTTTGGTGAATGATGTACATTGCATGAAGTGCTCATTAGAAGAGGAAAATGTGGTGCACTGGGGAGTATGCATGACATATTTACATAAATATTGAGCCAATAAATTCAAATTAGAGTGTCCATTCCATGTATACGTAATTTGGAGTCATCACACACACGTAGATAAGAAGTTGTTGTGAACTCATCCATTGCGGCACATGATTCCCCATTAAGTAAGTTGGTACACATGATTTGTCATTAAGTTAGGTAAATCTTCGAGTTTGTTTATGAAAAGGATGAGTCATGACAAATTAAAGATATGTCATCATAAAAATAAAAGCAAGACATTGGTGTGAAAGTTAGAGGAGAACCGAACGAACATTTTTGGTGTGTGGAAATTAGAGAGGGAGGCTCCGTACAACAATGTGAATGGTAATGCCCATCTTGTACTCGCGTGAGTAGTTTTAGCGAAGGTAAGTGAAAAAGTGACGGGTTGTCACTTAGGTAACTATACAAGCCCACCTTGCGGTCTGAAATTGTGTCTTTGGCAATCTGGTTCGGCTCCGCTCCTTACATTAGGTGACGGGGTTTCACATCTGCCTGCTGGCAACTGTGTGAAGGTGAGACATACAAAAGTTTTTCGAACGGCAGTGAACGCATACGGTCAGCCGAAAAAAACAGTCAGTCTTGATCAAAAAGCTGACTGCCATGACGTTGTACTTTTGCACGCGTGACCGACATTAAACGTCAACGTCAGCGCTACATAACGTCGACGACGTCGTGACTTGGCGTACTCAGCGAACTAGCCATAATTTTTATGCGGCGAATTAAGCGAACTAGCGTATTAGTCGAACTAAGCGAACAAGCGTACGGCGTAACCCTGAGACCACATACCAGAATGAAAACTACTAGCATGAAAAATGGTGTACATGTTCAAACTTCAAACTAGTACTACATTGTATGATAGTTAAAGTAGTAGGCTACATCACTGATTTGCAAATTAAAAGACATAACAGACTTGCCAAAGTAGGAGGCTAAATTGCAAATTGAAATGTAAGAGTGACATAACAGGTTACAGACTTGCCATATTATGTTTCTCTTTGAGTTCTTAGGACACAAGGAGGGGGGTGGTGGGGCTGCGAGCGAAGCAAGGAGAAGGTGGGGGAGGATCCTCACCACGCTCAGCACGCCCTCCTTCTTGGAACGCAGGGGCTCCGCACGCACCACGGGCGAGTTGATGAGGTACAGCCGCAGCGCATCCTGTTCCGTCTCCCCTGCCCCCCCCCTCACCAGGCGCCTCCTCTTAGAAATCGTAGAGCCTCAACCCTATCCCTAAATGCCAAAGCGGGAGAGCTGATAGTGCACAAGCTAGCCCCGACTCCCAGACGTGTTGCCCTGCCGGCTGCCAGCTGTCGACGCCATCTCGGAGGAGGAGCAAGAGAGGAAGAGAGCGGGGTAGAGACAGGCAAAAGAGAGAGACGGAGAGGAAAGACATAAGAGACATAGTGAAAGGGATGAGAGATCCAGCGAGAAATAGGGAGCGAGGAGAGAGAGGGGTGGAGGCGAGAGAAAGGAGAGACAAGCGAGGGAGAGAGGGACGAGCGAGCGAGCGCAGGATAGGGAGCAAGTGGGCACACGAGCAAGAGAGGGAGCAAGAGAGCGAGAGCGCGAGGGAGTGTGAGAGAAAAAGAGAGATACACATAGAGACAAAAGCAGAGGGTGAGAGGAGCGGCGCCAGGGACAAGGAGAGGAGGGAAGAGAGCAGAGGGAAAGGGGAGGCGGGCTGGGAAGGACGAGAGGAGAAAGGAGCGCCCACCGTGCCGTACTCGTTGACGACGTCAGTGGGCGGCGGGTAGTTCTTGAGGCGCTTGCTCATCTTCTTGCCGTCCTTCGCCAGCACCAGCCCGTTGCAAATGAGGTTGCGGAACGGGGGCTTGTTGAACAGCGCCGTGGACAGCAGCATGAGCGTGTAGAACCTGCCAGTGTGCAAGGCCAGCACGCACGCGTGCACATGTGAGTGAGCAAGCAAGCAAGCAAGAGATTGAGCACGCAGCGGGAAGTGCGCAGGCAAGCGAGCGAGCGAGCTTGTGAGCGGGGGAGGGAGCGCGTGAGAGTGGGGCATTGAGCATGAGGAAGCGAAGCAGTGAGCCAGCTTGACAAGCAGCACTGTGAGCGTGTAGTAGCTGCAAGGGCAGCACGTGCGCACGCGAGGGGGCGTGCAAGCGTGTGCACACGCAGGCGGGCAAGTGCGATGGCAAGCAAGGGACGGCACGCGCAAGCAAACGCGCGAGCGGGGGAATGTACGCGCAAGCGAGAGAACAAGCATGCAAGCGGAGAAGCAAGCGGGCAAGCGATGTGCCCAGTTAAAGTACACGCACACAAGCACGCGCGCATGAACCTGCAGAGTGCCTGGCAGAGGCCTCGCACCAAGGGCCAAATTTCAAAGTCGCATTCATAATCAAGGCCAGCCCATTGTCGTCCAAGATTTACTTAGAACAGAGTTGGGATGGCATCAAACTCCACTCAAAGTTGGCTTCACACTTGGGGGTCTAGGGTCCGTGCAAGAGGCAGCGGATGGGGAGGCAGAGGCGGGCGGCTGCGGAACGCACCAGCCGCGCGTCTGGTTGAGGCCCTCTGCCACAAAGTGGCCGGGGAAGTTTCGGTCAAAGAGCTCGCGGTTCTCAAAGGGGTAGTGGATGTACCTGTAGGGCATGGACCCGCTCTCGAACCAGCAGTCAAACACCTGCCGCCCAGACCGCCCAGACCGCCCAGGCCGCCCCGCCCCGCCCGCCCCGTTACGCATCAACTCCATGGCACTAACCCTGGGGCAAGACATTGCCCCAAATCCACACATCATCGCCCCATTAATCCTCCTCTGCCCACACCACCCTTGGTACGACGCAAAGCACGCAAAAAGGCACAGTGTGTTGTTGCCCCCGCCCCGTGGCACCCCCCCAAAAAGTCGATCCTTTATCTTCTCCATCGCCACAAACCTGTCGCGCCCAGAACCGCCCGCAGCACGCCCGGATACCCGCCTGCCCATTAGCTCGCCCGTGAGCTGGACAGGAATGTCGTCACCCACACGTCGCAAATGTCATCCGCCACCCGACACCGGCCGCCCGCCGCTCGCCACCAAGTTTGCCCACACATCAGATGCGTCCACGTGTGTCAACAACCCCCCTCCCCCAAGACAGCTGGTCTGGGCGTGAAAAATTGCCCTTTGCCGCTGACCTTGGTCCTTTCCCCCTCCCTCTCCTTCTCCCCCTCGCACACCTCTCTCGTATGTAAATTGCAGGGCCGGGAGCAGAGGCAGCGGTGGTGAGGGGTGAGGGAGGGGGGAGGGTGAAAGATGGCCGCATCAGCACCAATCAACAGGTACAAGTGCCAACTGGCAACTTACAGGGTGCAATAAAAGAAGGGACTAGGGGTAGTAGGGCAGAAAGGAATAGAGGCCAATAGCAGACATGATAGAAGCACGCGGATAAGAGAGCCTCCGCCTGCCAGCTGGCCCACCAATCGACACGTGGACGATGGTCAGTGGTTGAGGACTTCAAACTCACAAGGCTTGCATGTGAGCAGGGTGTCGGAGAGCAGCAAAACGAAAAATAAGAGTGGGTGGGTGACGGTGCAGTGAGGACTAGGTACAGGGTTTTGGGTTTAGGTCTTAGAGTTCAGGGCAGGCTTTTGTAGACGAGCGACGCATCGGAGCGCGGCAGACGGGCCACAATGAGCACGTGAGTGGCCCTTAGGGTCTCAGAAGAGTTTAGGGTATAAGGTTTAAGACCCCGGGAGGGCACAGCCTTGTAGATGAGCGGCGTGTTAGAGCGCCAGACAAAGGCGTGCAAGGGAGAGCGGCTTCTAGGGTTCAGAATGATGCGCACCGAGAGGGGCACACGACTTCAACAGACGAGCGGGGCGTGTCGGAGCGCCAGACACAGGAACGGCAAGTGAGAGCAGTTTGAGGATTTAGGGTTTGGACGCTCGGGGTTGGGAGACGCACCAAGAGGGCACGGTCTTGAAGGCGAGCGGTGTACCTAAGCGCCAGCAGAGGGAGATGCGCGTAGGTGAGTCGCACAATACTCCACGGGGCAAGAGCAAAGTGGTCAAGGAGTGAGTGGGCTACGAGTTTCATAGTTTGGGGTTCGGGGTTTAAGGCGCACCAGGAGGGCACGGCCTTGTAGATGAGCGGCGTGTCGGAGCGCCAGCAGAAGGGTACGAGTGCATGATGTTGCCGGAGCTCACCAGCCGCCCCTTTGCCTGCGCCGTGACAAACCTCCCCCCCACCCCCCGCCCCGCGCCCCCCGTGCACCCAGAGGACCCCCCATAGCATACGCATTAGACATGAACCAAGCGTGCCCTGTGAAGGTGAGGTTTTAAGTACGAGTGAGCAAATGCGAGCTGGGGGCAATGGTGTCCTTTGGTGATATGTAAACAAGTGCAGCGCGGATAGGGCGTGCACTCGTGGGTGTGCGAGTGCAAGTAAGTATGTGTGAGCAAGGGTACCACGACAGCGGCAAACATGTCCTTGTCCACACATGCACTACACATACGCTGAGCTCGCCTTCAATCACGAGAGTGGAATTGAGAGCGCATGTGAGTTTGAGCGTAGGGGGGCCCTTGACGGCGGCAGCAATACCCTTGCACGTGTACACCCTAGACATAGAGTGCGCTTGCAAATGGGAGACTGTGAGTAATTAATACAATGTAAAATTTGCAAATAGGTGAATAGTGGTCTAAAATTTTTTCTCTATTGTGATGCATGGAAGCTCCGTAGACCTTTTACTTCATTCAAACCAAAATATATTACTCACTGTGGTGGATTATAAGTTATTTATTAGCAACCTGCTGCCTGAGCCTGCCTCCAGCCTCCGTTGCGTTGCAGGGACTTCCAAACGTCTTTGACGGTAGGTGGGCAATTGTTGACGACGTGTGTGCCATGTTCATTTTGGTGTCACGACTCACTTCACTTTTTGAAACAAACAAGTCCGTGTACACCCGGTGACATGGCCGCGCCGAACGTGCACGGTTGTCGAATCTACGTGGCCGCAAACAAAAACTTTTCGTGGGTGAAATCAATTAAACACTGAAATCGACGGTCAAATAGAGTGCGGTCGACCTTCTGGTCGAATCAAATTACGTTTACAAGTATTTACCCGATACGACGTTTTTACACGTATAAACCGTTTCCAACCGACCCATACGCACGTTTTCCATAGCTAGGCCTGCATCGTGCAGCGTTTCCAAGTAGGTACGGGGTCCAAGGACGCGACTTTCATCCTGCCCTTCTACAGTTATCATTGTCCTCACCCTCCATTTTTCGAGAGTTGCTAGTATGAGACCTAGTCCTTACCATACACGACTCCTGTGATAATTGCTCCGATACCACTGAAATGAATTGACTTACCAATAGGCAATTGACAATTGATAAAGATTTTTATATCAGCGAGTAATCTTTATGGTATTTTCTGTTGATTGATTAAACAGCAAATGACAAACACACAAGCGGTGAACAATACTCGCAAGTCAAATGCTAGTAAACGAGCATCAATAATGCAATCAGTAAACTCATACATGAGCAAGGCTAGAAGACAGTGTGTATCAATGGCTTCTCGCCTTGAATTCAAATATCTCTCAGTAAGCAGTACAAGAGAGTTGGCCTCGTTTCCAAATGCCGAACTCGAGACCAATACCTAGCATATGTACATGGAATGAGTTTACTGTTCAACGGCAAGTGCGATGGCACCGCCTACCCGGGAGTTAACCACGTTGGTAGGACCTCGGCTAACCAAATCCACAGCCATCTCCCATCATCCCGAATCGCCATCCACCTTAAGGGTGTCATCTGGCCACTCATCTAGCATACCACACTTAGATGCATAGCTAGGCAATTCGCTGCTGCCGAGTACGGTAGCCAGCTGACTGTCATAGAATGTGTCAGCAAGCTGACACAAGTCAACAGGCTGACCTAATGGACTTTAGCCTGCTACTCTCGGCTGAGTCATTTAACTAAATATTAAGTATCCAGCAGGCTTAAGTCCAGCAGACTAAATATTAACTAAAATTCAGCAAGTTGAACTTATGTAACTATTATATCTAAATAAATATTATATCTATCCAATATACTGATTCATTACAATTAAAATATATATATGAGACATAATATCAGTAGGTGATGCATAGTAAGCTTGCATAATGATGGTTAGTATACTTAGACTCAGTACGCTGGCGATAGACATATTCATTTAGATGTATTGACACATGTGACCAATTTGTAGTATACTGAAAGTCGGGAGGATGATTGGGATTTAGTGAACCGATGTCCTACCAGTGTGGTTAACTCCTGGGTAGGAGGAGCCGTCATTAGTTTGCTGAATAGTTTAGACTTCAGTCAATCGACCAAATAATATGGTCGTTATACCTAGATCCGTGGGTCCCAACTTAACGGATTTCCCACAAAACGGCGCACCTTGCGCCGTGGTCAACCAGGTGGTCACTAGATACATAGCAGGCCGGGATCTCGTGGTCCCTCATTCTAGACAGTAGGCTTTAGGGTCGGATTTCTACTTGCAAGCGATGAGGTGTGACTCAAAAGATCACTGATAGCACACTGTGATGAATCAGTTTATTCAATAATGGTAGATATAATATTCATTTAGATGTAATACTTAATAAAGTTCAGCCTGCTGAACTTTAGTTAGTATTAAGTTTACTGAGCTTTTAGTAATATTCAGTTTAATGACTCAGCCAAGTACAGTAGGCTGAGGTCCACTATAGGTCAGCTCCCTGACACATTCTTTGGACAATCGGTTGACAGTCGTACGCGGTATCTGTGAACTGCCTAGTTATGCATTTAAGTGTGATATGCTAGATGAGCGACCAGATGACACCCTTGGGTGGGATGGCGATTTGGGATGATGGGAGATGGCTGTGGATTTGGTTAGCCGAGGTCCTACCGACGTGGTTAACTCCCGGGTAGGCGGCGCCATCGCACTTGCCGTTCAATAGTCAACTCATTCCATTTGCATAGGCTAGGTGATGCCCTCGAGTTCGGCATTCGAAAACGAGGCCAACTCTCGACACAGCTTATTGAGAGAACATCTAATTCCAAGGCTGCAAAGTCGTTACACAAATTGCTTCTTACCTTGCTTTTGTATGAGTTTTCCGATTGCATGATTGATGCTCGTTCACTTGCATTTGACTTGTGAGCATCAAAATGCTAGTTTCTGAGTCTTTCGCTGATCAATAAGTTAACTAGAAACTGCCATAAAAATTACTTGCTAGTATTAAGATCTATATTAATTGTTTAATCGCCTATTGGTAAGTCAACACACACATTGATAGGATCTTTTTAGAGTAGTCCCTGCAAGAGTTTAAGCTGTGACTTTGCTCACCGCTATTGAAGTTCTTCAATTGACTGGAAACTGGCCTAGGAGCAGTTGGCGTGTTCTTCATAAGAGAAAATAGTGGCCCTGAAAAGAGATAGATTTGTCAGCTTCACTTATACCTCCGTAACTTACAACATTCCATAAACAACTTCTAAAAGATGTCTCTCTAAGGACATCTTTAGAACCTTATAATTTTAGGAACCCGACGGTTGAGGAGCGGATTCAATGCATGAGGACACACTTCTAGATACCCTCTACTTCCACAAATTTGTGCGAAGGATGTACTAGCACTCATATAGGCCGAGCAAAACTTAAACCAATCAACACTAGATGCAAGAATATGCCAGAGCGCCTCATTGGTTGAGCTTACCTTGACCAATGTGTTGTGGATAGTGCCTCAAAAATGAATCTGTAACTTGAAAAAGCTTCCTCTTGGTGTAGGTGATGCAGCCACCAAGTTCTAGATAACTTAATGCACTTTAACTATGGAAATGTGAACATAATGTGTCGTAGGGAACTCGCAGATTTGTATGCACAACGAGAGCCTGCTTTGGGGTCGCAAATAGCCCAATTTGTGGCCTTTGGGCAAGTGTACTCACAAATTGGCCCTCGGGGCATTTCCACTAGGCATTGGTAGGTGGCGCGGACTCAAATGCGAATATCTTCTTCAATATCTATCTAAATGACGCGGAACCGGTGCCATTTGGAAGGTGATTTAACGCTCTACACTTTCATGACTTAGAAATGCGAAAAACATCAATGTATGAATGCGTAAGTCAAATGGGAAATGGTGGTTTTAGGTTGACCGTTCACACACTTGTAGCTCGGTTTCGTGCGTCGACCTCCACTCAATAAATCATGATAGCAAGCACATGCAAAATACCATTTTAATGGCCTTAAATTATCCACACGCATAAAATCCCCCTCATCTAGTAATCTTTACCATGTCAAAGGGATGATCAAGAGACGAAGTTAAAATTAGAACAAATACAAACCCGGGTGTTAGAGCCTGTCGATGACTTCCAAATGTTGGAAAGGATGTACACGGTCCGAGACTTTTGGTTCAATTTCAAGCTTCGCTTCTCGGTCAATTGATAACATGAAAGTCTATAATAGTGAATATGTGGAATCTTGTCCAAGTGGGATTTGAAGATAAAACCCACAATGACTTCACTCTTTTGTTCTAAGTCAAATGGGATCGATTGCTAGAGCTCTTCAAATGCATCAATCTGGGTTGCTTTGCAAAGTGTATGTAGGGGCAAACTGGAAGCCAAGAAAAATTGAGGGCCAATAAGTAAGTAAAGGTTTGACCAACACAACATCTTGAAAGGAAAAAGAAGCATATATGAACTCAATATCATGAGTATAGATACAAGACGTATAAGTGATGCAAACCACTGTCGAGCACTACTCGGGATTTTTCTTTTGCTTGGAAAATTTTTGAAAGTCTCCAAGTTGTCTATGTGAAGGCTAATTCCGAACGGCTTACTTCTTTCTAAAGGACAAAATTCAACCCTGTTGACAAAATTATGAAACGGACACCTGTATATAGACATTTTCGACACATCTCATGGTTTGAATATTGTCAAAACACATGTCGGTTGTGTCGGATCACGTCTCATTGCATTTATGTATGATCAAAAATATCAATTGGGAGCAAAAACGCGATAGCTGGTTATCAATAAGGCAAAAACACTAAAATCATTTTTGAAGCAAAAATTGCCGAGAAATAACATTTTCATTTCATTTTGGAGTAGTTCAGATTTCTTATCACTATGCCCGCGACCTAATAAGCACAAACATGGGATAAATTTGAACCACAAGGTTGGAAAACAATTATAATGAAGATGTTGCAAGGATTGTTGCCGGAGGTCAATTGCGATGTCTTATAATATGTGAAATGAAGACCAATAAAGTACGACATATGGCGAAAGTATAAGATAAGAAGATAATTACACTATTTTTTTTTGTTGTTGAACACTTGGTAGGAAATATATATTCATCGGCAACTTTATAATAGAGAGCACCAAAATGTTCAAAAAAAAATCATGTTATAGGTTAGATCGCCTCAAAATGTGACCACGTTGTACAAAATGTAAAATGTTGTGCGCCAAAAAGTTTGAAAGTGGCGCGAAGGCAATCGACAGTCAATTGGCTGTCATTGAAAGTATCGTCTAGTCGCGTGAAAGACATCAAATAATGAACTGTCTTGTTTTTATTTTGAATAAGTTTGAAGCAAGCAGACGCGAAATACGAGTAATAGATTGTTCTTTGACTTCAACGACCCTGAAAGTAAAAAACAACGATACTGCCAATTTACACCACTTTCAATTCAGACGCGCTTTTAGAAGAGGACCAAAAGAATCTAGAATGTGAGCAAAGGAATGTGTCTCAAGATGAGGCATTATACTACCATATGGACCAATATTGGCCATGCCAGCCAGGTTAGGATGATTGAACTATTGTCAGGTAAGCTTATGCATGAGGAGCCACAACTAATGCGAGAGCTATAAAACCATTGTGGGCAAGCCGAGCCAAAATATGAGTGGTTGAGGCAAGCCAAAAAACCAATAATTAGTCAAGCTATACTGAGGCCATCAAGTAAGATCAACAAGAGAGGCTAAGCATGGTGGTTGAGTTCAGATATTGAAGGAAAGAGTAGTTAAGTGTTTTCATAATCGATAAAGTATCATTATTTATAGAAACCTAAGGTACCAAACGGGTTAGCTTGATAGGCTAGACTATGATTTACATAGTATGCAAGTCGTGAGGGTGTCAAACCAAGGAACTCGTTAGTTGTCGATTTTTTGTAGTAGTACTTATTGGAGTTGAGGTTGATGTTAGGTTATTATTCTGTATGTTGTAGGTCGAGGATGTTATTTTGGAAGATAGTCTAACCAGATGCGATATATTTGTATGAAGTGCTTAGCTGTATATGTCTTTGTCGTTGGTAGGTACAATAGTGTGCAACACGAATGTGGAGGTAGATTAATGTAGGTGACCACCTTTTAGCTTGTTGTAGCCATTTGCTATTCTTGTTGGCTTACTCGTTAATTGGCTCCTCACATACTTTTCTACGATTGATCATGTAAAGGGACTTCATTGCTATAGTCGACTCTTGTGTACAACACAGAGTGTGATTGGTACATGCAAGTTGCAATTAGAAGATACTATTCACAAATTTAATTCAAAAGTGATAGTCAGTGGCGATTGATGGTTGTTGCGAGCACGCGTCCACTGTCGGATAAATGATGACACCTTGAAATCGGTAGTCGGCCTGTTATGAGTTTCAACTAGAACAATAATTGCATAAGTGCATAACACAATATTTCCATCATAGTATTCATTATATAGTATGCATATGGTGGCGATGGCGCACTTACTACAACTTTATCAGTGCCGCATGTGCATTGGCATATGTAGTTGGATTGTGTTGCACTAATGTGTGGTCCCCGCACCTACAACCTACCTTGATCAAAAAATGGATACTATAGGCCGAGTAATCCACGCATTCAGATATAACCCCATAGGAAGAAAAACCTCCTTGAGTATTGTTAAAATACTAAGAATCTGAAACTACATTGCTGCCCTCCCCAGATCCATATAGTTCTATGGAACTAAAAACTACTTGTACGCTATGGCTTGCTTCGCCGCTGGAAGACATGTGCACCTCCTAGATCACTAGGACAGCTTCATACTTCAAACACTTCCGCGCCCGCTTCCCTGGCCGGCAGCTCATTTTGCCAAATACAATTTACTTCACTAGCAATTTCGAGTACAAAACCTCCCCACCTAAACCATAGAAGTTGATCTCAAGATGCCGCACAGAGATTTGCACGGATGCAAAACCCTGACCGGGCCAGAAGTACTTGGAATCGGTGGCGCCAGCTGGCGGCCTCTCTGGCCGCCATGACTTGGATCCGCCGCCACTCGTGAAGTAGTGCACAGAACTGGTCAGTGGGCATACGAGAGGACAAAGAGGGAGTAGAGGATGAGCATATTTACTCCTTACACTAGTTCAAATGATTTGGCGCTGCACTTGCTCCAAACTCATAAGCAATCTATGTTTTGGCTCAAATGGCTTGCTTCACCGAAAACCCGGCCTTCATTTTTGGCGAGTACACGACGCCGATTGAATCTCAATGCCTTTTTAACCAACTCGTTGGAAGACAAGGTGCAATTTGGCCTCAGCTTTTTAAGTACTCAGCTCATTCCACACACGTACATCGACTGCTGCAACCTAGTACCTTCATCTCCCGTGCAAGTCCAAACCAATTGATGACCCTCAGATCCCTCCGAAACCCGACGATACTGAGGGCAGTACGAGATGGATACCTGTCATCACGCTTGACGTGCGCCATGTTGTGGTCATGCCCGCTTAAGTATGCGTCCACCTTGTGCGCCTGCATCACACGCCAGGGGCCACAGGGCATAGGCAGAACACACCATGCTCAGCAAAAGGGTCGAGGCAAGATACAACCCCATGGACACCACATGCTCATCCCCTTGGCAGCTCAGTTCCTATTGAAGCCAAGAAACGATCATCAAAGCTCCAGCAGTCCTCCTTCCCTTGTCCACCAACACGGCGCACAGGGGGTAATAACGGTATCGCTCACCACATGTCCTCATGAGAGCCGCACACAGACCCTTCTGGCCCCCAAGGGCTCAAGGGCGCACAAAAACGGCAAGAGGTCGCAGAGTCGTCAAACAGCCGAGAAAATGGAGCTCCTCTTGGTAGAGGTCGGGAGGGCAAGGGGCGGCGGAGGGGGGGGGGGGGAGCAGGCGAGCTGATGCCCGAACAGACTCACATGGAGGACCGGCTGCAGGCGCTTGATGAGCTCCGGGGTGCTGCCATGGTGGCCATAGCTGTACACCGGGTGGTGGCCCACCACTATCTTCCACGTAGCCTTTGACCTCTTCAGCGCGCGCTCCAGCTCCTACACAATGTGAACATGGCCCAGGTTCAGAAAGCAGGGTCCCCAGGGAGGGAGGCGCCAGCAGCAGAGAATGACCACATGGGGCTATTAGCGTCCAAGAGGGAGAGCCCGCGTAGTGCACCATAGGGCGTGGGTGATGCAGGGCGCCAGGTGGCAAGCTGCCACTTCAGCTGCGCCCCAGGAAAATCCAGGAGAGCTGCACGCTGCCGAACTGTGTACCAATCAGAAGCCTGAAAGCAAGTGCACTTAAGACCATGCGCAAGGTGAGGATGGACCCTCAGCCACTTGCGGCACAGTGAAGCCCCCCCCTGAACCTCTCAGGCCCTCTAACAAGGGGGCGAGAAGAGGGTACAGTTGGGGGATTAGGCATGGTCAAATGTGGGCTGACGAAAAGAGGAGAGCTAAACATCTAATCTACCAAAGATGGCGATTGAGATATTCAACCCACGCCCTGCCCCCC
>WELA01010452.1:35387-50574 GCA_009602735.1 Mesotaenium endlicherianum
GGGGGGGGAAGGGAGAGTGTGCCGGGAGAAGATGCGCCACTGGGGACGCCTGGTATGTGATGAGAGATGCATGCGGGCATGCAAGGGCCAGCTTAGATCAACACGGAGGGGTATACCAACCACATGCACCCTCGTTTAAGCGACCTGCAGAAGCGGGTGCATCTATTCAGGCCTGCCCAGACACACCCCACCATACCTGCACGCATACGCGCGCGCGCGCGCGCGCCAGCCCGCCCAGCCTTGCTCGCCAACTTCTCCCCCTCAGCAGTGCATGCAACTGCCACAGACACTCGGGCAGCTCTCAAGTGCCAGAGGATGTCATGTGGACAGATGCACATGGACACACGCACACGCGCGCGCTCACCCCGTCCTCCCGTGCACGAAGTCACTTCGTCCAGATGCATGCACCAGGACAGGAGCAGAGTGCGAATGGAGACAATAGGGCTGCACCTGGTCGTCAGTGGCAATGGCCTCTGCAAGCGCTGAGAGGTCCCGCCTCAGCATCAGATCCAGCGGGGTGCATTCCACACACTTCATTGCTCCAGCTGTCGCTCTGACCACGGCCGTGCTCGGCTGATCCCCTGCCGCAGATACGTCCATCTCGCTGGTGCTGCCACCTGGAGCAGCCGCAACATATCCTGCATGCGTGGCGGCGTCTGACTGCAGCGACAGCCCTTCCACCCCGGTCATCTGTTCGGCACTGTGATGTGTGACAGGATCCATGGGACCCGTCGTGCCACCTGCTGAGCCTGGTTGATCGCCACCTGGCACATGCCAGGCAGGTCCAGTTGTCGCCGCGCCAGCAGTCGTCGGCAATATGATGGTGGCACTGCCGGCCCCAGTCCTCGTGCCTTTGCCTGCAGCCCTGCTGCCATGTGGCGCGCTGGCGGGGGCTCTGGCTGCCTTCTTCACACTTTGCCTGCTATGAAGGCTGGCGTGAGGCGCCGGGCGGCCAGATATACTTGGGCCAGGGGGAGCCGCATGTGAGGTGGGCGGATTTCTCTGACCTGTTAAATGCGGCTGCCTGGACTCCAGGGGGGCTGGTTCTGACGACGGGACAGCTGGCAATTGCCCGATGGAGAGCTTGGGAACACTGGGTGGGTGCCCTTGCCTGAGAGGAACCTTCATGCCACCAGGGAGAGCAGCAGCAGCAGCAGCATTATGATGGCGGTGAGGAGCAGCAGGGGGAGGGGCGGGCCCCTCTGTGGCTGAGGAGGGAGAAGAGTCGACCGGAGAGAGCAAAGTAGGAGGGCTGGAAGGAGGCGGGGCTGCCACCTGGCCGTGCTGGACGAGCTCCGGCAAGGATGCCGAGGAGGGCTTGTGTCTGCCGCCGACGGCATGCTGCTGCTGCCGCTGCTGTGCGAGTGGGGCCTCGACAAACGAGACGGCCGGAAGGGCACCCGGCGGCAGGGGTGCAGACGCGGCGCTGGGTGCGGGCCCAGGCGCGGAGGTGGACTTGGGGAGCGGGTCAAAGGGAATGCCCATGGCGTCGGCCAACCTCCGCGCCAAGCTGTCCCCTCTGTCCGACTGGGAGGCGCCAAAGAGAGGTCGGGCTTTGCTTCCGCCGCCGTCCCCGCTGCCGTTCTGGCCCCTGCCGCTGCCGTTGTGGTCGCTGCCGCCGCTGCTGCTGCCGCTGGCGGCCTGCTTGGGGGCAGGAGCAGCAGCCGGCATCGGTGCAACAGCAGCAGCGGCAGCTGCAGGCGGGGCAGCGGGAGGAGGAAGGGCAGAGAGCGACTGCCAACCTCTTGTGCCTTCAGCCATGGGGGGGTGGGTGCTTGTTGTGGCTGTGGTAGCTAGAGTAGTGGTGGACTTGCTCGTGGGCAAAGCCCCATCGCTCTGGGTGCGATGGTACAACGTCCGCCTATCCCTCCCCATGCCTCTGCTCGAAGGCACGTCCAGGGACCCCGACGAGTGCCTCGAGGTGCTGACGCGTGGCGAGTAGTCAAAGGAGGCGTTTGGCTCCTCAAGCGCCACTTGGCGCTCCTCAAATTCTGGATCCACGGTGGCTTCCTCTTCATATCCTTCCAAGTCTGGCTCCGGCATGAAGACGTCCTGCTCGCTCGTGCCTGTGCCACCTGGCACAGTCCCGTCGGCGTGGTTGATCAGCGCAATTGCATCATCCATCGCCACCTTGTGCCCGCCAGCTGGCACGCACGAGTGGCTCCCCAGATCGTGGGAGCCTTCGCCCGAGTGGGAGTGCCTACCGTGTAGCTGACAGCTGTAGGTACGGGGGCCTGCCACCTGGGGGCCGCTGGTCTGCGGATGCTGCCACTCCAGCCGGACCTCCGCCAGAAGCTCGCAGTCCTTGCACGCGCACGACCCCTGGCAGGGCGGGGGAGGGAGGCGCCGATTTGCGGCACCTGTCAGGTCCATGAGGACTGCCTCTGACCCGGGCTTCGCGCAGCAGCATCCATCGCCAGACCTACTGCCCGCCAGCTGTCCTGGGCTCGCCACGTCATTGTCGAGCGGCCCGCCCAGCAGCCCTAGCTGCCTGAGCAGGCTGTCCCTGTGGTCCCCATCGTCGCAGGCAAGCTCCTCGCCTCCTGAGCCGGCAGGGGGATCGGGTACCAGCGAGTCTTGCCAGCTGGGATCCAGGCCTCCCGCCAGCGTCTTCCAGAAGCTGTCGTTCGGGTCGTCGGCAGCTCTTCCCGACAAGACTGCTCCACCACCTGTCCCCACGGGGGATGTCGTGTCGTCTACGCGTCCTCCGCCCTCGCGCATCGCCACCATGAATGGCTCCTGCTCAGACGAAGGACCACGCGCCACATGGCAATGAGCAGGTCTGCCGCGCATGCACCGAGCAGAATGCTCTCTGGCCAGAATGCCCTCTGGCCTTCAGCCACTAGGCTCTCATGTCAAGCTGATTGGCGTGACAGGTGGCAGGGTTGTGCGTGATGTACCTGAACAGAAAAAGTCCCCCTTGGCCCGGGCAACCTGAACGCCTGCTGAGTGACACCAGACTCGCTGCCAAAGAAGGCCCGGGGAGCGTCATCCAGCTGAGCTGGCGCGTAGGCCTGAGAGAAGGGCAGGCCGAAGCTTTGGGACTGCTTCTGAATCTGATGCTGACGTTTCTGCACTGGCTCCTGATTGGCCAAGCCGTCCAGCCAGCTTGCAGCGGCCCTGCTCATCATGCCAAGAGTCGGAGTACACTTGCTCACACGCGTCAGGCTTAGACATACGGTAAGAGCAGAACAATTGCCACCCTCCCAACAGCAAGCTGCTCCTTGATGATAATCCCTAGCAATGAATATGGCCAGTCCTCCAGAATAGGTCACTCATTGGGGAGGGCAATGTGTGATTTACTGAGAAGTGGCGGGACCTTGTCTGCACGACAAAACTGCATTACTGGCAATATAACTCAATGATAGCTTATGCAGATCGACGGCATGGCAAGCATTGTATATGACTGGATGTAAAAATGTCGTGGCAACCGTGGTCCTGCTAAGATGCAGCATGCTAAGTAGCCTTCACCAGGCACAGCATTTGAAGAGAAACTCATGCTGATGCGTCTCATTGCTGATAAGACCATCCGACTTCTCCAATTGGCCGCAAAGATGCTAAGCCCCTGTCTCCACTCACTCACCATAACTGTTCCTAGCATCAGGTGTAACTCGTGGCTCATGAAGAAAACGTGTGGCACTACTTCAAAGATAACTAGTATATTTCTTTCGCATTACATTTCACACATAGTAAAGACGTAACCTCCACTTTGTGTCGCCCAAGCATAAAGAAACCTACAGGCCAGTTGCACACATGGATGATCTTCATTCATGTGGCATGATAAACCGGAATTTGCACATGTGGGCGTTCGCATTAGTCTATGAAGCTTATGATAACAAGGTCACCGACCTGCAAGGCCTCTTCAGAGGTGGAGGTGGAGCAGCAGAAAGAAGGTCATCGAAGTCGAGCAAATCACTGTAGGTTTCATCCTCCACAGACGAGTAGAAGTATTTGTCTATACTGAGGCCCTCATCTTCACTCCCCATCTCAGCAGTTGTTACTTGAGTTTCTACGCCAAAGCATCCACAGGATGTCTGCAATATCCACTCTCACTCACGAGTAAGCGCATCAGTCTATGCGGAAACCATGCAGAACAGCGGCCTCATGCAGTCATGCGTAATGCCCAACAGAAGTGATGTAAAGCAGCCTGAAGTGTTACACATAAGTGGGATTATTGGGCTCGGGAATGCCTCACACAGGGTAAAGAAAATATGTAATTGAGATTCAAGTCCAGGACCGACATGAATGACTTCCTGCTATAGCAACTGCGTTCACGAAGGTAGTGTGGCGAGGATCTCGATAAAGAGGCCTCAACCTAGACGTCCTATGGACGCACTTGTGCTGGAAGGAGAATGCCCCCATAGCATTTGACGATGAGTCTTGATTGGCGTTATTGGGCGTTTATCATATTTAAATTCCACTGAGGTAGTCGCAATAGGGATGCGATGAAATGCTGACCAGACATCACCTTCCTCGCACCTGCATGTGGTTGGAGAACAATGATGTCCAAGGGGTTTATACATGTCAGGAGGAACATGTGAATTGCTTTACAAGTTTCAGTTACACGAGCCTGCACCATGGTTGACTCTGGTTGGACCCCTCCAAAACGTCGAACAGGTCTTCCATTACTGCAGGTGGTGACTGGCGGACGTCGTCTGTACTTCGATCAGGTCCGCGAGCATCGTCGGCCGAATTACTGCACACATTTAAGCGACATCCGGCAGAATTAGCTGTACTAGTGATATTCGAAGATGCTTGTGGTCGCATGCTTGTGATAATTTGAAGGGTTTGAACATGGTAATATATAAAGTCTAGATTTGAGGTAGCTTATGGGCGCGAAATCTGCCTGTAATTATCCGGACATTTTGTACCGATTAACCGACACGCTTCTAACATAACGAGCCGTCCCATATGGTCTCTCGCACGTATCAACACGAATCAAGGTCGATGTGCACATGCGAAGACGGCGACAGAGAGATCACTGTAAAAATCCTCCGGTCAATTTTGCGTCAGGAAATAGATCTCCCGAAAGTCGACATAATTCGGGAGACACTCATGAGATCCGATTTCCCTGGAACCGATACAGGAATTTACGATCGGAACTTTACTCCCGTGGGAATATATTTAGGAGCCATTTCATTCTGACGCAGCTATACGGAGCGGGCCGGCAACTCACAGAAGCTGTAAGTTTCCGGGCAGGAAAACCTTTCTCTAATGGTCGGTTGAGAAAGTTTCTGTCCCCACGTGTTGCCACCAGCTTCGTCCACACAATTTCACCTTATCTGTAGCGATATTTCGCGAAATCCGTCTTCACGACCGTACTTAATTCTCTAACGACAACTTCAATGCCATTCACGGTCCCAGACGGAGAACCCGTCTCCACGGACATTTCCGCGCGTCATGCAGTTGAGTATGTGAGGAAACTAAAAATCTGCAATATGCGTGCTGGGGAGGCTTTATTTGTGATGCTCTCACCTAAGTGTGAGGAAAGTATGTGGGTCTATTTAATAAATACTGCTGGCAGGTAATAGCAACATCCGATGCAACCAAAAAGACGACTTCGCGCCTCGACCACGCACCGGGCCACAGAATACCAAAAGCAAATTTTCATGGACAAGCACGTTAGTTTTCGAGGTAGACTATTCGGACGGCGAAGTTCCTTAACGGCGTGGTGGTTGGATGTATGAGATACATTTTCAAGAAATGACGAGTAGGAAAAACCTTCCCAAAGGAAACAAAATCAGGATGAGATTCCTAAAGTAGTCGATCTTCATCATACGTCCACGATTTTGGCCAAAGGAAACAATACAATCATGTGTTTATGGGGGGGGGCGCAGGAGGACAACTGAGAATCGTATAAAAATATCAATTTCCAGAGTCCTGCGAATGTTCTGGGTGATTTGGAGGCTTCGGGCTCGATTTTTCCTCTCACAGAAACATGAAAACGACGTTTTGGCAGGGTCATGCTCATTTCCTTGTGTCAGACAGTGTCATACATTTCCCAAACGCGTCGACGCTTTTTTAGCGTGATTTCACTCGTGATGATCTGCACTCAATTGGGTGGTTAATTCACTTCAGACTCCAGAAGTGCCGCAGTTGCACGCAGGCTTGCAGCGATGTTTCCTTCCATACGTGCTTAGCATAAGTGCACGTGCAAGCAGATTATGAAGTTCATGCGTTGCCCTTAGAAGTTCATGCGTTGCCCTTAGTTACATGTAGGCAGCGACTATTTGCACCCGTATGCTGATTTTGAGGTCTTTGTGTCGAGTAGTGACCTTAATTCCCGGTAGGCAGCATAGTGGCTCACATCGCGCTTGGAAATTGCCTGCTAGGTATAAACTGGTACATCTTAGCGACCACAAGATTCACTCTGCGGAGATTTTGGACCTGTGTTCATTCCCAAACCTTAGCCTTTTTGGGACCACCAGGGAGTGTAGTTACAGCTGGCAGGGTCTCGGTTCGACGCTGGTGTTCCGTAGTACTCTTGCTTCTGTGCTCTAGGTTTGCGTCAGGGTCTCCTTCGACGGGGGCGCAGCGTGGTACTGAAGGCGGCACTGAGCTCGCACATACTGCTGTGACTTTACTGGCTCCTCCAGGGCCTGCTTCATGGCAGCTTCCAGCTCAGGCAGGGTGCGTATCAACGTGGGCGGGAAGGTTTTCGAGACGTCCCGGGCCACTTTGGAGCAGGGGGGCGACAGCTTCCTGCTGCTGCCCATGATTAGCCCATTCTGGGCCCAGCAGCAGCAGCAGCAGCTGCCGGGCGACCCCCCGCCTGAGGTTTTTGTCGACAGGGACCCCAAGCTGTTCAGAGTCCTCCTGAGCCTGCTGAGGACGGGCCTGCTGGACGTCCCCCCTGACGTCAGCCTGCCAGCGCTCATCCACGAGGCTGACTACTTCGGGCTGCTGGACCACCTCAAGGCAGCCCTCCTGCCGCGGCCTCTCGACGGCCATGAGCTGGAAAGAGTATGCCACCCCTGCCCTCTGCCCTCTGCTCTCCCCTGCCGCCCTCTGCTCTCCCCGGCTGCCCTCTGCCCTCCCTGGTTGTTGATCTTCATGCGTCCGACGCTCCCCTTTCCATCCTTTGGGCTCCAGAAGGGCAGTCAGTCTGCGCCGGGTCGTCAAAAAGCTGCCAGAAGCTTCTCAGGCACGTGACTTTCCCTTTCTTTTGGCAACTGGCAAGTGACAATTGACGGGAGGCACGAGCGGGAAGCTAGAGTGCATGTGAACGCGGGACAGAGCACCCGAGCTCTCTGCAGCAGAAGAAGGTCTGACACTGCCTGAGTGACAGGTGGCGGGTGGCTGGCAAAGAGAGGTTGCATTGCCCTTGCCCTTGGGGAGGGCAGAGTATGGACAGCTGGCGCACTGAGTTATCAGCCGTGCCTATCGTAGCCGCCACAAATCCATCCAGTGTTTTATGGTCTTATGGAGAAGGGTAGAGGAGGCGAGGGCGAAACGAGAGCCCTTTACATGTTTCTTTTTGTGAGTGTGGAGTGGTCGTTCGTTCACTCCGCACACTCAGTAATTTGGAGATGTCGACAGGAGTGAGAAAAGTATAATGCGGTGTCGGGTAAGTATCATCGTGAATGTCTTCTGAATGCCGTATGCGACACCCACTTCTGAGAAGGAATGAACTTGTGCGCAAAAATTGTTGTGATAGGA
Source organism: Mesotaenium endlicherianum (assembly GCA_009602735.1). Classification (NCBI taxonomy): domain Eukaryota; kingdom Viridiplantae; phylum Streptophyta; class Zygnematophyceae; order Zygnematales; family Mesotaeniaceae; genus Mesotaenium; species Mesotaenium endlicherianum. The sequence goes on from WELA01010452.1 coordinate 43,047, forward strand.
AGGACACCACAGCCACTGGAGGACAAATGAATTGTCGATAACGTCGCAGGCCTTGAGCATTCATTGCACGGCCTGCACACGTGAAAGCCATGGCGTGCCCGTGTTCCGTAGAGCACGCTTTCCCGCAGCCTCTGCCCTTCACCGGAACACAGGCACCGTCCTCGTTCACAAGCAATCGGCCGTGCTTTTGCTGGAAGCTGAGATCACACCATTTCAGCGGGCATGTCCCGCAACAACTGCCCGTCCCCCCGTTCCCCCCGTCCCCCATTTGCCGGTCCCCCCGTCCCCCATTCGCCGGTCCCCCCGTCCCCCTCTTTCAACCACCATCAGAATCCTCCTTCACAAGCATACTCCCGCGCCTTTGTTAGAGGCTGAGACAGCGGGCGTGTCTCTCGGATCGCATCTCTCCTTCGCCTCTTCCCGCATCAGAATCCTCCTTCACAAGCATACTCCCGCGCCTTTTTTAGAGGCTGAGACAGCAGGCGTGTCTCTCGGATCGCATCTCTCCTTCGCCTCTTCCCGCAAACTCCCTTCCCTCGTGCGTCATCCAGCCGGCCTCTCCCCCAATAGTACCGCAGCCTCGACCATTGGGCCGTGACGTCGACGCTGTCCTGACGTTCTGACGTTTCTGTTGACGCGCTTGAGCGTGCCGTGCTTGTGGGGCTGCCAGGCGAGCTGCATCCAGCCCAACGTGGGCGCGCACGAGAGCTGCACGGCCATGGCCGCCCAGCCCGACGGCTCCATCGACGTGGCGCACGGCAAGCGCATCACCTGCTACGACTGGTCGCTGCGCCGCACCTGCACCATCATCACCGACCTCCCCCAGGTGCTGCGGTTTTCCTCCTCCTCCCCCCTCCTCCGCTCTCCTCAGGCGTGTACCGTCCCGTCGCTATTCAAGTGCTGCATCCTCTGCTGGGCCTTGCTTCAGCGTCATCGCTACCTGCCTGCCTCACACCCCCCAAGCCCCTTTCTCCCCTCTGCCCTCCCCTCTCCCTTCTCTTTCTTGCGCTTTCTCCCTCCCTCCCTGTGTGTACATCTCCCTCCCCGCCTCCCTCCCTGCCTCCCTCCCACCCCCACAACGCACACGGCGCGCTGACCCGCACCGTGTGCGTGCACCTGTCCCGGCCGCCGCGCGCTTCTCTCCTCCTCGCGCCAGGTGGACGCCATCCAGCGGCTGTCGGACACGCACCTGGCGGCGGGCGGCAGCCGCTCCGGCGACGCGCTGGCGGTGTACGACGTGCGCTCCGGCCTGCGCTCCGCCACCGTCGCCTGCCGCGGCTCCCACGCCGTGGTGCGCGCGCTTGCCGCCTCCGACGACCTCGGCCTCCTCTTCGTGGCCAGCCTGCGCAAGACCCTGGGCCTGGAGTGGGGCGTGGAGAAGGCGGTGGGCGTGCTCGACCGTCGCACGCTGCAGCTGGTGGGCGAGGCCGGCGCGTCGCCGGTCACCACGCGCCGCCTCGGGGGCCCCGACAAGCTGCAGTGGCTGCCCGCCTGGGGCCTCCTGCTTGTCGTCAAGCGCTTTGGAGGTCCTCCTCCGCCGCCGCCAGCCCCTCACCGCCTACCCTCTCCCTCCCCTCCACTCTCCTCCCCTCGCTTTGCCACCCCTTCCCCTCCCCTGCTTCCCCTCCCCTGCTCCCCTCCCCTGCCCTCTCCTGCCCCCCCCATCACTCCTCTCGCCTTCCTCGCCTCTTTTGCCCTTGACTCCTGACTCGCCCTTGTCTCCTGAGAAGGGGTTCGGGGGGTCTGCCTGCGTGTGGGTCAAGTGCTTTGCACGTCAGCACGTCCGTCCACGCTGCGCGGGGTTGCTAGATTGCTCGGTCGCTGGGCTGCTTGAGAGCATCAGGGAGCCAATGGGAGGGCCAGAGGGGCCAGGCCAGAGCCAGAGCCAGAGAGATGCAAGTGTCGGTTGGCATGCACCTGCATACCTGTACGCGCCCAGCTCATGAGCGCCAGCCCCTCCCTCCCCTTTCCTCGCCTCTGACCCCCGTGCGCCAAGTTGCAAGGGGCCAGCTTCACGGAGCCAGAGCCGCACCTCGGAGGTGGTGGTGCGCGCTGGTGACCCATGTCTGGCGGGACGTGCTGGGAGTGGGAGCGAGAGGGAGGGTTGCGGGGTTGCGGGGGTGCGGGGTTTAGCGACGGGGCTTTGGGCTGAATGGTGCTGGCGCTTCCGTCGTCAGCGGTCCGGGAAGCCATCCCCATATGTCCGAGCGTGAGCCCAGCTCCTGAGACCCGCCCCGCCTGTTGGCCTCTGGTGTGCCGCCCGCCCGCGCGCAGACATGGCGAGGAGCGACGGCCCCACGTACGCGCGCCTGTGGGACCCGCGCTCCAATGCGCTCGTGTGGGACTGGCGCGAGTTCGACCAGCCCCACGAGGTGTCGCGCTCCCAGCGGGTGTGCGCTCTCCCCGTCCCTGCATCTTCTGCCTGCCTGCCTTCTCATTCCCTCTTTCCCATCCGCCCGTATCTGCACCCCACCCACAACCCCCCTCTTTTTGTCCCTCCCTCCCTCCCTCCCTTCCTCCCTTCATCCCTCTGTGCATGTACTCGTCCTTATCTTGTTTCTTTTGAGATCATTGACATCTTTCCCTCGCTCTTGCTCCTTATAGTGCGTGTGTAATGTGCGTGCGTGAAAGAGCGAGAGCGAGAACTTGGAGATAGGGGAGGAAAGGAGTAGGTGGAGCTCTCCGTGTGCGTGGGGTGGCATGCTTCTGGATTCTGAAGGGTTTGAAGAGGGTGTAGGGTGTGCGGGTTTGTCCTCCTCAGGACTGAATGTAATTGCTCGTTGTCCCTGTGCTGCGAAGAACAGGCTTGCTTGCCACGTGTCTCCGCGTTATGCGGAGAGCATCCCCACGGGAGGGTCCCTGACGAAGTCGTGCTGACAAAAGGGCGACCCGGGCATGTGAATTAAGCAGGAGTTTTGCTAGCTTTGGTGCAAGTTGCAGAAGATGTAGAATTTGGATTTTATGATGCGGAATTCAAATACCAAAGTGACCGGGGTGTTCCCCTGCTAGGTGCTTGAGGCTGGTGCTCTGTCTTGACTCCTCGTCATCGGCCTCATTCGACCACCCCCGCGGTCATCCTCTGTGCTTCTATTTCTTCGTCTTCTTCTTCGTCTTCTTTTACTCCTTTTTCTCCTTCTTCTCCTTCTTTTTCTTCTTCTTCTTCTTCATCTTCTCGTTCTTCTTCTTCTTTGCTTCATCTCCTTCTTCCTCTTCTTCTTCTTCTTCTTCTTCGTCTCCCTCGTCTCCCTCTGCTCTCGGCTTCGCAGGACCCGATCGAGCAGAGCTCGGCTGTCGGCGACGCCACGGTGAGCGAGGAGCTCTCGCTGCTGTACAAGGTGGCGCCCTGCAGGAAGGACCTCCGCAGCAGCCTCTCGCTGCTCGACCTGCGCATGCTGAGCAGCGCGGCGCACGACCGCAGGTCCGTCGTCACGGTCTCGGGGGACGGCGAGGACGCAGGGGGCAGTGCGCAGTGGAGCCTCATCGAGGGCTCGTCCGAGCCGTCACGGCCTGCGAGCTCAATCAAGAGGGAGGCGCGGTCGATCAAGTTGGTGACGGTGCCCCGGAGCAACCACGTGCTGTGCAACATCCAGCAGAGGCTGGAGGTGTGGCGGCCGCTCGTGGCCAAGGATGGGGGGGGGGGCTCGTCGTCGTCATTGTCGTCGGGCGAGGGGGGGGACTCGCCGTTCCCGACGTTCTCTCGGAGCTTTGCTTGCAACCACGTTGGAGCCCAAGGCAGTCGGCCCAGGTTCTCACCTCTCCCTTACACTGACCCCGAGGAAGGGTGGATATATGATATGGCTGTTGGAGGTCACCGCTTGTTTGTTGCAAGGGACGCCACCGATAGAAGGAGCGCAATAGAGGTATGGGAGACGAAGTAGGAGAAAGGTTCATGATGCGTGCGCAAGATGTAGCTGGATATCTTTGTGTACATACTGCTTGCGTCACGGCGTATAGAATGTAGCAACAAAGCAACGACAAACTGGCGACAACTTGTCCCTGCTTTTGAGTCTAAATTTATTGGTATAGCGGATGTTTATGTCACAATCATTGGATTTTATTTATCCAGATTTATGATAGTTTAATCAAATAGCAAAATGACATGGGGAGCTGGGAGGGTTCTGCATTTTTTTTTCAATCTTGTGTATCTTGCCATAATCAATTGAATTTTTTTCTATTCAATACTTGGAGAATTTGAGACCGATTCTTCAAGCATGTCATTTACTCCACTTGATAATTCTCGCAATGAACGTCTTTTTATTAAAGATGTGTTGTAGTGGTTGATATGAATCACTGTTCATGGAATACCGCTGCTTCTTGTAAGACGGAGAAATATATTGATTTTGATTGGCTTATGAGGTTCAATCTGCACGCCCCCACGAAGACCTGGAGTATGGCAGTTTATATCTTGTCTGCAAGAAGAAGTGACCTCGGAACACATCTGCTGAAAGGAACATGGAGAGCTACTTTGGATCATACGAGACCAAATAGCTCAAATGTAGACATGGGTGACAAAGAATGGTGGCTTGAGACCTTACAAACCATGCTAGTAACCTAGATAAACAGCTCTACTGCTCACTTCTGCCGGCTGGCTGCAGGTAGGTACATGCTCAAAACTGGTCAAAACATCGTGGGCCAACAGTCATTCCAGCTGAATTAAATTTTAGAATAACTGGAAAATACCTGAAAACTCCAGAAAATGTATGCCTATCACCGCCTTTCACCCGCTTTAAAAGTGGTGAGTCGCAGAAGGTCCTTTCCACGTCGGCCAACCGAACGACGAAGAAGTGCTTTTTCAGGCCACCAATTGCCAAGAGTTGCTGAGGCGCCTCCAGTTGGCACGCTATTTGAAGATTCTCATGCAGCCGTACTTTCAACGAGGAACTTTCCTTGCCCGAATCTTCGCTCCTCCAAACTTGCCGGAGACCGCGGGCCACTTTTTAGAAGAAATATCTACATCAACTCAAGATGAAGAATTTGCTCCGCTCGTAGAATTAGGTCGTACGATGACATATCTTCTGTCCAAGGGCATATTGTGATATGCGAGCGTTCATCAGCCATCGGACGTCGAATATGTTGGAGGGTTAAAATGTCAAAACTTCAGATCGGGCAGCCTACAAGGGCTTTGAACAGCTTTTAACCCTCTAGCTGAACCCTGGAATCCCAACGTTGTAATAGCATCATGTTCCAGAGGTCCCTTCGCCTGTGCACCCGGAATCGCCTTGCCTACAGCTAAAGCTCAAGTCACATGTCATTCATGACCCGCATTAGAGTCGTCTTTATCTAGCTTAGCCTACACTCGGCGAGACCAGTGCAGTCGTACTTCGTACTTGGCATAAGTTTTTTAAGTACTCATATTACATCGTGTGTGTGCTAATCATCAGGGAAGCTGATATTTCTAGGCTATTTTTGCCTGCATCTCCCTCTATTTTTTGCGGTAGTGCTGTAAGTTGAAATGGTGCAAGCACTGGTTCTCCAGTCTAGTCTTGGAGCATGTCAACTACATTTCGCAAATTCTTTGCTTCAAGGGAGTAGAAGAGAAGCCGAAACTTGCATAGGGCGAAATGGTGCCCAATCACAAGCATGTAAATTGTCCCAGTCAAAGGGACTTATTAGATGTTCGATAAAACAGCCCGTCGCCAACGTAGTAGCCGGACCAAGAAGAAGAGTTAACACGACGACGAGATCACCACGAAAGAGTGCTTCTGAAAGCGCTGTTGTTGTGCCCGTTGAGGAGAAAGCAGATGAGGTGATTCCTGTCAGGGAGGATTCTGAAGTCCACGAAGAAAGCGTGCATGCAGCCAAGGAAGAAAGTATGCTTCCATATATCTCATTGCATATCATCTACGAGTTTGCTGCAAAAAGACTTGTCATGTTGCAACATTACTGTGTAAACTCCTTGAGTTCCTTAGTTTCTTATCGTTTTTGCCCTTCACATGCATCGTAATGCCTGTGATATATGCGATCCAAGCCCCCCTCCAAGGTGATGACAAGGGTTGGAAGGTGTCCACAAGAAATTGATGGCAAAGCCTGGGACATCAGTTTACCAATGTAGTATTGCTAGCTTAGTGGGCTGGTTGTTAAGTCATCCATCTAACAATGTCCTCCGTTTCATTTGGTTTGGGCTCAGTACTAGACCATGCTAAGGGCGACAAGAGTGTTGCGGCTGTGGCTGAAGCTGCTGCCATCGAGGTACACTTGACTTTCTGCCTTTGCAAGAAACCATCTTCACGTTGTGCAGACTTGACAGACTGGATTAAGGCAGAAAACCTCTTCTTGATCAATGCCTGTTCACTGGCCTGGACGAGATTACTGCAGTTTTCTGGTGAAATTCTCTGCGTACCTAGATCGAAGACAAAAATGCAGGCGGTGTTAGAACCATTCTACCATCTCTTCCCTAAAGAACAAGCCCTACCCATACAACATGATGATATTTGCTGGTACATCACAGACAAATCAGTCGGCTCTGAGCAGCAGGAATGTTACATCAGTGAGGTTGCAGCCTTTGTCCTGTTTAGTTGGCGAGCCATCGTGAGAATTTATTTGGCCTCTCTGTTGCTGCTGCTCTGGTTGCTGACAGGTTGATGCCAACATGGAGGCCGACCTGAAAGAGAACGGATTCCGGAGCACGAGGCGCACAAAGCTTATCTGCACCATTGGGCCCTCATGCTGCAAGCCCGAGGTGCTCGAGCTCCTGGCTGAGGGGGGCATGAACGTTGCCAGGCTCAATATGTGCCACGGCAGCCATGACTGGCACAGGTATGGCTTGCTCTTGTGTTATACCTTTAGAACAGTAGGGGGTAGGGCTTTTTGTTGTGGTCCTAGGCTGCATTCTGCTCATCAACTCCAGTCAAGTTGTCTCTCCACTCCTTGGCTGCTTGTGTACTTCACTGTTTTCTAGAATCGAAGTGTTCTGCTGCAACTATTCCTGCTGATCTAGCAGGCTGTGGCTCCAGTACTGTGACGAGCTTGGTGGACGAGGCTACTTTTGAGAAGTAGATGCAGCTTATCTGGCTACATTGAGTATGCAAATTTGTCGTGTTGGATGTAAGTTCCTATGCTATGCAAGACACAAAGGTGAGCACCGACCTGCAGCATGTACCGGCCAGGCATGCATGAAGTTATCGTGTGTTCCCAGTAAGTAGTTGCAGGCTGGAGGCTTCAAGGTGGGCAGTCTCTATCACAGGTCTGACAAAAAAAACATATCAAGGGAAGGAGAGAGGGCTAGGCGTTATCCATGAGCAGTGTAGCATTTGTCTGATTCTGAGGCGAGAGAGTCGATATGAATCACATGCGTTGCCATCGTCTGGTGTAAAACAAGAGTGATTTTGCCTTTCGTTCGGAGTGTGTCTGACAGTGTATGAGGCAATCCTCGCAGGCCTGACGCCCTTCAGGCTACAATTAGTGAACGGGAGCTGCAGTTCTCCCCTGGGGACCTGTTGACATGCATGCTTGCATGCGTGCACCAGTCATTCCTAAGTGTTACTGATTTTGCATCAGCTAAAGACGGGGAGAGGAGTGAGGGGGGGAG
>WELA01010452.1:54619-105588 GCA_009602735.1 Mesotaenium endlicherianum
AGAGGGGGGGTCGAAAATGGTAACAGGACAGGGGGGCAGGGACGGGGTGACGAGGTCGGGACGGGGCTACAGGGAGAAGGGGGAGGGGGGGAGGTGGAGGTGAAGGTTGATTGGTCGGTGATCCACCAGCACCCCTGTGGGGCAAGGGAGCACGCCAGCAGGGCTCCCTGCTCCATCGCAACGGTGGCTGCCCTGTTAGAGAGCGTGCTGGAGGAGCAGCTAGAGAGTCTTACGGACAGAGCATAATCAAAAGCTCACTGCGATGTTGCGCATTCAACGCCGGAGCACGGGGTGGATCCTACGTGCTACCTCTTCTTTATTTTGCCAGCTGGCAGGATGTTCTGACCTTCTGAGGCGCGGTGGTGCCGTGCACCGTACCGTTTCCAATCGACACTACGGAATATGTGTGAGATGTACTGCCCTGGCGCGGAGTGGTGTGCTTGTGCGCTCAGGCTGTCTGTCTGCCACATCCTCGGCACTCTCCTCCCTCTCTGCTCTCCCCACTCCTGACCCTTCTTTCTGCGCCAGACTGACCTTGGGCACTGCTCTGCTGGCTTGTGCGGTGCTGTGCTAACCTGAGCTGAGCTGTACTGTGGTGGGCTTGGTCTCTGGTGGCGGCAGGACGATCGGCATATTCGCCAAGATCGAGAGCAGCGACTGCCTCAAGAACCTGCACGAGATCATCGCGGTCTCAGACGGCGCCATGGTGGCGCGCGGCGACCTGGGCGCGCAGATCCCCCTGGAGCAGGTGCCAGCCGTGCAGCAGGAGGTGGTGCACATCTGCCGGCAGCTCAACAAGCCCGTCATCGTCGCCTCGCAGCTGCTGGAGTCCATGATCGAGTTCCCCACCCCCACACGTGCTGAGGTATGCTCCCTCCCCTCCCTTCCCACCCCCTCTCCCCTCCCCAATTCTCCCCTGCCTTCCTTCTCTCCATGGCATCTAATATATTTCTGACAACCTACCTTGGGTAACCACTATCATCCCCCCCCCTTCAGGGATCTATCCCCCCCCCTAAGTGAAGCTCAGAGGCATCCGCTGACAAGGATAAGCTTGTTGCTCTCGGAGCTCAACCCAGCCCTCTCCCTGCACTCCTAGTAAGCAGCCCTTAGGTCCCGCGCGGCCTGGGTCCCCCTGCGCCAGAACCTCCCGCACACGCACTGCTTCACACCCGCCTGGGCATCCCACTTTCGAAGCACGGCCTCCTCCCTGACCAGTCCCGGCTTGCCCGCAGTCGCGTGCCTTGCCCAGCGCCGCTAGCCAAGACAGAACGTGGGGACTTCGCGGGGGAAAGAGAGAGGCCAGGGAGAGCCCTGAGCCTCACGCTCGAGCTCCCCGTGCATGCCCCCCCGCCCCCCCCTGCCTCTCCTCGGGCGTTGTACCGAGTACATGCGCTCGTAGTGGTAGCATGCACTCGTCATTTGCATGAAGCTTCCGGACCAGGACGTGCATCTCTAGGCTCGGACCAGATCATGGTGCTGTACGTCCATCGTGGCCGCCGCTCGCTGCAGTCTCTTTGCCCAGGCGTATGCCTCCCCGGGTCCATCCTCGTCGTGCTTTTGGCCGACAATGGGGGCTTGCTGGGAGGGGAGGCTGGCTTGCACCAGTTTGCCTGCCATCCCAATGAATGGGGGCTGCAAGATTTGAGGCGGACTTGTCCCCAAATCGTTCAACCAACTTCACTTGCACTCATGCGTGTGGTATTGTTAGCGCTCCTGCGGCTCAAAATGCTCCACCACGCTGCTACTGCCAATCTGCTAATATGCCCAACTCGTCCAGCCAGCCAGCCCACTTACGCGCCTGCCCTGGCTGTCTGCGTGGCATGTGCCCCCCCCCCCCCCCCCCCCCCCCCCCCCCCCCCCCCCCCCCCCCCCCCCCCCCCCCCCCCCCCCCCCCCCCCCCCCCCCCCCCCCCCCCCNAGGTGGCGGACATCTCAGAGGCGGTGCGGCAGCGCGCGGACGCGCTCATGCTGTCGGGCGAGTCGGCCATGGGGCAGTACCCGGACAAGGCGCTCACGGTGCTGCGCACGGTGGCCACGCGCATCGAGGCGTGGTGCCGCGACGAGAAGCACCACGAGAACATGCGCCTCAAGGAGGTCTCCAACAAGCTGTCTGACCGCGTCTCTGAGCAGCTCTGCAACTCTGCCGCCAATATGGGTGTGTGCCCGTGCAGCTTCTCAAAATCAGTTTTCGCCGCGTACTCCCCATTTCATCCTCTTCTCCCTCCCCTGCCCCCTCCCTCTGTTCCGTCCCTCTGTCTTGTCCCCTTCCTCTTGCGTCTCTGTTGGGGCCTACTCCTCCGTTATTCCTTGCCCCATGCGTCTGCTTCTCTCTCTCTCTCTCTCTCTCTCTCACACACACACACACAGAGTATAATATACTCGCTTAATCACTCTTCTCTCCCTTTACTACTCCCTCCCAGCGTGGGCAGCACTTTTAGTGGTAGAGAGGGCAGCTGACGACTGCACCACGTGTTCTGCTCCCTGGTCTGGCTTTGTCCGTGGGTGGCCAATTCTCAAGCTCTCAAATCCCTTCCTCACCTACCACCAGCTATATCATGGAAAGCTTTGATGACCAAGTGAAACCGGCACAAGGCTTCTGCAGGACAAGAGCACCCTTCTTGGCCTGAGGCACCTGGTTACATTTAATCAACACCTGGCTATCACAAGCTGATGCCTGACCATGTCATGCAACCGCCTGGCATGTTTGACAATGCAGCCAACAAGCTGGGAGTGAACGCCATCTTCGTGTACACCAAGAAGGGGTACATGGCGTCGATGCTCGCGCGCAACCGCCCCGACTGCCCCATCTTTGCCTTCACGACCTCCCAGGTAGAAGCCGTGTCCTCTCGGCCCAGCACATCTCCCCCACCCCTTCTCCCCTCCCCCTCTCCCCGCCTCCCTCCCTCCCTCCTCGTCCAGTCCTCTGCTGTCAGGAACGCACGACAGCGTCACTCACGGTTACCTTCACACATCTGCGTGACGTGGGGAACGCCACAAGAGTACCGCTGGCCTATCCCTCTCGAGGCCTGCTTGCTTCCTCCAGGGGGGCTCACTCTGATGCTGGTGCTGGTGACGAAGCTTTCAGAACAGAAGCAGGGCCAGGGCCAGGGCCAGGGCCATGGGCACGTGTTATTGTCGTAAGAGTTGCAGCCATTCATTGCTGGCGAACATGCATGCCTGCTGCCTGAATGTTTCCCGCTCAGAGTCTGCGAATGCTCCTTTGCGGCTGTCTGCTGTAATTGTTTGTGGAGTGTTTCCGCTACCTGGCGCCCACTTTGTGTGTGCAAACTCTTCCTGGGCCCAACAAATGCAGAGCCGAATCCTGAGGGCGTGAGCGGGCAGATGTGAACAACGTTGGGGTGCTTGCGCGGGCGTGCGTTGGTGTCTGTCTGTGAGTGTGAACAGGACGTGAGGCAACGCCTCAACTTGTACTGGGGCCTCATCCCCTTCCGCCTTGACTTTTCGGACGACATGGAGAGCAACCTGCAGCGTACCTTCGCCCTTCTGAAGGTAAGTCGGCACACACACGCACACACATACACGCAAGCGTGCTCTCACACACACACACACACACACAGGGAGAGCGCGAGAGACGTGCGCCAGTCCCAAATGCATCCTGAGCCCTCCCCGATACAAGACCCCATTTCATGCAGTCTTAATGCTTCTTCGTGTAGTTGCCGCAGCAGCCGCTGATGTCCTCCTAGCGTCCGCCGTTCCCTTCCTAAGAATTTGTCATGCCTGGACTGCTTCGACTTTGCGAACCAGGCCAGCAGCATTGTGGAAAACCAGAACAAGCGCGCATGTTTTGCATCCCTATGTGCTTATGCGTATACCTTTTCCAGGTCGAGCAGCGCAAGGGTTAGTTGCCGATTCTCCACGCTGCTGGGAAGTTCTGCCAACCCTCTGCTGACTTACCAGTCTGTTTGCTCTTGGACAGGCGCGTGGTATGTTGAAGACAGGAGACCTTATCGTGGCCGTCTCGGATCTGACAGTTGGCACTCTAGCTGACATGGTGCAGTCTATTCAGGTCCGTAAAGTCCCATAAGCAGCGGAGCGATAGGTGTTGAAGCAGCGGGGCTTTGGTATCCATTAGTTTGCAACGCCCTTTTTGAGTCGCCGAGAATGACATTACAATACATTTCCATGCCTGTGTAGATATAAGTGATGAATAAGCTAACGAGTCTTGGTGTCAATTTCTCAGGCTGATCTACTTAGTGACAGAAACACTGTTGTTGGCCAGCTTCTTGTCAGGGACAGAATGATTTGTTTTCTCGCAGTGGCAACCAATTATTTTCTCTTGCAATGGCAGTGTCCTACACGCAAGTGGATAGTTTTGTGTGCAATCACATATTAAACGAGTGCAAAAAAGTTGATGCGATGACGGCAAGCTCACACTTACTTAAAAGCTCTCTGTGAATCACTTGCTGGGCGAAAGTTGGTTTTAAGCTTATAACTCAACTCTAAATCTGGCTTTGGCTTTGGCTTTGGCTTTAGGCTTGCTAACTTGCACAGTAAAATTAGTAGTTTCTTGCTCACTGTCAGCACTTCAAGCAAGTAGGAGTGTCCGCCTTTGATGAAATTCGCTTCAGTCTCCGTGGCAGGATATGTATACTGGGCCAGTAGTGCAAAACTAACACTATCCTGACGTCTCATGTACCCCCACTACCTTGCACCTCATTGTGTACCTTGCAGCGTTGCAAGTCTTGTTGCTTAAAATACACTAGTGAATAATGTGTCCTACTATTGTCGGACCTGGAGCAAATGACACAACAAGAGTACTTTCATAAGAATTTGTTACGTTCTGTATTGAGACCCCACCCTGTTAAGAAAGACCCCAATTAAACATGTCCCTGACCCTATAAAATACTTGAGCTTGACCAATTAACCATTCAAAGCGATGTCAACAACAAGCTCAAATTCAATGCTTACTAGAACCTGTTGCAATCTGCTGCTCCAATGCTCTTAATCTATGACACTAATTAAAGAAGGTATAAGTTTCACACTGTCATATACTGTGTGCACCCTTGAGTTGGGATAAAAGATAAATACACATACATACGCTATCATGAGAGTAGGATGACGTAGATTGAGCTTTATGACTTTTTGTCTTTCAAAACAAAATGATCCCACTGGTCTCCAAGTGAATGCCTTCAACAATGCGAATTTGATCAAGTTTAGCAGCTCTACTGGTGTGATGCAGATACAAAATAAAGATCACTGTACTTTCACTTAGGGCCAGTATGCACACGTTTGAATGCATCCACTTACATGATCATGTATGAAAATGATTAAAAAAAATATGTATGTGATGCTCAACTTAATGACTACTGGGATTTGGATGGTACATGACAGATGTCTACATGCAAGTGTATAAGACTTTTGAGATTTTGATGTATATTTTTTGCGCCTTGGAAGTCCTCTGACTTGTAGAAACTAAGGAAAGAAATCTGTTCATACGTAACTCTCGTGTTTTTATTTACAAGATTTTGTTTTAGCTCACAGTTGTCTCATAAGTTGCAAAGAAATGATTGAGAGATTGCACTTCGGGTTCAAAAGCATCATTTTAGGTATGTGTGACCATATGATAGAATCTTAACTAGACCTCGCCACATTTCAACGAGTTTAAAAACTCTCACAATTGGGCTCATCCGATACTAGTGGTTTTTAAGGCAACCGATAGTTGAATCATAGAAGTTTTATGTAGTAGCACTTGGGAAAATCATTCATCACTATCATAGCAAGGATTTCCATAAATTTCTCGCATCTAGTACCTTCACGCGGTCATCCGATTTTGTGACCAAGCCGTACTGTGGCGCATCAAAGCATCTGACTATATCGTCAATAGCGCTGTCATTAATTACCGGCCTGATCACTTCCTCGGGACTAGCGAGTCTTGCCATGTATACTGCGTGTGAAAGCATGTACTGTTTATATTCTCGGTCTCTAGCTCCTTAATTTCCTGCTCTTCTAAGTTCTTCGTTTGCCCGCACTTTTGTGCGTACCATCTTGTTGCTAGTTATGCTTGTCCGTTATGTGGAGACTTACGCGCAGGGTAAGTTTGCACCCTTTCATCCTCCAGACCCCTCCCAGTTACTCATATCAACAGAAGTTCCCCGCAGAAAGGGATATAGCGATGAGAAAACCGTCACATTTTGCCGAATACAGGCCGAAAGGTAGTAGTTTTTCTAACGCAATGACAGCGTGAGCTCAGAATTAAGAAATCGTTTTCTGTGATGTTGTGATACTTCGAATGCTTCAGCAACACGCAGGGGCTCCATAATGGAGTAAGTTCTCGAGTATGGCAGTCACGAACACAGAATGCAGAGTTTTGCTAATATCTGCATACTGCTGAACGTCTCCTGAAGAGCAGAGGACCATGTGATGAATATTAACTCTGTAAATTCAAATGCCGTCTTTAGCATGTGATGTCTGATGCGTAAGCCTGTCTCTGATGAGCTTCCTAAGTGCATGAGCAAGTAATGCATTGGTATAGATTTGAGTCGCCCGCGCAGGGAGTTGCCAACACAATTCATTATATGAATTTGAGAGTACAAGAGAAGAATTCTTGATTCTTGATTCATAAGCTTGCATAATCTATGTGGGCAATGCAGCAGCAGCAGCAGCAGCAGCAGCTTAGCGAGGGACAGTTGAGGCAAGCTGAGGGGTCTCCTGCAAACGACAGGTGGCAACAGCGAGGTGAGCTGCGGCTAGAAGCCTCTCCGTGTTGTTGACGTCGCCTCTGGTCTGACACTCCCCGCCCTCCCTGCGCACGGTGCGTGCGTGACATTACACGCGCCCATTTGGTAGGGTAGGATCAGGTTTAGGGTTTGGGTGCAGGGTTGTTCCCTTCGAGAAGTTCACGAGTACTCAGAACCCTGGAGCCCTTGGCTGCACCCACTACTCTGGGCATGCAGACTTTTGTGCGTGGCGTTGAATCAGGCGAGATTTGTCGGGTCAGTTACATCTGCGGGCAGGTAAAACTTTCTTGGCCCGCCACTGGCTGAATGTGCTTGCCTCTATCTGTTCCTTGGTGGGGCATGGCCCGTGGGTGCAGCTGTGAACAGGTGGCGTGGTCAATACTTTTTGGCACTAAGTGGTTCCGTTGACACCACTCCATCTCGCCGCATAGGACACTCGTCCGGAGACCGGGGGTGGGGCCTGCTGGCGGCTGCCAGCTGCCAGACAGAGCCGCTATGAAGCGAGCGTTGACAAGTGGCATGTGACAAGTGGTGGGTTGGACTGCTCGCATATTTAATACGGGTCACAGTGACTGAGTCACATCCTCGTTATCAAGGGTTTACTAAGCGGGGCTTTGGGTAGGGTTTACGGGCGAGGCCAGCACTGAGGGCTGCTGATTCAGGCTGGTTGGCTGGGCAAAGAACGCCTGGGAGGGGAATTGCAGAATAGGGTTGACCGCCTGGAGGGCCACTGTCGGGTTCAGTTCAAAGAGAGAGGGCTCAGCATCGTCCTGACCCCGGGGGGTGTCAGAGTCATCTGAGGTTGCCACCAGCCCAACGGTTTGAGGTCTGGGTTGAAGGTGGGGGCCTTCCGGATCAGCGCTCACAGTTAGGGTTGAAGGTGTGAGGTGCGGGGTGCAGACTTTGAGATAGCGTGCCTTCCCGCCCCCCCGCCCCCCACCCACCTNACAGAGCGAGTGCCTCTGCCTCCGCCTGCTGCCAAAGCTGGTCAGCCACTGCCGGCGCGTTCCTCCTGCAGCACCACCACCGGCGGCAGCTGCCCTCGCGCCACATGGTTGCCTCTGCCGGCGGCGCCAGTTGGCGGCGACGGCAGCGGCTGCACTACCCGCCCGCCCCTGACAGCCACTCGGAGAGCGGCAGCAGCAGCAGCTTCATCAGCATCAGCAGCAGCAGTCATGGGCGTCTTCATGCGCAGGCCTACAGCCACCTGATGCTACCTCCGCCGTCCCCCTCTACCGAGGCAGTTGGCAGACCCTCTGCTGGCCCCGCCCACCTCACAGGGTTCGGCTCAAGAGGGTCGAGAGCTGGCACGTGTGCCGGAGCCGATCCCTCCAGTCTTGCTCAAGACCTGCACCCCTTTCACACGGACGCTCCCTTTTCCTCTGCTGCTGCTGCTGTCCCTCCTGCGCCCACGCAGGCGTTCAGGGGGGTCCGCGTTCAGCGATCCGCAGCCAGACGGCTTCGCCACTTGGCGCCCGTCCCCGTGCCAATCACGGGGAGAAGCTCCCCGTCTCTCCACTCGTTGGCCTCCTCGCAGCTCCCTCTGTCTACCTCTCACCCCTCCCCCGCCTGCCTAACCTCCTCTACCCAATTTCACACCGGGATTGCAATCCGCACACGAGCGCAAGCGCAAGCCCAAGCGCAAGTAGAGAGCCATCTGGTCGAGCCGGCCACCCTTTCTAAGACACCTGGAGAGCCGGCGGCAGAGGCGGCTGCCGCAGCCGTGGCTGCGCCGATACAGGTGCGGATGCAGGAGTGGCTGGAGTGTCGGGGGGAGGGCGAGGCGTGTGGCGCGCTCTATGTGGCCGACACTCCCGAGGGCAGGGGCCTCCACGCGCGCGAGCCCATCGCGAAGGGCAACTGCATGCTGCAGATGCCTCGTGGCCTCATCATATCGCCGCAGAGCCTTGCGCAGGAGGTGGCCGAGATGGTGCCAGCTGGCGCCTCCGAGTGGGCCCGCGTGGCCCTGTTCCTCCTGGCAGAGCTCCACGCGGGCGAGGCGTCCTGCTGGCGCACGTACGTGGACGTGCTGCCCGCGCACGGGTCCCTCCATAGCACCATCTTCTGGCGCCCCGCCGAGCTGGCGCTCCTGCACGCGTCGCTGCAGGAGGCCACGCGCGCGCGCCAGGTGTTGATTGCCGAGGAGTACGCTGCGGTGGCCCCCGCGATCGAGCAGTGCCCCCACGTCTTCGGCGCGTGCCTCGACGAGAACGAGTTCGAGCACATGTATGCGGTGGTGTGCTCGCGCGCCTGGAACATCGAGGCCGTCGGGAACCTCGCGCTCGTGCCCTTTGTCGACTTCTTCAACCACGACCCCGCCAGCCAGGCGCTGCTGTACTACGACGAGGATGCCGAGTGCGCGGAGGTCAATGCGGACCGGGACCACGCGGCCGGCTCCCAGGTGTTGATCAGCTATGGCGAGCTGACAAACTCGGTGCTCGCGCTCGACTTCGGATTCACGCTGGCCCACAACCCGCACGAGACCGTCAGCTTGTGGGTGCCGCTGTTGATGGAGGGGGTGCCAGGTGGGAGCACGGCAGACGGTAGCACGGCAAGAGGCAGCGCGGCAGGTGGGGCCGCAGCTGGTGGCAGCACAACTGGTGGCAGCACGGCAGGTGGCGGCATGACAGGTGGCAGCAGCGCGGCAGCAGAGCTTGTGGCGGCGAAGCTGAGCCTGCTGGCGGAGCACAAGCTGGTGGCGGGCCCTCACGCGAACGGGGCCCAGTTCGAGGTGCGGGCGGCAGGCTCGCCAGCAGGCAGGGGCAAGGGCGTCCCGCACGCCATGCGCGCGTTTGCTCGCATCGGGTCGGCGCAATCGCTGGAGGAGGTTGCTGAGCTGGCGGAGGAGGCCGCCAGGCTGGACGGGCGCGTCGCCAGGCGGCCGCTCAGGGGAGGTGACAGGGAGGCGCGGGCAATGACGGTGCTACTGCTGGCGGTGGAGTCCCACATGGAGAGGCAGGCGGCTGCCTTGCTGTCGGTGGCGGAGGCGGAGGTCAACGGTGCCGTGCATCCTGAGCGTGCCAGCATGGCGCGCCAGCTGTGGCACGGCCGGCTAGAGGTGCTCAGGTCGGTGGCTGCGTGGCTCAGGCCCCGAGCAGTCGGAGGCGGCTTCGATGTGCTCTTGGCCAATTAGCTGGCTATAGCGACTGAGTGATTCACTTCCAGTGGGATCTTTCTAAATAGATAGGTGTCCGCGTCTAGCCTTTCTCGTTTACCATAAGCCATGAGTATGTTTATCTCGTGACTGGCAGATTGCAATAGTTCACGAGAGTTCTCTGAACTGTCAAAATAAATTGCTGTAGAGTATGGGTTGGCATTTATTATTGGAATAAGTGGTGTTTTTGAGCATTTGGGCTTTGGAGGAAGTGAGATACATCAATTTTTACATTTTTAAGAACTCTTAGCTAGCTAGGTTTTTAAGTCAGGCACGCATACGCATGACCATTGCTTGCCCCACATGCATCTTGTTGCTGAGGGTATCTGAAACTCGTGCATGACTTTTACCCAACTTCTGGAGAGAATTAGACTTATGCCCCCCTGAGCTTCCTGGCACTCCCAAAATAGAATCTTCATTGTTTGCCCTGCCGGGTATCTTTAGAACACTCACAGGCTAGCACAGCTTATACAAACTCCACTGGAGAAGCATCAATGATCTCGCCAATACTGGCCTTCCTTAGCTGATCTCAAGAAACATCAGAAACAGATGTTACAAGATGCTGTGAAAGACTCGAGCCTTACTATGGATCATGCCGAGTACTAGAAGAACCCAGCACTGCCGCATATTGCACTAATGGCTGCTTCCCCAGGTCCGGGATTAGCAACCTGCCCGACGACCCAATGGCAGCTAGCAGGTTCAGAGTCTTTGGGCACCTTCCTTCATCCTGCCAGTCTAAATGGTCATTTCATTACCTTCAATCCCAACCGTTTCTATTCCGTTTGCTGCTAAGGCCACCCGATCGGTTGGTAGCTTCATTAAAGCTGTGGCAAAGTCCAGACAACGCAAGGCAGGGCCGCCAATAGCCAGTATCAGGTCAAATAATGCATACACGCCGTTTATTGCCTTGGACAAGTCCCCGGTCTCCTCCACTTCCAGATGTGGCAACAGGACATGCAGCCACTCGGTTTCCCTAGCTGTGCCATGGTGGGTGACCACACCTTCATAGTACATCTTCAGCCACCTTGCCAACTTGTCAGTCAGCACCATGTCATCTTTAAGCTGCCTAACCTCTGCGCCTACTCCCTCTCTTGTGGAGATTTCAGACTCCTCCAGCACCCACGGCAGAACGCTTCAGAAAGTCTGGCCCATGTCTGCATGTGCCCTTGCTGTCAGGCACACCGATTTGCCTAGCGCATACCCCGCCAGCTGCTCAATGTAGGCCTCGACGTTACATTCACGGATCTCTGACATGTAGTCAACAGGTCTTTTCCCTAGCATGCGGACTTGTTGGAATGCGCGTTGCATAGGCAGCTCCTTGTACAGCCTAGGCAGGAATTCTGTTGTTCTATCCACATGCCATATCAGGTGTGCCACCACATCCCTCCCATCGCCTGCTGCAAATAGGTCGAGTCGGCACCTCCCTGCATCCGCCGAATAATGCCCAGTCTCCCTGTCAACCTGTGCTGTCCTCATGTCACAACGAACCCAAGCTGCCAAATCCAGCAAGGCTCTTTTGGTCAACATAGCTGCCGCCCAACCGTTCACTGAAACCAGTGAATCCACTGGTTGTTTAGTGAATAAGGCATGGCTATACATCTTCGCCATGCCGTGTAGGGGGCCCCAACAAGGTTTCTCGATGCCGGTTTTGAGTCCTCTCTCAAGTGCACTCCCCAGGTGCACTACCATCCACGTGCCAGTTGCCACCTCCATAGCTAGTACCCTTTCGTTCAATATCGATTGGCCGACCTGGTAAGACATAGTATCAACTTTCACATAGTCACTCCCATATAGCCCATACTTCCGCATTGCTTGTTTTGCGGCAAAACGCAAGTTTTGTGGCTGTCGTCACAACACCAGTCACGACTCTCGCAACACTACTTACAATAGAGTCCATTGGCACCCGCTACAATCAGCCGATGTGGGCGTTGGTCTACAAGTCTTAGTTGCAAGTTTGTGAAAAAGGGGCGATATAAGCGGAAGCCCGGCTGGTATTTCACTTGGAAACACTGACTTGTACTTTTGCAAAAGAGCAGAAAGTTCAGCTGTGAGTGTTTCCTCATGACCAGGAACGTCTAACATCGGCTCTTCCGTAAAGAGCGTAGTGGAAGTTGCTGGGGAATCGGGTCTCAGTAATCCATAGAAAACATTTTGACCGTGCTTTGCCAAACGTCGAGCTTGCTTTATGGACAATAGAAGAGTCTTCGAAGGACTTTCCAAGGCCATATCGGGCTTAAGGGACTGAAGAGTGATTTTCCTGGTCCCCTTGCGTACAATGCATGTCTTTTGACTGAAGTCATGCAATGCACTTGTTTGCGTAAGCCAACTGTTACCCAAAACTGCATCAATACCAGCGGGCAATTCAGTAACGTAGAATTGTTCGTGGCCGACGTATGATTGCAATTTTAGCTGTAACTTAACCATTCCAAAAATACAAGCTAACGAGCCATCGCCGAGGCAAAGGGTCTCGTCCTTGAGTATTGGAAGCAACTTCATCCCTTGTGCAAAACGTGCACTAATGAAGCTCACTGATGCGCCTGAATCAATGACTGTAAAGCATGATTTGCCTGAAACTTTCGTTTCAAATGTCATACTTAACCCCAAAGAAGCATTATGCATCACTAGCAATGTCCGCGCCTTGAGATAAATGTGGGAAATTTGGAGGTACTTTACCAAAATCCCATTATGCATTGCCGATCGCGCTTGAAACCGAGTAATCGGGTCAGAGTACAAGCGTTTTCGCGTGAATGCAGCAATATAAATTGGTGCAAGACACTTGTGCATTTTTTGTAATCGAGACAAGTGTTCGTAACACTGTACAATGTTAGGATCATGCGGCTGGAAGTGCAAGAACATGCAAGCATGGATACACTCGAGTTCCGTAAACTCGTCAAAGCTCAACACGTGCATACTAATATATTCCGAACGGAACATATCAATTTCGGGTATGCCAGAGAGAAGAAGAATCTTGGGTGTATGCGAACACACACCTAGAAGTTCTTGCTCACTAAATAGTGTTGTCAATAGCTCAGAAGGAGGTGCAATGACTGACTCCTGAGCTACGTCGTCGGGACTATACCGCGAATCCTTTCTTGAACGTTTTAAAGGTATGTCCCTTTTTGCCACATGAAAAACACCTACCTGGCGCCACAATGTGGGGACGAGTCTCGGTGTCATCAATCTTGCAAGTCTTTAGGGCAGGTCCTGGTGAATTGGCAATGTTTTTCCTGTGGAAGGGTTATGCTGTTTTGGACCTCCCTTACGAGATGTATGAAAACCGGTATGAGGAGGACGTATAGTGCAAACAGGCTGACGACGAGGTTGTACGGCTGGCCCTTTTTGTTGTCTCGTCTCGCGAGCTACAGTGGACTTTGGACGACCTTGAAATTCTTCAGGCGGGGAGGGTTTGTGGGTAGGCGTCAATGCCGAGGCCTGCCTAGGGGTGGCAAGTGGGAGGGCTTGAAGAGTAACGTCGCCGGCGGTCCCAGATGTGCTAGCAACCCCCTGGACAGTTTGCAAGTATGAACGAATTGCGGTGTTAATAACCATCTTGGAAACAAAGCGACTGTGCGCAATGAACGTAGCGGAAAAAGGGTTTACCGGAAAAAATTCCAATAGCGGGACCGTTGAGGTTGTCGTTGTGGCTAGCGGCAAGAGCGGCAGCAGCGCAGTTGCACCAACCACCGTTGCGTCGGTGCCGTCGTAAGGATTTTTCTAAAAACCCTAGGAAACGCCGGAAAGTGGTGAAAAAATTTCCGTCGGAAAATGCTACGAGAAGCGACCGATGGGTCAGGGCAGGAGTGGGATGGGTGACCTTCCCAATACGAAAAATTGCACTAATATATATTTTCCCAAAATATATTTTCCAACCACTAAAAAATAATTTTCCTTGGAGAAACCGAGATCGGCTCCAATACCAGTGTAACGTTTCTGCTTTTCGAGAGGATCTTTCCTTGGTATTCAAGGAATATTTAAATGAAGTGGAAAGAAAATCTATATACTTGTGCAAATTGACAAATCCTCAAGAAAGCGAAAATAAAAACTAACATAGAATGTGTGCTTGTGAGAGTTGCACTCACAATGACTCTGCAGGTATTTATACCTGCACAACGTGAGGCACTGGAGTGCTTCGAGTCACCACCTAGGGCACTGGTTCATGTCAACGAAAACAGGCGAAGGGGTATGACCCATTTCGGCTGATTGCTCGAAACGCGCCGTTTGGCCGTTTGGAGACTTTTCAACGGTTTCCAAAAAACCGTTTCGCGCCAAACGGGCATTTTCGCATTCTCGCGACTTTCCAAAAAGTTGCGGCTGTTTGCGGAGTCGCGTACACATGCTTTCATCATGAACCGGTAGTTATGAAAATGTCCTGACTGCCTTCCTAAAACTCCCAGCCGCAGAGCTAGGAGATAGAAGCTTTCAGCGGCAAGGCAGGGACGCCTCAGCTGAAAGGGAGGGGTGTAAGGGAAACTGAGGATAAGCTAACTTTTCAAAAATTTCTACTAAGTGTTGGTAGTGTGGAATGAGGAATTGGTTGAGCATGGGAAGCACTGAGTGTGGGATGCTTCACCGCATGATGCAAGTGTAGGAAGACCAAGAATGGGTCAACCCCCAGCTAGCCTGCCACCGACCCACGTGCAAAGGTCGATCAACCTAGTCGATTCCCCACGTGCAGCAACGCACCGACCAAATGACCAGGGAATCCCTGCACGCGAGAAGGACCGCCGACATGTCAATCAGGTTGAAGGCACACGGGTTGAGAAGCCACGCACGTGCCAGGGGTCCGACGCTGTTAGGCATGACAGCTGTCGCGATTGCTATCCACTTGACGGTGCCGCACGCGCAGCGCAAGTCACGGCCGCCCAGGTACGGAAAGTCAGCGTTGACTCACCGACCAAAGGACTGAGTTATCTCAGTCACCGGTTATGTCAAAGTTGTTATCACTGTCAAAGTGGTCACGACACGTCAAACCCCACACCCAGGGATGGATGGGGATTTGAACGGAGTAGTCAGCCAAAAGGCTAGGGGCCTGGAACCAGCAATGAGCCAGTCCAATGAGTGCCAAGTAAGGTACTGATCAAACGGCTATCTAAGCCAAGTACAGCAGGGTTTTTGCAGAGGCGTTGTGTGCCATCTCGGCCAAGACCCTCGAGTGACTAGCCACGGCTTGAGCGTTCATCTCAAACGCTGCCAGCCGCCAGCCACATAGGCGTGATAGCCTGCTGAAAGGTTAAGTAATCCCGCGCGACAGTCACAAGGCGTGCATGCATGCTGAGTGACAACTTCTAAAGCTGTTTGAGGGCTGCTAGGTAAGGACGGCATGCAAGCTAGGCGCTGTGACTAAGCACCGGCGTTCTCAAGAGAGGATAATGTGTGGTGCCTGCTCCTGTCTGAAGCTGCCTCATTCTTGCTCGCATCGTTGTCAAGGAAGTTGAAGAAGCACAGGTACAAAAGGAAAGGAGAAGAAGGAGCGCGAAGAAGAAGAAGTTCCCAAGGCCACATAGGAGCCGAGACGCCACGCTTCTGCCGACCCTGGAAGATTTCCTCTCAAGTGTATCATAGAAGGGTTAGACCTCAAGAGTTTCCAAGAGGGGATCTCGCTGGTAGAAAGTAGAGAGCTGCAAAATAGAATCTGTCAGGAGATTAGCACAGGTTCGGGTCAAATACCACAAGCGTGCGAAAGTCACTTGAAATGGTGAGTGCCGTGTTAGTTTCCAAGTTCTCAGAAGTCTCAATTGTCGAATTGCTGATAGCAAGAGTAGTATTAACAAGTAAAGCTCTCAGTGAAGAACTAAGTGAGCCCAGCCAAGCAGTGAAGAACTGTTAAGGCGCGGTGTTGAGCGAAGAGCTCAGACCAGGCCAGCATAGATGTGCAGTTTCAGAGTTTTGTAAGTTGTGATTTTGTGAAAGTTAAGCGAAAGCCTTGAAGGGCAATTTTCTCTGAATTTGGCATTGCCTCTTAAGGTGCTTAGACGTGATTTTTGCAAACTACAAACTTGTTCTTTCTGTAAACCTTCAACTTGGAAGTAAGACGCTTCTGTCCTACTTCTGAGAACTTCGTTGATTGGTTCAGGTGAACAAGGATGCCCAAGTCAGTTGGGGATTGAGGCATGTGAAGGCTGCCGGTGTTCCACCTGGAAGGGGACCCGGAGAAATTCAATTGTATATGCAATTGAGGAGTGGAAGACTCTACCACCCTGTGGAGCCTGCAGAAGGTTCTGACTCTAGCCAGAGTCCACGAGGAAGTGAGACGTCTGAGCATACTGACAACCGGTGGAGTGAGCAACCGTCGAGAGACGAGTCTCGCCATATCTTCGCAAGCGGGGAGAACCCGGATGGCACACAAGCTTTTGCACAAGCTTTTGCACCTGATTTGGGCAGAGAGCAAGACGTGTGGGGTAGAGTCAGTGAGTCCTCGTCACCGTTCGAGATGGCCGGTGATGATCGGGATAAAAATCCTAAGTTCAAGCTGTCTGCAAAGTGTTTTAGCGGACGAACCAGTGGAAACGGTCTTTCTTTTGAAGAGTTTGATGAGATCTATTGGGTAGAATTCTTTGAGAAGATTCGAAAGGATTCTTCTTATACGCAATTTGTCGTATTTATAGGCTTGGTTCAGTACTTGGATAAGGATGCCTTGTTGCTATATCGCCAATTCCGGAAGGATGAGGATCTCACCCAGGAATGGGCATTTGGAGAGCAAAAAAGGGCTAGGGATTTGAAAACACAGAAAGAGGTTGCAAAAGCCCAAATGTCTGCTTTATCTTCAGGAAGAGCAGTGCCAACTGCACCTGTTGAGAGCATAGACTTAGCTGCACTAACACAAGAATTAACAGAGGGCATGAGACAACTCACTGAGGGCTAGCAAAGGGCTGCTACTCAGAATGATGATGCCGGCTCTGTCACAGAGCTGCAAAAGGTGTGTGCAAAACTGTCTGAAAAGAATGCTAATGCTCAGGAACGAGTAATGCGCAGAGCTGCACCTATTAATGGTCAACAAGGCGATAGCGCCACGACAGAGGCAAGCCATGCGCAAGCCTTGGCTAGCTGTCATAAGGATATGGAGGCTGGGGATGACCACCTAGACTCCAAGCATTGTCTGCGTCGTTTCTTTAAGTTGCTTGAAGCACAATTCCCAGAGGATCGCAGTCTTAAGGTGCACCGTTATGTGCATTTTGTCCGTCAGAAGAACAAGACAGTTATGGAGGTTAAATCCAGATTGGTAGACCTCGCCAAAAAGGCAAAAATCTACGAGCCCAGAA
Organism: Mesotaenium endlicherianum; assembly: GCA_009602735.1. Taxonomy (NCBI): domain Eukaryota; kingdom Viridiplantae; phylum Streptophyta; class Zygnematophyceae; order Zygnematales; family Mesotaeniaceae; genus Mesotaenium; species Mesotaenium endlicherianum. The sequence goes on from WELA01010452.1 coordinate 71,730, forward strand.
TAGTGGCTGACAATATTTTTTTATGCTTGGGCAAGGAAACAGATCGTGAAGTCAGGCCAAACCTGTCCGCGAAGCAAGGGATAGACTGGGACATTGAGGAGGCGGCTGAAATAGCGCGCAATGTTGAAGAAGGTAAAGTGTGGTATAAGGAGACTTCTAGGACGCTTATGGCTCCTGAGAGGAGGGAGGAATCCTCTCCGCCTAAGGCCAACAGCTCTAACTTTCAGTTTAAGAAGAAGAGCGGGTCTTTCAATAAGTTTGCTAAGCACGCCAACACTGTTGAAACAGCAGAGGGTTGTTGGAATTGCGGGAAATCAGGACATCAAAAGAGAGATTGTGCGTACTCGGATGCTAAGCAACTATCTGCTAGCAAGGCGCAGATATGCGCACATTGCAGCAAAAAGAGACACTCAGAAGATGAGTGCTGATCTAAGAACCCAAATCTAAAGCCGCCATGGGCAATTGCTGCCACGAAAGAGGCAAACAAGGAGAAAAAGAAAGAAAAGGGTGGCTTTGGCAATCGCAAGGGTAACCAGAAGTATGACGCTATGAGTGCAGAAATTGCTAAGTTGAAAGCTCAATCTGCAAAACTAAATGCGCCTAATGTCTACTATGATGCAGATATTGCAGAAAAGACCGTCTGCAAAGGCGAGAAGCTGATGCCTAAAAAGGCTGTGGGTGCAACGGCTGCCGAGCGAGCAGATCACGACCGTCTGGTGCCAAGGAATGCTGGGAAGCTTCCTCAGATTTACCGGATCACGCTGGATGAAAATGAGATCTCGCAGCTGCAACAAGCCAGGCCTGGGATGCGTAAGACATTTAGTTTTTCGTTGGAGAAGCTGAAGGCTCTGGTGGAACACTAGATCCAGCATGCTACTTTGCTTTCTCTCGCTGATTTGCATATCACTTACCCGTTCACGGTTGAAGAAGCCGGACATCAGCTGGATGTAGCTGAGGAGGGTGCAAGCAGCGCCTCATTGCCTACCAATTTCAGCACCGTGAGAGTGCAGAATAGGGATGGTGCACTAGTATTCAACAATTGGGCAGCCCCCAACATTCTGTCGGATACGGGCGCACAGCCAGTCATCCTGGGAAAGCGAGTTGTGAAAGCTCTAGGATTGAGAGCAAGGGACCTGAAAGAGAGTCCTTTTTAGTTGGGAATTGCCTTAGGGCAAGTCTCAAAGTCTTGTGGGATTACCCGCAAGCCGGTGAAAATCACAGTAAATCCAGGGAAACGTGAAGAGGCGTCACTACTCATGGAGTGCACAATGACGGAGGCAGAGAACTATGATGTTCTCTTGGGAACAGAAGCGCTGATTCCCTTGGGTATGGTCATTGATCTGCGGAAGCGGAGGGTGACTTACCAGTCAACAAATCAGCAACCGGCAGGAGAAGTTCCTGTGAAGATGGATTGCACAAGAGAAGCAAACTACGGGTTGCTAGACTGCTGCGTTAACGACAGGTACCTAGAATTCTACGACAACATCATGAAACGCGAAGAGGAAAGCTATACGAGCATCAACATGCCAACACCCTTGGTATGGCAACCTTGGATTATGGAGCAATTGGAAACTGTGAGTAACAGGGACCGCGGCCCGCAAGAGCTGGTGCCAGTACCCTAATTAGTTACCTCTGCTGCAAACCTGATGCCTGGAGTCGAGCCGCTGCCACAAGACATTGTCAGGATGGGAGATCCTTTTGGTAAAAAGGGAGTAGTGGTGTTGGAATTGTTCGCCAAACTTGGGTCTGGGACCATAGCATTGATCCAACGAGGTGGCCAAAGTCCTGTATGTGGATAATGATAACCACGCTTTTCTAGCATTTAGAGAAGTCATGAGTCAGATGCAGCAAATGCATCACTTTGAGGGGTTGGTGCCCGCATACACCAATGTTGAGCGCATTGCTGGAGGCAACATTATTAATGTGAAGCCTGAAGACCTGTATGGCTACAAGATTGACTGGATCTTTGCTGGATTTCCTTGTCAATCGTTTTCTCGAGTTGGAAATAGGAGGGAATTCAGTGATTCACGAGCACAACACTAGGGATGGATGGTGAAAATCATCAGCATGCTGCAGGAATGTCAACACTATCACCCACCAGTGTTTGTGATTGAGAACGTGCATCCAGGAATGGATTACAAGCATATGAAGCCGGGAGAGCCATGGCTGATTTTTGACTCCACCGTGGGTCATCATGTGCTAATCAACGACGCCAAGCACGGGGGATTATCCCATAGGGCCAAAATATTTTGGACCAACGGCATGTCTATTGAGGTCCTGAGAGAGATGGAGGACCTTACATGGCGATCACCGACGGCGTGGACAGTGGAAGAGGCGCTGGCAGTACATACCAAGCCAGTGACCCGGAGGGATTCCTATCCACAGTGCGTCATCAACGAACCAGGTCAGCCAAGGGTGGTACTGCCTAGTTTCACAACGTATCCAGGATCCCAAGCCTTCATAGGAGGTGGACCAGGAATGGTCAAAGACATGCATGAAAGAGATGCCGTTTGGAGAGAGCCTACTGCGGTGGAGAAGGGAAACTTCCTTGGAATACTCGACACTATAGCTCGGCAGATAGCCGGTGCTGTAGGGTCAGATGAAGCTGCGAAGATTTTCGGCAACATGATTGGACAGCACTCTATGACTTGGCTGGTGGAGACAATCATGACGTGGCAGCAGTTGACCTTCACCGACAAGCCCATGCCAAAGCCAAGACCAGTGGCAATTGGGGTCCATGTGGTGCCAACATCTGATCAGAGGGCTATCAGGACGGCACATCAGCAACAAGAAGAATACGGTGTGCAAAGAGTCGCAGCAGAAGCTGCCAGAGACAGAGCATTCAGGGAAGCTGGGGTAGCTGAATTGATGAGATGTCAGGATCTGTTGGATCGGATTGATAATCGGACCGCTAAATTACAAGCACCTCTGGAAAGAGAGGATACACCCATGGGGGACCAGACATTTGAACAGACAACGCCGCTGCCAAGCGCAGAAGAGGGTACACAGGACACCCCGTAATCTGTGAGAAACGCCACTCGCAGTCAGATATTTGGAAGACCACCTTCCGGAACCGCGACATCAAGGCGTGAGAAGACTCCAGAAGATGCCAGATCAGGGTATGATACCAACCTCAGCCGAAGAGCAGCTGGGCGCGGAGACTACTGGCAGGAAAGCTCAAGTAGCTGAGAAGCTAACCAAAAGTGTCTATCGTCTTCACCAGAGCAAGCGCCGTTACATGATATGTCAGAGGAGTCTGAGAAGAAGACCCCTGAGCCAACGCTTGAAGACTTTGACTACTATCTAAACCAAGCATCAGTGCAAGAGCGCCAGCGCAGCATTGGTGAAGGGCCAAGATGGGCGTCTGAAGAGTACCTAAACAGGACCCCTGAAGAGTCCTATGATACCTACAGAGCATCCCTCGGAGAACGCCAGTGCAAGATTGGTAAATGGGTTGAAGAGAGTAGCCAGAATTCAGGAGATTCTGGAGGGTCTGCAAAGACCATATGCCTCAAAGTGATATTCAAAGAGCACAAGGAGGAGTCGGGCAAGCAATTGTCCACAACACCTTCTTTGATGAGCCAGAGCCACAGGCTAAGGGGCAACAGCAGGGTTCAGCCAGTCAGACAGCTGAATCCATTGCAAGGCAGATCATGGAATAGCTGCTGGAAGCAGACGCTCGACGACACAAGGAAGAGGAAGAGGCTAAGGCGGCAAGCACTCTGCAATCAGCCATCGTCAACCTGGCGAAGCTCAACACAGATAATGATGGAGAGCCATCACCACCTAGAATGGAGAAGTCAGTTGAAGATGAGGCAGAGATGCCAGACCTTCCAAAGTTCAACCTGCCGTCAGTCACCAATGAAGAGGAGATTCAAGAAGAAATTCCACGTTTCCCTACCCCAGAGCTGTACCTGTTGGAGCTACAAGAGCTCAGGACGGATGACTGGGTGGCCGACCATTTGATAGTGGAGGGGCCCAGCCCGGCAGATCTATACAACGATCTAAGGTCGCCTACATCCAGCACTCCAACCGCCAGTTTTCCAGCACCAGAAGCTACCCCACATCAGCTACAACAGCCGCAGGAAGTGGCTGCCTGCACCGCTAAGGTGGAACCAACACAAGGTAATCCTCACGGTCGCGCAAGCAGACTAAGAAAGGTGGCGCGGGAAGGGAATGCACCTTTCAGGCGGATGCTGATGCGTTATCTCAAGTATAGGGGAGCAGCTCAGAGAGAAGGGGTTCCGAAAGGAACCATGGCTCCTCCTCCGCAACCTATTCTGGAGATTTTGCAGAGAGAGAGAGAGAGGATGGCTTGATTCGCAAAGCCATGGCATTGGGAATTCACATTCCCATGGTGCGCCCTTCATCCACTGGAACGTGGGAGAAGGATAATTCAGCTCCTAAGACACCTGCAATTTATGAAAGGAAACTGGTAGAGTTGAAAAGTACCATAAGCCGCTTGACAGCAGAGAATGCTGTATACGCACGACTAGCTGCGGCTCAAAGACCGCAGACTTTGACACAAGCATGGACGGCTATGCCACCAGCCAGGGAGGAGTTTGGCACAACCGTTGCGCGCATTGCTACTATTGAGCGCGAGTGGAGTTGGACAATCGACCCCAGAGCAGATCCAGCAGGGTGGCCTTTGCCGAGCCCGCCCCCACCGCGTGAAGAGGGAGGAACGGGGACCAGCTGGACTACAGCAGATGAAGAAAGGTTCTTGAGGCAGCCCATCCGGAGGCGTCTGACATACTCCACTCAACAGGTGAGGCGACGATCCATCGGAAAAGGTAAAAGGCCTAAGAAGCAGGTCGCCGAGCCTAAGTCTGCGGAGGAGCAAGCTGCGAAGCCTGCCACTCCACCCCCTAACAATTCGGCAAAAAAGCCTGAAGGTCAAGATGAGGGCGAAAAGCCTCCCCCTGAACCCAAAGAGTAGCAACTACTAGATGCCTGTGTTGGGGAAAAGCAATCGGAAACTGAGGTTTTCACCATTGGAAAAATGGTCTCAGTCCAACAGAGAGCACAAGTAGAAAGGCTGTTGAAGAAGCACCGCAAAATGTTTGCTTTCACCAAGGAGAAGATTGGTAGAACCACTCCCAGTGTGTGTGAGATCACACTAACTACTAATAGCCCACTCAGACTTGGGCCGCATAAGCTCAGTCAGACCGAATGGGACTGTGTGGAGAAAACTTGCCAGGAGCTGCACAAGCTCGGCATGATCGAGAAATCAACCTCAGTACATGGAGCTCCCACAGTAGTAGTTGCCAAGAAGGACGAGGCTGGCAATTATACACCCACTCGTATGTGTGGAGACTACAAGCGACTGAATCTCCACTCGGAGCCAGATAGCTACGTGATGCCTACACCAGAGCGGATCTTTGCAATTGCCACCACCAAGAAGGTGTGCAGCATCATCGATCTACGCCAAGGCTTCAACTAGATCCTTGTGAAAAAAAAGATTGAGGTAAGACTGCTTTCTGGGCCGAAAGGGAACTTTGGCAATGGACGGTAATGCCGTTTGGGTTGAAAAATACCCCAGCCATCTTTCAGAGGACTATGGATAAAGTGCTGGAGGGGTTGGATTTTACAAAACTATATATTAATGACGTAGTGGTGTTCAGCAAGTCCATAGAGAAGCACCTCGAGCACTTGGAACAAGTGTTCCAGCGCCTGGAAAAATTCTAGATGACGCTGCATTCTAGAAAGTGCAGATTCTTTGAGGCATATGTGCCTTACTTAGAACATGAGATTGGGAACAATGCTATGTCCCCTTAGGCTGTAAAGACTGAAGCCATTTACAAGATACCTGCACCGGCAAATGTGTCTAAGCTAATAGCTTTGTTAGAGCTAAGCGGATACTATCGTAAATTTGTGAAGGACTATAGCAAAATTGCTAAACCCTTAACAGAACTCCTGAAAAAGGATGTACCTTTTTTATGGACGGAAGCCTAGGAGAAGGCCATGAACAAGCTCAAGGAGCGGCTGGTAACGGCCCCAGTCTTGCGAACGCCAGACTACTCCAAGCAGTTCAATCTACACACTGACTGGAGTCGTGTGGGAATCGGCGCAGTACTCACTCAAGCCGCAAGTCCTAGAGAGGAGTACGTCATTGCCTATGCCTCGCGCTCTAACAACCGAGCGGAGAGCAACTACTTGTCAAAGGTGAGTTGCTGGCAGTGGTTTGGGCTGTCGCACATTTCAGAGAGTATCTATGGGGAAGACCCTTCACGCTGATCACAGATCACTTGCCGTTACTCTGGCTGATGAAGAATGGAGACCTCACTGGTAAATTGGCTCGCTGGGCTCTCAAGCTCCAGGAGTACCAGATGACGGTGATGCATCGAGCAGGTGTACTCAATAACAACGCCGATGGACTCAGCAGGAACCCGGACTCATCCTCAGACGACAGAATAGGAGCTCAAGAAGACGAAGATCCGAGCAGCCCAGCAGAGTTGGCAGCCTGCCTGGCCGGTATGGCTAGAATGGTAGCGTCAGGTGAAGCTGAGCCTCTACTCCTGTTCAGTCCAGAGATCTGGAAAGATCAAGCCACTATGCACTGGTTGAAGACAGTAGTCCACATGGAGGGATTATCGGTGAAAGAGAAGGACAAGGTGAGCCATTGAGCTAAAAGGTTTTGTTGGAAACGCAATAAGCTCTTCAAGATTGAAGAAACTGGTCAAGAGACACCAAAAGGCGAGCTCTAGTGCAGGAAATGCACAAGAATATTGGACACTATGGTGTCAAGAAGACGTACTGTCTTCTGGAGCTGTCTTACTGGTGGAGGGGCATGAAGCAGCAGTGTGAGGATGTGATCAAGGCCTGCTAAAGTTGTGATCACGTCAAGGCTGGTTTACACAGCAACATCCACACCTCCAACCTCTGCCAATCATGGGCCCAGGCTACCGGTGGAGCTGCGATCTCGCAGGTGAGCTACCGCTGTCCAAGCGAGGTAACAAGTACATTATGGTCATGATTGAGCAGTTTTCTAAGTGGATAAAGGATGTGCCTCTAACTGCTAAGGAGAGCTTGGGGACCGCGGAAGCACTCCTCAACGGTGTGATTGTACGTCATGGAGCTCAAGCAGAAGTGCTGACAGACCAAGGGTCTGAGTTCCAAGGATCTTTTCAGAAACTCTTGGACAGATACTTCATTGACCATCGCACTACGTCTAGAGACCACCCACAAGCAGATGGTCTAGCAGAACGGATGGTGCAAACCATTATGTTTGCTTTGCGCAAAATTTTGCCTTGAGCATGATATATGTGATTGGGAACTGGCCCTCTCATGGCTGGTTATGGGTTATTGATTTAGCAAGCAAGCTGCTTTGGCGAATTACTCGCCTTATCAGGTTCTGTTTGGCAAAAGTCCAATTGTGCCCAGCAGCATCAAGTAGGAGTTTGAGCAGGTGAAAGACCTGGACAACCCTGATGAACTGCTAAAGATTATGGTACAAGGCAAGGCGTTATTTGAGCGCATGATGCCTGCCGCTCTGGACAATCTAAAAATTGCACAGAAAAGAGACACGCAGCGTTACGCCAGGACGCGAGATGGGAGCTACCGCCTGCAAATGACGCAAATCCAGGAAGGAGACTTCGTCTACCGCAAGCGCCAGACCAAGACCACCATCGACACCAGTTCAGGTGCAGTGGTCTTACGCGTAAAACATGCGTTCGACAATGGTGTGTTGGAACTGGAAGGTTCCGATGGTAAGACCATGAGAGATCACGTGCAAAACTGTTTGCTCTGCCATTTGCCAAATATTGATCCTACGATCAAGGCCGTGCCCAAGGAATTGGTGCCAGCCACGCCTTGTGCAAGCTGCAAAGTGCTGGATGATCAAGAAGCAATGGTAATTTGCGATAAGTGTAGTGCTCGTTGGCACACCTTCTGCATTGGTGAAGAAGAGATTATGGCAGGACGGTGGGAATGTCCTGACTGCCTTCCTAAAACTCCCAGCCGCAGAGCTAGGAGATAGAAGCTTTCAGCGGCAAGGCAGGGACGCCTCAGCTGAAAGGGAGGGGTGTAAGGGAAACTAAGGATAAGCTAACTTTTCAAAAATTTCTACTAAGTGTTGGTAGTGTGGAATGAGGAATTGGTTGAGCATGGGAAGCACTGAGTGTGGGATGCTTCACCGCATGATGCAAGTGTAGGAACACCAGGAATGGGTCAATCCCCAGCTAGCCTGTCACCGACACACGTGCAAAGGTCGATCAACCCAATCAATTCCCTACGTGCAGCAACGCACCGACCAAACGAACAGGGAATCCCTGCACGCGAGAAGGACCGCAGACATGTCGACCAGGTTGAAGGCACACGTGCTGAGAAGCCACGCACGTGCCAGGGGTCCGACGCTGTTAGGCACAACATCATCTCATAATTGATCCAAGTAACTTTATGATTAATGATGTCGTACTTTTGCAAAGTAGTCAAATTACGTTACGACGCTTTTTGCAATAGTATCTCAGTCGTTTCGCCAATCGACCGGGAATTAATCGGCACACGCGTGTGGCAAATAATTCACTGTGATGCAATCATTTATCAAATAATGTATGATAAATAGTATAACGTATTTTAGGTAATCGGGAATTCGTCCCAAATACGCCTATAAAGCTCAGATTGTTACAACTCATACATCTAAAGCTGCAGTCTAGATCGATCTCATCCACGATTTAGTTTTTGTTTAGAGTTAGAATGACCATCGTTTCGTGATAAGGCCTGCAGAGACAACAGATCAGATCACATCGGTGTGAGGTGATGTAGAGTGACTCAAATTCAGAATGAAGTTTGAAGTGCTCTAGTCGTTCGATCGAGTAATGTAGTCCATGGAATTAAGAGAGAGTATTGAAATGAGAGTTGAATATATGAACTAATGATTTACTGACAGAAATCAATACGTACAGGCGTGAGGTCAAATTGATCAAGCTGGTTCAGTTGACCAAGACAGCTTAACTAGTACAGTCAACTTGTTAATTCAAAGTGACAAGTTAGACTCTAGATCTGACCCGATTCCTCGCAGCTAATCTAGGGCTAACTTGTCTCATCAAATAGCGATCTCGACTAGCCTTTTTGTCAGTCCTCCATGTATTTGAGCAGCTTCAATCTGCTTTCTGATTCATTCAGCATGTTCACCAACTCTTGCAAGAATGTAACTACAATTGTAATAACCTATCAGCCTGCAGTATAGCCATGGCCAAAGGTGGCCTGCAGGTTGCACAAAAGTTTCAGACCTTGAGATAGTGCTTGTAGTCCTAGCCAGGGGAAAACATCATTTCAGAAGTTAATCAATTTTGGTGAGGACAGACTGCAAAAAGGTGGTGCAACTTATAAAGCAAGAAGGCTCTGTGAACAGAACGACATCCTCAATCTGGCTATGATTTTGTTTGAAAAAGTAAGAGTATGGAATATCAATTTGAAGGTAAAATTATGATCATATGCCACATGAGAAGAATCACATCTTGGAATATCTGACTAAGACAAAAGAGAATTATAATGACTATTTAAGCACATAGAAATTTATGGAGCAAGAGCAGAAGTGGAATTTCCACAGTGTGGCAGGTTTGCCACACCAGGCAACAGCAAGGTCTTCAGGTTCAATGCTAAACTCCCCTATCCTGTGACTGAGACTCTCATTGCTTTCACTGGTGACTGACTGGCTAGAGGAAAACGATTATGCTTTCCCCCCTCCTTAACTAATTTCTAAACTCATAAACCACGTAAAAAAATGCTCTGCAATCTGCACCTTAGTCACACCTATCTGGGCATCAACTAGCTGGGGTCCTAAGGTGATGCTAGGATTACTAGATGAAGAGAAGAGGATGCAAAGAGAAAGCATTTGGATTCTTGGAATAAGAGATGTCCACTATTTGGGCTATAGTACAGAATATCTGCTACCAGGGGACAGACTTGGATGCCTTTGAAAAGAAGGGGATTTCACATTGTGAATTGCAGGCCATAAGATTAGCTAGCCTGTAAGTCCTTATCGTAGTAAGGAATCAAGAACTACAGATCCTGCAGTTTGAGAGATGGGAGACAATATTTCAGAGCAGAGTTGTAAGAACTATATAGACCTAGAGTCCATGCTGGGACCACTTCCAAAATTTTTGTGAGAAATACAGGTATAGAAACATACCTGCTGAAATTGAGGTGTGTGCCCTCTTTATGATTGAGCTCATAAAAGGAGTCTCATGGTCAAAACATTGCCTTACTAGTGCAGCTACCTAGCTATCCTAGCCCTGCAGACACAACTGCTTTGAAAACTTTGCGAGAAGCTAATACAACAACTCTGAAAACTCTGTGAGAAGCAGCTAGCAGACAGCTACGACAATTTGAGCACACACTGGAAAGGATAAGTGTTATTTTAGACAAAATGAAATGAATCGACTTACCAATAGGCGAGTAACAATTAATAAAAGATCTTTGTAACAGCAAGTAATCTTCATGGTATTTTTTGGTTAACTAATTTAACAGCAAGGACAATACGCTAGCGATATATAATACTCATAAGTCAAATGCAAGTAAACGAGCATCAATCATACAATCAGTAAACTCATACATAAGCAAGGTTAGAAGACAGTTCGCATCAATGGCTTCTCGCCATGGATTCAGATATCTCTTAGTAAGCTATACAAGAGAATTGGCCTCGTTTCCAAATGCCGAACTCGAGGGCAAGACCAAGCATATGTACATGGAATGACTTTACTGTCCAACGGCACGTGCGATGGCACCGCCTATCCAGGAGTTAACCTCATTGGTAGGATCTCGGCTAACCAAATCCACAGCCATCTTTTATTATACCGAATCGCTATCTACCTTAAGGGTGTCATCTGGCCATTCATCTAGCACACCACACTAAGATGCATAACTAGGCAATTCGTTGCTGCCAAGTACGGCAGTCAGCTGACTGTGAAAGAATGTGTCAGGAAGCTGACCTAAGTCAGCAAACTGATCAAAGTTGACTTCAACCGGCTGCTCCCGGCTGAGACATTAAACTAAGTACTAAGCATCCAACAGACTTAATGTTGACTAAAGTCTAGCAGACTGAACTTATATAATTGTTATATTTAAATGGATATTATATCTATTCAATATACTGATTCATTACAACCCCTTCAATTTAAATTGTTGTCAACTTGACAACACCTGTTAACTATTTGACTGCAACGAAGTAAGTCACATGCAACACAAAAGCAGACTGACTCAAACAAAGATAACAGCAAACTAAGTACCAGGGACTCTATCCTCTAGGGAGCAGGACCCAAATTCAGACCTTCTTCTCCTATCTGGTGGTCTCCTGAATCCTGGGGGCTCAGACCAAAGTGAACCGAGAGGAGAACGTAGCAACTGGGCAGCCTCCTCTTGCACAGTCTGCAAGTTGATGGAGACGGCCCTCTCCTGTGCAGCTCTCAAATTGACATAAACATACACTGGCATGCCAGAAGGGTGCTGCATGATATGGGCTAAGGGCACATGCCCTCTATGAGAGGGGGATGCTGGCTGCCCTCTGGCTGCCACATTGGCAGCCCTCCTGTCTGCCCTGTCTGCCCAAGTCTCACCTCCTGGGGTCGAACTCCTCCTGCTGAAACTTCCCAACCACTGGAGCTCAGGATCTCTTGGTAGGCTGGTATCCCCAAGCTGCTATAAGGCTGCCTATGCCAAGGACCGCCCAGTTCTCTGTAGAGTGGGGGATGTAGCAGAGGTCTGTTTCTCAGTAGGGCTAGACTCCTCTCCTGCGCCTTCCTCCTCTTTGTCCTCCTGTTCATCTGAGACTTCTGGAGTCTTTCTAGTCATCTCCTCCAGCCGTTCCCAAAAAGAAGAGTATCCCTCTGACCTCCCCCTTTTGGGTGCTGGTGGGGGTTGTTGGGTCTTGACCACATACAGGTCTTTCTCCCCCTGCTTACTTGCCCATTTGGCATAAGCATGCTTCTTCTTAGAGAAAGATTCTCTAGCTCTGGTCCTATCCTCCTGCGTCTCTTGACTCATGCAGTCCCTGACTCCATCTAGTCTTGGGTCCCATGCTGCAATGTGAGGTGGCAACTCTATTTTCCCCTGCAAGTCTGCCAAGGAAATCGTTTTCCTCAGCTCTGTCATTTAGCTGGTCCCTCATGTTGATGGTCATCTAGCGCCAGTCAGTGGGTTGCAGGAAGAAAGCAGGGTCTGTCCTCTTCAGCATACAAGGGTACCAGTATCCCGAGAAATCCAGCTGGCTGGTCTCCCTTGCCAATAACTCCCAGCTTCTTCTCTCCACCTCGTTATACATGGCCTTGAACCGGTTGTAAGAAGTGGCATTCTTGAAGCTGTCTAAGTCCATAGGGATCAATTTGATGACCTTGTCTGTGTCCCAAATCCCAGATATTGGCACAGCTTCAGATTCGTTCATCTTGGCCAGTGCCTTGGCCTCCCGGATTGTATATCCTACCATCCTGGCATAGTCATGATACAATAGGAGCCCTGTGTTGACCTCTATGTACTTGTCAAAGTTTGGAGATGTCTCCCCCTCCCGCTGCAATATGTCCTTTTGTGACTCACTTCGGCTTGCTTGGGCATACTTGAAGGCTTCCTCCAAAAGATCAAAGCCCTTGCCCATCACCGACCTGTGAACAGTGGGTCACCTTTGATGTATGGTTCTAGGAAAGAAACATCAAAAATTGGGTAACCCTTATATTTTGCTGACATGTTCAAACTTCAGTTTGTAAGCATTCTGACCGACACTGCGCACCACCGAATGAGGACCGATCCAAACTGGACCCAGTTTTTTCTTGACCACACCAGGCAGGTACAGGTGTTGAGAATGGAGTTTGACCAAATCGCCCTTAGAAAATCTCAGCTCTCGACGATGTTGATTAGCATATTTGTGTTGATTTTCTTGGGCTTTGTGCAGATTCTGTTGGACTTCTGACAGAGTGTCAGCAAACTCCTAAGTTAACTGGAGAGATATCGGATTGTCAATCCCCTTAGGATGAGTTAAGGACTCCTCTAGCACATTCAAAGGAGACTTGGGGACTCTACCCAGATTGAGTTCAAAAGGAGTCTTTCCCGTTGACGCATGCACCGCACTGTTGAATTTGAGACAACAGGTCATCATTGGTTAATATATGCTCTCAACACCTCTTGCAGAACTTGGTTAATTCTCTTAGTCTGCCCATCAGTCTGAGAGTGATTTGCTGTGCTGAGCAGCTGTTTGACTCCCATTAACCCCATTAAAGCTCTCCAAATTTTAGAGGCAAATTTTGAGTCTCTGTCCGAGATAATATTGGAGGGTAGCCCATGTTGGCATACTACATGGTTGTAGAACTGTCTCGCAGTTTCGAGAGCAATCACCTTGGCAGTGGTGGGGATGAAAATGACCATTTTTGTCAATTTATCCACTACTACTAGGATAGAATCATGCCCATTAGCAGTTCTTGGCCTAGTTTAAAACGGATACGGCTTGTACGGATATGGTCTGTACGGATACATATATACGGGTTTGCAAAAATTATACGTAAAATACGCCAAAATACGCCAATCGTGTGAACTTCGTAGAAAGTTGTTTGCGGCTGTAACTTTTGAAGATTTTGGAAATCGTGAATTTCATCGATCGCGTTGGGTGGAGAATGATGAGCGCGTCAAGAATAGATGGCCAAAAGAAACTGTATGTCAACCATCCGCTTGTAAAAGGGAAGATCTGTTTTTAGTATTAAATTATAAAACAAACCACTATTATTTAATGTTTTTTTTGATACGTATACGTATGCGATACGGAGTATCGATACGGCAAGCCAGGCCGACACGCGAGTATTTTAAAACTAGGGTTCTTGGTAGTGTCACTACCCAGTCCATTGATATTGTTTCCCATCGTCCAGCTGGAATGGTTAGTGGTTGTGATAGCCCTACGGGTGGTCTGTCTAGACTTGTTTTTCTGACATTGATCACAGCACTTAACATATTTCAAGACCTCTTCAGGCAACCCCTCCCAGTGATAACATTCTGCCAGTTTGCCAATAGTTTTGGCCTGCCCCAAATGTCCACCCAGTAAACTGTCATGTGCTTGACTCAGTTAGAGTGACCTCATTTCCAAGTTATTAAGAATTACCAGCTTCAGCCTGCCTGAAGTGGTTTTGATTACCCAAATCCCTCCCTTTAGCTTATACCCATACTCATACTCATCACTCTGATTGTCCTCAGCTTGATTTCCTTCCATTGCATTGTAGGAACCATGTGGTTTTTGACAATCTTAGACACCAAAGCATTACTCTGGCGCTTGTGATTGAACTGTTGCTGATCCCAGGCATCAGCATCTTGGATCAAGTCAGCTAGTTTCTCATATATTCATTTCAGCAAAATGACCTGAGGCCTCGGACTTCAAGCCATACTTGAAACATGCTATCATATACCGCTCCAGCAATTCCAGCTGCTTCATCATGTTCTCTTGGAAGTTTTGAGCAAACTCAGCAACCGAATTGGTTTGCTTCAGTGTCAAGGAGATCATCGCATAGATAGCTTTCTCCTGCTGATTGATAACATCAAATTTCTCATGCAGCTTCTTGACAAACTCTACCCAAGTAGGGACACCGAGTTGTTGAGCCTTACGCTCTCCTTTCCAATATAACCACCAGTCTGCTGCACTGCCTTTCAGTAGAGCATTAGTGTGCCTAACTTTCTCGTTGTCTTGCAGTTCTGGGTAATTCTCCAGCCACTGCTCAACAGCAGCAAGGAACTTGTTCAGGTAATACTTTTTGTTTTTCTCAGGGTCATAGTCCTGAGGAGGTTTTGGCTTAGGCTTACTCGGCCCTCTGCCACCACCACCAGTGATTTGAGAACCCAGTTGGTCTCTATCACGCAACAATGCCATCATGATCCTTTTGTCCTCCCATTGGGATTGATACATGCTCGTCATTTGCGATTGCATATGCACAAATAATGCTCCCAGATCTACATTCTGAGGTGGTAGCTCAGCAAACGCAGCAGCAACAACATTAGCTCGATAAATAGCAGCTTCGGCATTCCCGATTGCTGCCGCTTCGGCTATGCCAGTTGCACTCAGTTGTCTGCGAATCTTAGGGAGAGTATGCATCGCAGGAGGTTGGTTTCGGAGATCGGCCCTCTTTGCCATCTGCTCTTCCACCGTCCTTTTGTGAGGGGCCCTCCTGTTCACCGCCTCTTCTACCTCCTTGGCTCAAAGCTCATCCTCAACAATCTGAGCTGCTACCGCAGACGGAGCTGCTGTGTGGTGAAACAGATAGATAAAGTACTTAGTAAAACAGAATAGTTTATCTATTCAAGACAAGGATCTTTGAACACAAGTGGTAGCTTCTTGAAAGAGAGATGGCTTCTTGAAAGTTAATATATTTCTGGATTTTGGCAAGTACAAGAGTGATTCTGGAATGTCTTTCTATGTTCTAGCTCTTGTTTATATACTTGCTAAATAAGTAATTTCTAGGAAGGTGTATGTTGATGTGTTGGCACCCAACACATCCCAAAACTTGCCACCTCTTTCTAGAATAATGTACACATGTCCTTTTGACCTAAAAATGGCACATTTGACTTTTGCCACATGGAGTTCTTCTAGGTCTTTCCTCTAACTTCGAAAATGCCTTGGAAGGTTCAAAGGACATGAACCAAGTTACTAGAGTACCTATTCACACTTGACTCCACACAATACTACTCCAAATATATTTGAAAACATCAAAATATATGCAAACTAATATATAATAACTCAAATCACTACATCAACCCCCCGATAGAAAAAGCGACGTCTCGGCGCGTCAAGTCAGGTCTTACACATGTGGAGCAAACTAGTCAACAGTTTCAAGTCAGATGCCACTAATGTGAAGAGAACTAGTCAAAGGCGCCAAGTCAGGTGCTACACATGTAAGGTAGACTAGGCAAGGTCGTAGGTGGTGTGACCTTATTGGCTAGCCTACTCCTTAATGATAAAGAAAATTGTACAAGTTGGCCCAGAATCTGCCACGAATTCAAATATTCATAGCGGCCACTGAACTGCTCCAAATCTGAAAATTTGAGTGCCAGACGGACCGCGTCGGAGAACTCTACCGGGTCACCAAATTTGAGAGCATTCTCATTTCTGGAGTGTCGTTGAGAGCTGAGAGAGTAGGCACTCCTCCAAATCTGTGCAGAAACTTCTGAAAATCATAAGTCCTTCTATACTTCTCCAAATGCTCCAAACTAAGTCTCAAACTGGGCGCTGTAAGATGTTCTACCAGAGTCTTGAGTTTCAGAGCATTCCAAGTTCAGGGGAGGGCACAATGTCAGAAGGCATATTCTGCCCTAACAATGCCAGCAGCCTGACCCCCTTCTACTTAGAGCATCATATCTCTCTCACCAGTGCTCCAAATTGAGCAAACTTGGACTCTAAATGACCGGCTACTCACGGAATACAGCCAGGTAAATTTTCAGAATTTATTATGCAGAGACCTGTCACCAGTAGCAGTTTTAGTTTTCTGTCCAGAAACTGCAAGAAGAGAAGAGTGTCTAATGTCAATTTTTCCTCTTTCTGGTTCTTGCAGGCTGCCTCCAAGGGGTCTTTTGCTGCTTCTTGATGGTGGCAGGCTGCCTCCCTGAAGTCTTCGGGCTTGTAGTAGAGGGACTTGGGGCTGGTCCAAGATGGGGGTTGGCGGCATGGAAGCGCTTCAACTTTCTCTGAACTTTGTTTAGGTAGTGCGCCGCCACCCAACTATTCTCCGAATCTGGATATCCTTTCCACTTGATCAAGTATTGCTGCTGTCTCCTGAAATTTCTCATAGCCACTATGTCTACCACTTTGTACTCCAAATGATCATCCACTATTGTTGGGGCTGGTGGGGTTGTCACACGTCCTGGGAACTTGTTGTCGGGTTGCACATATGGCTTGAAGAGGGAAGCGTGGAATACGGGGTCGATGTGCATAGTCTGGGGAAGTTCTAGCTTGAAAGCAACGGGGTTGACTTGCTGGATAATCTTGAAGGGTCCCAAATACTTGGCAGAGAACTTGCTGCCGGCAGGCCTGTTGTTCAGGAAAATATTATTGGATGATAGTAACACGTTGTCACCCACTCTGTACGTAATTTCTCTTCTGGATCTGTTCGCCACTCTTGCTTGAGCATCTTGCGCGTGTTGTAGAGCTTTCTTCGCTGCTGTAAGGGCTGCTTCTAATGTCTCCATAAAATCTGTGGCTGCAGGTACTTCATCATGGCCAGCCGTGAAGCTCAGTGGCGTGGTCGGATGGAAGCCATAGTTGAGGAAGAATGGGGACTCTTGGGTAGAGGCCTGCGTAGTGTTGTTGTAGGCAAACTCGAGGGGGGTCAAGTACATGTCCCAGTCTTGCTCGAGGGTAGACACGTAGGCCTTTAGAGAGGTCTTTAGGGTACGATTCATACGCTCGGTTTGCCCATCTGATTGTGGGTGGTAGGCAGTAGACATATCCAGCGATGTACCCAAGTTCTTGAAGAGATTTTTCCAGAAATGGCTTGTGAATCTTGGATCTCTATCTGACACAATTCTTGATGGTAGTCCATGGAGTCGGAAGATGTTGTCAAAGATGAGTCTTGCAAGTTGTGGTGCTGTAGCCTTAGTCGTCGTGGGAATAAAATGAGCCATCTTGGTAAGTCTGTCCACCGCCGTGAGTATTGCATTATGGCCTCGAGGTGTCACGGGCAAGTCCACGATAAGGTCCATTGAGATGTCCGTCCATTGTCTTTCGGGGATTGGTAGTGGTTGGAGGAGTCCTCCCGCCTTTTGCGATGATGGCTTGATTCTTTGGCATGTGTCACAGCTCCTGCAGTACTCCTTGACTTGCTTAGACATGCCTGGCCAACAATAAGTCCTAGCTAGAACGCCCGTGGTCCTTAGGATTCCAAAGTGTCCTCCAAGAGGGTTGTCGTGTGCTTCTCGTAGAAGCAAGAGCCGGAGGTCTATGTCATTAGGAACACATCTCTGGCCCGTATCTTGCCTCACCCAATAATTGCCTTCTTGCTTCTTGCATGGGTCCAAGGCTGCTTCTCCGTTCTTGTAGTAAGGGTCTCTTTCATAGGCGGCTGAAAATCGAGCTTCCAGATCTGTCTTCAGGGATACCATCACTGCATTTAATTGCAGTCTTGAGAGGGGGTCAGCCGGGTTTGTCTTGCCGGGCTGGTACTGAATCGTGATGTTGTATTGTTGCAAGTATCCGCTCCATCTTGCTTGTCTCCTTGAGAGATACGGCTGCGTTTGGAGGTGCTTTAACGCCTCGTGGTCCGTGGTGACCAGTACTTTGCGTCCTTCAACGTAGCAGCGCCAAACCTTCAAGGCATGTACAATCGCCAATGCCTCTCGCTCCGTGGTTGTATAATTTTGCTCGGCTGGATTTAGCTTCCTTGACTCGTAGGCGATGGGCTGCAGTCCCTTGCCTTGGTCTTGAAGCAGGATTGCTCCTATTGCATAGGAAGATGCATCGGTGATGACGTGGAAGGGCCAATCTGGGTTTGGACTTGGGAGTGTGAGCACCGGGGATGTGGTCAATCTTCGCTTTAACTCTTGAAATGCCTCTTCCTCTTTCTCGGTCCATGTATATAGCCTGTCCTTCTTGAGTAGATCTGTCAGGGGGGCTGCTATGTGCGAGAAGCCTTGGATGAATTTTCTGTACCAATTGGCAAATCCCAAGAATGACTGGAGTTCTTTCTTGGTCGTGGGGGTTGGCCATTCCTCCACCACCGTGGTCTTCTTGGGGTCCATCTTGATGCCATCAGCAGTCACGTGGAGACCTAGGAACTCCACTTCTTGTTTGGCAAACTCGCACTTTGACTCCTTCGCAAATAGCTTGTTTTGCTTCAATACTTCAAGGACTTCTTTCAAGTGTCTCGCATGCTCTTCAAGGGTCTTGCTGTAGATAAGGATGTCATCGATGAATACCACCACAAATCTGTCCAACATGGGCTGAAATATGGTGTTCATCATAGTCATGAAAGTTGCTGGCGCGTTGGTGAGTCCAAATGGCAGGACCATGAACTCAAAATGTCCATATCTTGTCCTGAATGCCGTCTTCTCTATGTCCGGTTCTGCGATGCGAATCTGGTGGTAGCCGCTCCGTAAGTCAATCTTCGTGAAGTACTTGGCTCCAACCAGCCGGTCCATGAGCTCATCCATGCGCGGCAGCGGGTATCGATTCTTGATGGTGATCTTGTTGAGGGCGCGATAGTCCACACACATCCTCAAGGTACCATCTTTTTTCTTGACAAATAGCACCGGGGCTTCAAATGGCGACTTGCTAGGTCGAATGAAGCCATGCTCCAGTAGCTCCATGATTTGCTTCTTGACTTCGTCTAGCTCCGTGTATGACATTTTGAACGTAGGCCGAGAGATGGGCTTGCTTCCGGGCTCCAACTCTATCTTGTGGTCTACGAATCTTTTGGGGGGTAGGCCCTTGGGCAATTCCGGGGAGAACACTTCTTTGTAGTCCTCTAAGACTTCTTGTATCTCCTTGGGAACGGGGCTGCCTTCTTGATTCTCGATGTCTTTCTTGATGTCTTTTGGCGTGATCAAGGCCAAAAGAAGCTCGTGTCCCTTCCTCACAAGTCTCTTGAGTTGGAGGGCGGACAATTGTATCTCGTGTGCCGGCTTCTCGATGTCGTGGGTCTGGATATTCTGGATTGCGCGCAAAATACAGATTCTTGAAGTGATGTCATTCTTGATCTTGATAGTACCGGTCCTCCAATCAACTTGGGGGTTGTGCTTGGTCAACCAAGGCGTCCCTAGGATGACGTCGTACTTGCCCAATTGCATGGGGGAGAACACTACTCTATCCTTGAAGGACTTGATAGAGAGTGCCAAGGGGTACGTCTTCTTGGAAGGGGTAGTATAGGGGAATCCATCGGGCATCATAATCTTCTCGTTGTGGTCAAGAGTTCGCATAGTAATACCGTGCTTGGTGGCAAAATCTGCAGCAATGAAGTTGCCTTGAGCTCCGCTATCCACCAAGATGTGGACCTTCTCTCCTCCAAGGTAACCTCTCAAACTCATTGGGGCTGGAACGTCGTCTTCAACGGGGGTCTCCACCTCACTTGGCGTGTTGCCTTCTCGTGAAGTGGGTCTTGGGGTGGTAGGCTCCTGGCCTACCGGCGCTGTCCGTTTTTTGACAACTTTTTGGGGCATGAAAGTGCACGATGGCCCTTTTCCTTGCAATAGAAGCATAGTCCAGCCGTCATGAGAGCTTCTTTTTCAGCCGGGGAGAGTCTTGCTTTCACTCCTTGCTGGTTTCTTGCATCATAAGTGTCATTGGAGGGTCTTCCACTCTTCCGGGCAGCCGCGGGGTCCCTTTTAATAACTCCGATTTCCATGGGTGTGGGTCCAGATTCGGATGTGGAAGGGGCTGCGTACACCCGCGTCGTCGGTACCCGTGAAGATGAAGGCACGGAGTGCTTGAAATCCAAGGTATCCACCTTTTGGGCCACTTCAATGATCTTTGAGAAGTCCGTCAAGTCGCGTAACTCCACTTCCTTTGCCACCTTGGGTTTGAGGCCAAAGATGTAGCGGTCAATCTTCTCCTCGAGAGACATGTTGGGGATCTCAAGAGTGAGGGCGTGAAATCTGGATGTATACTCTTGAACGGACGTCGTTTGCTTGAGATGGTGGAGCTTTCCTCGGGCAATCTTCTCCGCATTGATGGGCATGAATTGCTTCTTGAGGGCCTCACGAAAATCTGCCCATCTTGCATATGATGGTGGGGGCTCTTGGCCGAGCATGGGGTGCGCCATAGCTTGATATATAGCCGCTTGATAGTTACGCCACCATGATGTTGCTGCTCCTCTAAGTAAGGTAACGGCAAAGGGAACGTAGTCCTCCTCGGGTACTTCAAGGAATGCGAGGTACGTCTCCACTTGGTAGAGCCATAAATTCAGGTTGGCACCTTTCCCGGGGTTGAAAGTGTCGGGTTTGCCGGGCTTGATGAGTTTCCTTGCTCTCGTTGGCTCTTGTGGAGGCGCTTGAGCCGGGGCTGGATTTTGAGCATTGCTCGCAATAGGGGCAACCATGGCAGCCATAGCTTCTCTTGACGCTTGCACGGTTGCTTCATAGGTGGCCAAGCCCACTTGGTTGTGGACGGTCATTAGGAAGGCTGCCCACTCATTTGCGGGAACTCCTTGTGGTGGGGTCAACTTTGCTATAGCGGCTGCCACGGGATTTGACGGTGCTCCTCCTTGTGGTGCTTCTTGTTGTTGGAGATTTCCTTGAGTAGGCTCTCCCATCGACGCTGGAGGAGGGTGTGCTCCTCCTTGTGGTGCTTCTTGTTGTTGCAGATTTTCTTGAGTGGGCTCTCCCATCGGCGCTGGAGGAGGGTGTCTTGGAGAGGAAGGGCTTCCTTCGAAAGCTTGCTGTTGGTCTTGAGGATCGGCCATCTTCTTGTGCTACCAAAGTGCCTAGCTCCGATACCACTGTAGTGAAACAGATAGATAAAGTACTTAGTAAAACAGAATACTTTATCTATTCAAGACAAGGATCTTTGAACACAAGTGGTAGCTTCTTGAAAGAGAGATGGCTTCTTGAAAGTTAATATATTTCTGGATTTTGGCAAGTACAAGAGTGATTCTGGAATGTCTTTCTATGTTCTAGCTCTTGTTTATATACTTGCTAAATAAGTTATTTCTAGGAAGGTGTATGTTGATGTGTTGGCACCCAACACATCCCAAAACTTGCCACCTCTTTCTAGAATAATGTACACATGTCCTTTTGACCTAAAAATGGCACATTTGGCTTTTGCCACGTGGAGTTCTTCTAGGTCTTTCCTCTAACTTCGAAAATGCCTTAGAAGGTTCAAAGGACATGAACCAAGTTACTAGAGTACCTATTCACACTTGAATCCACACAATACTACTCCAAATATAATTTGAAAACATCAAAATATATGCAAACTAATATATAATAACTCAAATCACTACATGCTGCTTCCTCTGCAACTTCTCTGGCTCCTGCATCATGCAGCGTTTCTAAGTAGGTACGGGGTTCAAAGATGCGGCTTTCGTCTTGCCCTTCCTCAATGTTATCATTGTCCTCACCCTCCATTTCACAAGAGTTGCTAGCTTGAGACCTAGTCCTTACCACACAAGACGACTGTAATAACCAGCTCCGATACCACTGAAATGAATCGAGAGGCGATTATTAACAATTAATAGAAGATCTTTATATCAGCAAGTAATCTTCATAGTATTTTCTGTAAACTGATTCAACAGCAAAGACAATACGCTAGCGGTATTTAATACTCATAAGTCAAATGCTACCAAACGAGCATCAATCATGCAATCAGTAAACTCATACACAAGCAAGGTTAGAAGACAGTTCGCGTCAGTGGCTCTTTGCCTTGGATTCAGGTATCTCTCAGTAAGCTTTACAAGAGAGTTGGCCTCGTTTGCGAATGCCGAACTTGAGGGCAAGACTTAGCATATGTACATGGAATGACTTTACTGTTCAACGGCAAGTGCGATGGCACCACCTACCCGGGAGTTAACCACATCGGTAGGACCTCGGCTAACCAAATCCACAGCCATCTCCCATCATCCCGAATCGCCATCTACCTTAAAGGGTGTCATCTGGCCATTCATCTAGCACACCACACTTAGATGCATAACTAGGCAATTTGTGCTACCGAGTACGGCAGTCAGATGACTGTCAAAGAATGTGTCAAGAAGTTGACCTAAGTCAGCAAGCTGACCTAAGTTGACTTCAGCCTGCTGCTCTCGGCCGAGTCATTAAACTAAGTATTGAACATCCAGCATTGAAAATTATATCTACTCAATATATTGATAGCCTACCCAAGAGCCCCTCCAAAGTCCATTATAAAAGTTGCTGTGCAAAGTTTTATGTACCATGGCATGTTGAGATTTTTGGACATGACTAGCATCAGAATAGAGCAACTACAATTTGAAGAGAAGCAACTATATCTGCAATTCACATGCTCATCCCTAAGTCTAAAAATGGTCAAAAATAAGTAGGAAGAATTGCAACCTTGTATATGACTAGCAAAACTTGGTGTCTTGTAGATGTGTTTTTCACAGAGGTGCCTGGCTACCTAGAAGAGGGACCTATCGTACAAGTCTTAGATAGAAAAGATAAGCCTACAGGCAATGCTCTTGTTTACTCCGTAAGGGGATGGTGCAAGGAAATGTTTGGATTAATCATAAATAGACATGGAAATGGAGCAGTTTGGAACTTGTCTCAGAAAAAGAGCAGCTAGTGCAGCTCCTAAAATTGGAATAGAACATTAAAGAATATGGGAGGCTGGAACTTTGAGAGAGCAAAAAAAAAAATGTGGTAGAATTGGAAGGAAAGATCAAAGCAGCAGCCAAACGATAGCCATACCAGACTCAGGAGAAGAAGAAAAGTTCAATCAGCAAATGAACACAACAGCCGTCCTGGGGAAGAGAAAATGAAACCAAAAGCAAGACCATAAGTTAACAATTTTATCTGCTATAAGAAGCAGCCAATGAAACAGTAAGACTCTCTTTGTTATTTTTTGGATCAAGATGAAGTCTTCCTTTTTTTCTATCCTTCTTTACTCTTATGTATGCTGCTTCTTGCTGACTTCTACACCTACTCTATCCTATCTTCAATAAATGCCTATCTTCTTCTCTTATATTACATTATATCAAATTATACTATTATATATTGCAAATATGCAGGTAATCACAAATTGAATAGTTAGAAAACTTAGCATAACATAGAATAGAATAGGAAATAATTTAGAATTTAAGAGAGAGATCTGCAGACTTCTACCCCTACTCTATCCTATCTTCATAGAAAGCCGATCTCCTTCTCTTCAATTATATTATATCACATTCCATTGATATACATTGCATATATGTAGATATATCTCAAATGTTCCGTTGGCGACGTCTGCCGCTTTCAATTGACAACAAGTGACCAGCAAAAGCAGCACAGCATCCACCCTCTTACTGCAGACTGCCCTCTCGATGCGCTGTGCTGGTTTCCCCCAAAGTGAAGCCATCCAGCGTGTCTTTGGGCCTTCCAAGTTAGCTGCTGCTTCTATGTCCACGTAGAGGGCTTGGAAAGTGTCGTAAGTTGTGCTGCGCCTGCTCACATGTCAATGTATGGTCACCAGCACCCAGCACGGCCGCATACTGCACTAATGGCTGCTTCCCCCCAGGTCCGGGTTTTAGCAACCTGCCCGACCCAAATGGCAGCTAGCAGGTTCAGAGTCTCTGGGCACCTTCCTTCATCCTGTCAGTGTACTGGCCATTTCATCAGCTTCTATCGTTTCTATTCCGTTTGCTGCTAAGGCCACCCGATCGGTCGGTAGCTTCATTAGAGCTGTGGCGAAGTTCAGACTACGCAGGGCAGGGCCGCCAATAGCCACTATCAGGTGGAATATCGCAGTCAAGCCGGGTATTGCCTTGACCCCGTTCTCGGTCTCCTCCATTTCAAGTTGTGGATACAGAACCTGCATCCACTCGACTTCCCTGGCTGTGCCACGGTGGGTGACCACAGATTCATAGAACATCTTCAGCCAGCTTGCCAACTTGTCAGTCAGCACCATGTTATCTTTAAGCTGCCTAACCTCTGCGCCTACTCCCCCCCTTGTGGAAATTCCAGATTCCTCCAGCACCCAAGGCAGAATGCTTCGGAAAGCCTGGCCCATGTCTGCATACGCCCTCGCTGTCAGGCACACCGATAAACCTAGCCCATACCCCTGCAGCTGCTCCGCGTAGGCCTCAAAGTCACTGCTGCGGATCTCCAGCACGTAGTCAAGAGGTTCTTTTCCTAGCATGCGCACTTGTTGGAATGCGCGTTGCATAGGCAGCTCGTTGTACAGCCTAGGCAGGGAGTCTGGTTGTCTATCCACATGCCATATCAGGTGTGCCACCACATCCCTCCCATCGCCTGCTGCAAATAGGTCGAGTCGGCACATCCCTGCATCCGCTGAATAATGCCCAGTCTCCCTGTCAACCTGTGCTGTCCTCATGTCACAACGAACCCAAGCTGCCAAATCCAGCAAGGCTCTCCTGGTCAACATAGCGGCCGCCCAATCGTTCACTGAAACCAGTGAATCCACTGGTTGTTTCGTGAATAAGGCATGGCTATACATCTTCGCCATGCCGTGCAGGGGTCCCCAACAAGGTTGCTCGATGCCTATTTTGAGTCCTCTCTCAACTGCATGCCCCAGGTGCTCTACCATCCACGTGCCAGTCGCCACCTCCATAGCTAGTACCCTCTCGTTCAAGATCGGTTGGCAGACCTGGTAAGACATAGTACCAACCTTCACATAATCACTCCCATATAGCCCATACTTCCGCATTGCTGCTTTCGCGGCAGAACGCGAGTTTATGGCTGTCGTCACAACACCAGTCACGACTCCAGCAACACTACTTACAATAGAGTCCATTGGCACCCGCTACGATCAGCCGATGGGGGCGTTGGTGTACAAGTCTTGGTTGCAAGTTGTGAAAAAGGGGCGATATGGAGCCGAGCTTCCCTGGCTACTGAGCTGTACGTGCGAGCACTCAGTTCAGTTGGTGGGCGGTGCTCAGCATTATAAGCTGAAATGGGCCGACGGGTTACAAGCAGAGAAATGTAAAGCATATTGGAAGAGGAGGGTGCTTTCTTCACGACAAACCTCCAACTTCAAGTATGATATAACATGCGTCTCTTTACTTCTTATATTTCAATTTGTGACACTGTCGACCACACTCTACTCTCTCCATACTAGTCCGGGACAAGTCCGGGATGGGCTTATACCGAATTGCGCGAGGCGGTGACGGGTTGGTGCCAGCTGGTGCAAAACTTTCTGAACGGAACCGCGCTTCGTGCGTGTTGTCTATCAGTGTACATATAGAAAACGTCCTTCGATTGGTCAAACTACGGTTAAAGTACCCCTTTCACCGTCATAAATGGAATGGTCGTGAGCCTCGAAGTGCCTCGAGCAGCCTCGAGCCTCCAGGGTGCTTCAAGGAGCCTCAAGATGCCTTCAGGTGCCTAATTCAGGTGCCTCCTGGCATCGACCCACATCGACCAGCTTATGAAATATCGTTATAATCTCTCAAAAAAAAGCTCCAAATAGGTGAAATGACATATGTAGTCATGAGAGGTTCGTGATTATGCAGGGGAGCTAACACGAGATGTTAAGCGGAAAAATTTCTACTCCATTTATTTTAAGGTTCCGCCTCGAATGACAAGTTCTCGAGTGCCGTATAGGCTTGCTTCTCTTCTACGTTTCTGAATATCCAAGAAACTATTCGAAAAGAAGCTGCTCATAATTGTGAAGGCTATGGTCATAATAAGAGGTATCACCTCAAGTATTCTGGTCATAGTACCATGCTGCTGATGAAAAAGCTGAACTCATTTTGTTTTGCCTTTTTTATCGTGTGGCCTGATTGTTAAGATATGTTTAAGACAACCATTTCAGAGCATGCGTCAGCTTTAAAAGCCTCTAGAGACGTGTTCTCCTCTAATCTTATGAGTGAAGAGCTTTATGTAGAGCTTACAACAAGACTAAGCAAGCAGGGCTATATTAAGACAAATTTCTGCACGTCAAGGAGCTAGGTATGGATGACAAGAAGCGAGTCTGTTGGGATCCTATCTACCATTGGCTTTACTCACGGCTGCCTGCGGGCAGGCCACGACGAGAGGATGTGTGGGCGTGGTTGCACGAAAGCTTTTCGACATTTCCGCAAGACCTCCAAGCCAAGGGCAAGAACTGCATCGTTAACTACACGATGAAAACATGCTCTCGCCTAGCACCTCATTGGCTCAAAGAAGAGCAACTCCTGGTTAGTGCTTGCAACCGCGCTCGTCTCTCATGCATGGCACGCTCGAACTTGATGACACATCTACGAACTCTCGCCTGCAAGATTTGAAGGGCTGCCCACACTTTGTGGAGTCGTACGTGTAGTAGAGACAGTTCTTAGAAAGGACATGCAATGTGGTGTGCGGTGTGTGCATGAGAACCTTGCCTCGCAAGTTGTTTCCAACACTTGAAAGTTGCAGCCATGAAAGGGTGCATTCGTGAAGGAGACCAGCGTAGCATCGTGTCGTAATGATCAAGAGAAAAAAGATGAATGCATAACGACCATGTCGTGAGACGGCCATCGGGTCTTACGTTCACACCTGTGAATTGGGACCAACGACACTACTTGACTACACCTTTTTAAAGGTGGTCCAAGGATGGTGCAGCCATCATATTATGCATCCATCTCAAGGTGGAAAGGAAACATCACTAACTTTGCCGTGCAGAACTCACTCATAAGACTCATCAATGAATATGTACTAAAATGACACAGCCCCTCTCTTAAACTCTAGTTGAAGCTGCCCTATGACTACCTGTCAAAGACGAAGTTTTGTTGAAGGGCACCTTCCCAACTTGTGCTCGGACTCATGCAAACTTGTGGCGGTTCAAAGTCCCAACTTTGGACCCAGGATGGGTTGAGTTTGTCGCCACAAAATATTGTTGGTTGTGAGCCTCGAGGCCTTTTCTATATATGTCGTTTAAGTTTGATTTATTGAAATAAAACAAGAATGGTCGAGATGAAAGGAGATCCACGAAACATCGATGACATCATTTTTTTTTGCTGACTAGGTGGCACTACTTTGAGAGTGGTCTGGGATGCTTCGGGTGCGTGTGGAATGCATAGGGCTCGCCAACTGTCACATTCTCGCCTGAGCAAGTGGGGCCCACACCACCAGGTCCTGGGACGGCCTGCGGGGTAGGCGGACATGGCAATTTAGAGGAGACGAGAACACGTGGCGGCCTGACGGAGTTGCGACCCCGCAGTGTGGAAGAGCCGCCTGGTGGCATAAACCAAGAAGGATATGTGGACGATCAAGCGTTGGGAACGGCTAGCTTTGGCGGAGCTATGGGTCCTCTAAAGGTAAACTATGACGGCTATTCTGACACTATGAAAACTTGCGTAATTCCAGTATGACAACTTTGGAAAAACCCAAAACCGGTTTGGCGTTTTGGGGCCTCTATATACATTCTAGAAATCAAGAGATTGGATAATAAATCCGGGTCATTTCTTTATATCTATGTACACATAAAGAGTGTTGCATGCGATGATAAGATGATGTAACGGGAAGAAGCGGCCGTCATCTTAGATATGCGGCAAGCCCTACCTCCCTTCATCAATCACATCTGGATGTTGCTTGACAACCTACATATTTCCAAAACCTTACTTGGGCTTTTGGAGGGCAGCACCTGAACGCGACAGCCCTCCAAGACCACCCATCGCGTCTTCTCTTAAACCCCAAACCCTGAGATGTCTCACATTGCTTTTCAGATCGTATCAACCGTGCATCAGGTCGTGCGTCCATGTGCACCCCAATGCGCACGCGTATTGAAAACTCGTGTGGTTGGTGCTCGGTACCATAATTGGTCCTTGTTACACCGGGGTTCCTCCAACGACAATCTTCGAGGAGGTGATGCTAATAAAGTTATTGCATTCTCTATGCCCACGATGTCCTTTGCAGAGACACCGCAAGCAGAAGAGACTCGACGACTTCTACGTTGGTGACATACCCTCACACGCGGACAAAGCCACCGTCAAGAGAAAGAAATTCGCCTCCCTCCACGCCCCCCCCCAAGTCAAAGGCTGGCGGTACAAGGTGCAGTACGCCGGCCCACCAGGGGGGGGAGCCAGCTGGCACCTTTCGGAGGCCTCCGCAGAGGAGCCCCCTAACGAGCCTGCGTACCGACAAGTCCTGGCCACCTGGCAGGAGCAGCTGGAGAGGCACGTGGGCGACTTGCGGGGATGGGAGCTGGACATGCGTCAGAGGAAGATCAGGCGGCCGGCCGGTCGCGGGCAATTCGAAGCCTACGTGAGAGCCCCGGGCGGCGCCCGCATGCGATCGGCCGTGGAGGTTCTACTGCCGCTGCCTTCAACCCAAAACCCTGAGAATCCTTGAGGCCTGAGCTGTAAACCCTAGCCCCCAGCACTGCTGCTGCCGCCTTCTCCTGTGCTTCTGGAGTCCTTTGAGTGCTCGTAGAGAGGCACTTCAGTTTCACGCATGATGTGGTGGCGGTGCCAAGAGGCTTCCTACTTTCGTTCCTCACAAGGCCTGCTCAAACGCGCACACGCCCCAGGCGTGCACCAAGCCCGCCACGCGCTCTCTTTCTCACGCCCTCACACACACACACACACACATACACACACAAACAAACACACGCATTAAGAATGTGGTTCACGCATGCGATTGTCACATTCTGCCGTCCGTGAATGAAGTACTCGAGGGCATTGCTGCTCACAGAAGCGTACACGTCTCATGTCAAAAGTGATGATCCTCCTACCGAATGTGTCCACATGTATACAAGTGAAAGAGGGTGGAGTGGGAGCACGCGTGTGCGCATATCGCATGCATTGAAAACTTAAAAGTCCTTCCTATACAAGTCCACGCAAATCCAAACAGCCGGACGTCCATATCCCGACAACACACACATTTTTTGTCCTGAATGCGGTGGATCTCCCTGCAGCTGCACGATCACCTTCAAAGGCTTGGACAGCAGCAGCCGCCGCCGCCAGGTGTCAGTCAACCCATGAACGGCGCCAGTCGTGAGGAGGCCGGCCCCCATCTGAGCTGGCATGAGCAGCACAAGGGCAGGGGTAAGGCTTTCTGTGATATCCCACTCGCTCTCACGCAGTAGGCGTAAGCATCGGGACTCCTAAGCATGGCCCATGATGCCGCCCCCAGTCTGTGGCTGCTGTCCTCCTGTGTATAGGTGGAGGTCGGTTTGGGCATGTGAGCTCAGTTTAGGGTTTCAGATGGCGGGCTCAGGGTTTTGTCTCCGGACGGGTCTGGGGTCCGTCTGGCTTTGAGATCGGTTTTGATCGAATGCTGGCCTCCACTTTGAAGCTTGTTTGCGGCTCTGGCGTTGGCGCTGACATTCTCTTTTCCTCTTTGGAGTCGGTTGCACGGCACCCCCCGCTCTGCCCTGTGAAAGGGCGCATGCAAAGTTGTTGATCAACGGTTTTGGAGCGCATAGCTAGCATCGTGTAGAAGCGACGTGATTGGTCGATGCAACCCTGCAATTCCGTGGGCCTTCCAAGTTGCGCATGCACCAGAGGCACGCACTTTGCAAAGATGTCATTCGACAGATGACGGGGATCAGAAAGGTTAGAGTCAGTGGTGCTTTCAACTTCCTTCACTTTCCGTCACTCTGCGGGTGTTCTCCAGTCTCATGTACATGCGAGTTAAGCCGTGGTGCCATTTTTATCTCTATTATGCGTGAAAGGCATGCAATATGTGGTGCCCTTCAACTTTGCTGTGACATTGTGGAGTTAGCTTGGCTCCTTACGGTCCTTCTTACGGTCCTTGTATGTGTGTCTGACGTATTGACATAACCTACTTAATGGAAGTTGCCTCGGAATGTTTCTGGTGCGGCTTGGTTGCAGGGGTGGGCGGGAAGGCAGCCAAGCGCGAGCAGACTGCGAAGATGATGAAGGTCACCTACGCCTACGGCGAAGTCATCCAGCGCTACAACATGTCGGTTTCCTCCTCATTGCGCCTCTTGTGTTTCTTCTTGCGTACTGCCTTATTGTGCGTCGCCCCTCGGCGGAGTCCATCCTGCTTCTTCGTCTCACCGCCTCCTCCCTTCTTCTTCGCAGCGCCGCCGTATCAATCAGCCGCTGCTCTCTCCCTCCAGTCACTTTGGAAAGGGGTGGCAATGAGGTGTTGAACAGAGTGCTGCCGCTCCTCTGGCCTCAGCTTCGTGAGTGCTGGCTGGTGTGGCAGTTCGTGTGTCAGCGTCTGAGTCCGGCGTCTAAGTCCTGGCAGCTATCGATTAGATACACATGCACCGGAACTGTCATCGTGAGCTTGCGTCATATTAGAACGTGCCGGTGATGCATTGGAAACAGAAACTGCCCGACTTGTCCAGCTCGATCAGTGACTCAGTGCAGTCAACGCGCGATTTGGCGTGGTCAATGCTGGTCAACTGTGGTCGCCGATGGTCAATGCACATCATCAGGTTGGTGGGACTCCAGCGACGCCTGCAAGCGGAGCTTGCGTACCCGCTCCCTCAGGGGCAGAGAGAAGCCGTGGGAGAAGGAATTGCAATCACGCGAGGGCGAGCAACGGACGCGGAAGGGACTCATCTCGTAAACGACCGGGGGGGCAAAGGAGGACCAGGAGAGAAGGAGGAGGCCGGCACATTCATCACAGTGACAGGTGGCAACACGCGAGAGGAGGCTCGCGAGTACAGCTGGCCCTCTGTGCTGGGCCTGTCCCTTGTCAAGGCGCACGGGGTGGAAGATGTCAGTGCTGAGATTGAAGGCGAGCTTGGCACTGCTGGTGGAGGGATTGCTGGAATCCCCAGTGACCCGCGGGGGGGGGATCTCTGCAGAAGGGGGGGCCCAGATAGAGAGAATGACAAAGACATAGGGGGAGATGGAGACAGAGAAAACGACAGAGATGGAGACGGAAATAGACTTGAAGACGGGGGTCGCAAGGGGGAGACCAACGTCTGCCTGCCTGTGCAAGGGGGGGAGCCAGAGAGAGGAGAAGGAGGACCAGGAGGAGGCGGAGGAGAAGAGGGGAAGCAGCAGCAGCATCATCTGCAGGCGAAAGTGGAAGAGGAGGAGAAGGAGCAGCAGCAGCAGCAGCATGTGCAGCCAAAGGAGGAGGAGGGGGAGGAAGAGGAGGAGGAGGAGGGGGGAAGGGCGCAAGAGGGGAGCATCAGGGGAGGGGGGAAAAGGAAGCAGCAGGAGGAGGGCCTGCAGGCAGGCAGGGAGCATGTTGAGGAGGGGGAGGGTAAAATGGGGGGTGTTCTCATCAAGACTGAGCCCAGAGAGGAGGAGGGGGAAGGGGGAGGCTTGTGCGGGGCATGCGTGCGCTGTGATGGCAACTGGGGCAGTATGCTGAGCAATGCAGGCGCCGAGGAGCAGCCACGTGTCAGCAGGTGCTTGCCGCTAGGCAATGGAGGGCTGGCACAAGGAGGGGGGGGTGGGGAGTCCGACATACCAGGTGTCGAGCAGGAGGAAGGGGAGCACTTTGGGAAGCGCAGAGGCGAGCTTAGGGGAGAACCTCTGGATGAGATTTGCGGCCCAAGGGCGAGTGGGGGAGAGGCATCTGTTGGGAAAGGACTGGTCGATTGCGGACGAGGATCAGAGGATCTAGGTGCCAGGTGGCAGCTGCGTACAGGTGCATCGCGCTGGCATCCGAGTGTGGATGCCAGGTGGCAGGCTCCAGGTTTGGCCGCTGCGACTTCAAGTTCAAGTCCCTGCACGGCAAGGGTTGATGCGACAGTACCGTCACATCTCCTTCAGCAGGTGTGGGGGGAGCTACAGCAGGAAAACCCGAGGTCAACCCCGATGACCAAGAGATTCAGTATGTCAAATTCTCCCGACTTTGGCCGAGAGTTGTTGCAGCAGGGGATACCAAACCAGCCTTCGCCTGGCGGCAGTGGAGTAGGGCCCCTTGCCAGCTGTCACCCGCCGGAGGGGGAGATGCTGCCAGGTGTCATCGCCAGGGAAAAGTACCTGGGGCCCCTTATGCCACCTGCTGCAAAGGAGGCCCCCAATGCCCACGTGTCCTTTGAAGAGCGAATGAAGCAGGCTGCAGACTGCACAGTAGCACCGGCCGGCGCAAAGGGTGCGAGCAATGGCGAGGCGGCACCTGGCATGGGCATGGGGAAGAGCTGTGCCTACCGGGGCGTCAGGCTGAGACCCTGGGGGAAGTGGGCGGCTGAGATCCGAGATCCCACGTGCGGTACGCAGGTGTGGCTGGGCACCTACGACGATGCAGAGAAGGTGGCTCGCGCCTGCGACGCGGCCGCGCGCGCCTTGCGGGGGCCTGAGAACAAGACCAACTTCCCCCTCCCCCTCCTGGCAGCCGCAGCGCCGGCAGAGGGCGGCCCTGGATGCGTCCTGCTGTGCGGGCCCGCCGACGACACTGTGCCGGACCTGACGGGGGGTGGTGGGGAGGCATCGACGCCACAGAGGGTGTCTTCCACCGGGCCTGAGCATGCGCAGGTCCATGCCGTCGCATCCCCCCCGGCGGGGACGTCAAATCCAGTGCCACTGCCTCCTGACGCGCCGGCTGTGGCCGATGGCAGTCTCAGGGAGGACGCCTCGAGCGGCGGGGGGCAGCTGGCGCCTGCGCCTGCGGCGGAGGCGGGCGTGCCGGGTGCTGATACGGCTGCTGCAGACGTTGCTGCTGCCGTAGCACTCACACTTGCTCCCACTCCCACTCCCATTCACATGCTCACTCCCACGCTCGCTCCAGCTTTCACTCTCACTCCCACTCCCACTCCCACATCCATACGTGGGCCCCCTCCCACGATCGCTCATGCTCCCGCCCTCGCTTCTACTCTCACACCTGCTCCCTCTTCCATGCTCGCTTACACTCTCACAGGCAGCCAGCAGCAGCAGCAGCAGCTGGGGAGTTCTCCCGCTGCTGCTGCAAGGGTGGCTCTGCTGAGGGAGGAGCTGCACTCGCAGACACAGAGCTCGCAGCTCGTCCTTTCTCTCCTGGAGGAGATTGCCCATACAATTGGTGACAGCCGGCCGCCGCCACAGCTGCCACTACGACCACCGTCTCCGCCTCTGCTGCTGCAGCAGCAGCAGCAGCAGCAGCAGGAGGAGGAGGAGGAGAATGGGGGAAGAGAGGCATACGGGAATCTGGTGGATGGGACCAAGCATTTCCAGCAGGTGGCTGCGGGCGCTGCGGCAGGGCATGGCGAGGAAGGTCCACAAGGTGGAGGCGCAGGAGGGGGAGTGGAAGGCGGAGGTGTAGGCAGGACTCTAGAGAAGGCACGCGCTTGTGGGCCATCTTCTGGCGGCACGGGTGGCGGCAATTGCAGGCCCGAAGTGTCTGCTGCAGCAGCAGCCCGAGCTGCATTCGAGCCTGCCAGTGTAGCTCCTCCTTCCTCCTCCTGCCCCCCCCCCGCCCCCAGTGCCCCTCCCCCTCC
>WELA01010452.1:114669-141066 GCA_009602735.1 Mesotaenium endlicherianum
CCCCCCCGGGGGCCCCACGCAAATTTTTGTCTCAAAGAACCTACGCACAGGGAGCATGTGAGTCATGCCATGAGAAGATGGTAGCTAGCGCAAGTAGAATAGTTTACTAAATCTCAAATTTTAATCTTTTGGGGACCCTCGAAGGGGTTCGCTTGCCAAGGGCCTTCTTCCACAGCATCGGACACTGTCCCCGAGGTGGAGAGGCATAAGGAGCCATCTTTTCTGTGCACCTTTAAGGAGATACCTTGAGATGAGGCGCAAAAGCAAACGCAGAGGAAGGTGCCAGGACAGGCCGTGGTGCTCTCCTGATGTGCTGGCGCCAGATCGGGCGGTGAGAGAGGGAGGGGCAGGGGCCGAGCTACACGCCAGGGGGCTGGCCTCCTGCCACCTGGTGTAGCAAGTGCGCGTGCATCTGCATGTGCTGCGCGCTTGCCGGTCTCGTCCTCCTTTCTGAGAGAACCGCACTCCCGCTGTTTTGAGTGCATGCATTGCCCTGTGCGCTAGCCCCCCGCCGCGCCTGTGCCTGCGCCTGCTTGTGTGCATGGGAGGGTCACTGCGCTAGTCTGCCGAAACAGACGCGCCTTTCGCAGTCTTCCTCGCATGTGTGTTGGGACAGGACGGGACGACGCGCCCCACCAGCCCTTTCTTACTGCTCTCTTATGCAAACCCATGGGACATCATTTATTTTTTTTGACTCTGGTTGATCTCTTGACCTGCTGGGCCACTGCGAGCAGCTCCTCAGCCTCAGCATGACCCCATCTTCTCCATCTCTTCAGTGCCTTAAAGCTTATGTTGTCGGTGCTGTTTTGGGGGGGTGAGGGGGAAGGGGCGCAGGTATGTGGACGAGGGCGACCAGGGGGTGAACGACGCGCGCTGGATGCACCACTCGCCCTGCCTCGTCACCGCCAGTGGCAACGGCAGGTATGTGTACACTCCAAGCGCGGCAGGAGCAGGCGGCGGCTCTGACGAATCCCAACTAGCGATGCGCGTGTCCTTTGTCACAGCGCTGCTGCCGGCCCTCGGCCCTGCTGTGCTGCTGCCATAAGTTTCTCACCCAGCGCACGGTCCTGTGATCATGCATTGTCTCTGCTGCCCGGATGGCTCTGTCACTGGCGTGGTCCACGTGTGCCCTCCTCCGTCTCAGCCGGAAGCGTCGGGATGAGTGGCGTGTGGGGAGTGTTTAGGGGCATAGAGGGCAGCCCTCCCTCACTTCCCCCTTTGGACCTTGCTGCTCTCTTGGTTTCTGGCAGAAGGCAAGCAGCCCAATGCTGACACATGTAAGTCGCTCCCCCTCCTCCCCCCCCTCCTCCTCTTCCTCCTCCTCTCCTCTCCTCTCTCCTGTGCTGCGGGGATGTGGGGTGCAGCATGGCCATCTGGGACGTGACGCTGGGGCAGCCGTG
This sequence comes from Mesotaenium endlicherianum, assembly GCA_009602735.1. Taxonomy (NCBI): domain Eukaryota; kingdom Viridiplantae; phylum Streptophyta; class Zygnematophyceae; order Zygnematales; family Mesotaeniaceae; genus Mesotaenium; species Mesotaenium endlicherianum. The sequence goes on from WELA01010452.1 coordinate 116,070, forward strand.
CGTGCGCCACCTGTCGACGCATACGCGGTCCATCAACACGGTGAGTGCGCCTCCGCCGCATTGCACTCCCCTAGGACTCTTCCTGCAGCCTGTCGCACAGAGAGTGGTGCCAGCGCAGCCTTGCAGATGCTCCCTCGCTCACCAGGGGGCATAGCTCATGGCTCCCCCCAAGCGCGCGTGCGCCTGCGCCCTTGCAGGCCCATCCATATGCCCATCATCAAGTAGCTACATATATGTTGGAAGTTTGCAGAGTTGTGTGCAGACTTGAGGGTCAGCCCTGTGCAAACGCGGAGTAGCATAGATTGAATTGCTAGTCATCAATGGGCTCGTGCCTACTTTTGTTCCGCTTCTCTCCTTCTCCCTGCATCTATCTCTCTGAGCTCTCTGATCTCCACATTGTGCCAGGTGGCAATAGCGCCGGATGACCGCCATATTGCAACAGGTGGCGACGACCAGAAAGTGGTATGCCCTTTCGTCCCCCCTCAATATTTCTCCTGCCCTTCCTTGACCTCTGTGATGAATCACTTGAAGTGTCACTTCAAAGAAATGCACTCTTTCCCCCCCTTACAACCTCTCTCTCACCGCCCCCTGCAAAAGCGCGCTGGTGTTTCCAAACACGTGCCATTTGCTTGTCATCCTTTGTCCACATTTAGAAGTACAATCAGTACCAGTAATTTTTGTCTCCCTAGCAACGTTGTTGCACTATGCACCACATGTCACTTGTTGCCCCTTTTGTGATGGTACCAAAAAAGTGGCTGGCTTTCGAGTTAGGCAACTCTTGTCTCCTTCCAAGCTGGGCCGCGTTGAATGCTTCTTATCAGTTTTATAGTGTTCCAGGCATATGAGATGTAAAAGTGAGAGCGTATGTGTGTGCGTGCGTCTGTGTGTGTGTGTTTGTGTGTGCGCGCGCGCGTGTGAGCGTGTGTGTGCGTGTGCTTGTGTATGTGTTACATGCATGGCATGCTTGCTTGGTCCTGCTGCCATACCCTGGTCCAATCCAGAAGTACAATCTTACCTTTTGCTGCCACTTCCTATTTGTGGCCAACACACGACTGGATTTGGGTCCAAGCAGGCTCGGGAAGCATTCAAGGGGTGGTGGGGTCAGAGCCAACCTGGACGTGTAGAATGCATAGTGGAGGGCAGTTTGCTGGTGCTGGACGCTGACTTGCTCGCCAGGGCGGATGCGTGTGTATGATGTAACGAGGCAGGTTCTGTACGAGTACAAGAGGGACGCATCCTCATCTTCCACCATTCAACCTTGGCGGCTGACGTACCCTCTCTAGCAGCAGCAGCAGTAGCAGCAGCAGGGCGGTAGCAGCCGCAGCATTGTAGTCCCTTCAGTATTGTAGTCCCTTCAGTCAGCGTCCTTCGAGATGTTACAACTTATAGTCTCTTCTGTACTTATCTCATACAAGCATACGTGTAAACTTCCATGAACGACGAGCCCGATCTGCATTATATTAATTACACGCGTGCATAGTTCATGCGTACGCAACTTTGAGCACGTATTGATGATTTAACAAGGCAGCAGCAAAGACATGTTATCAAGCAAGCTGACAAACCAAGGCCACACGCATCATGTTGACATAGAGAACGAGAAGCTACTTAATGCATACTCAGAAATATGAACATCAGCCCCAAATTTGGAAAAGCTCCAGCTACAACACTGCTAAACTACCTAGTCCTCTCTGCAAATGCTGAGCATAATTAAGATTTTAGTGCACACTTCCCACCACTATGGGAAACCAGCTTCACTAAGAAGACATTAAAACAGCCTACATTAAAAGTTACCCACTTTACTTTGCCACTGACTAGTCAACATGAATGAACTCCATATATGGCCTGGATCGTTTCCAGCCATAACAGATTTCAATAATGACCGCTTAGGCCTGAGTATAATTTACACTGACGTGCATCTAGCACTCCAAACACACGTGTCCATCGCAACGGACGCAAAAACCCCATGCTTTTTCTCCATTGCATAACTGTCATCACAGCGGCCATAAGTTAGCGACACATATATTGGGCTTGCAAGTGCACACCGCTCAAATAGTTTGGTACGCAAGGTAAGCCCAATGCCACCCCCTGGACCTGAGCCGGCAGGAGTAAATCCGACGGGGGGGGGTTGCAAGGGACACTCTTAGGCAAAAGCATCCGCATGGGGGGTGGCTGTGCCGCCTGCATGAACACACGCGCAGCCCAGCGTTAAGCATCTGTCAGAAGTGTACGCTGTTCACCCATCCAAGACCGATCTAAGTGGATTCTACAATTAAGTTGCACGCTTGTTTTCGAGTCTCGACAACCAATGACGACCACACTTAAATTGATAATGCAGGAGGCTGCACGGGTGAGAGTAAGAGAGTACCCGAACAATGGGCGGCCTGCCCCGCTTTTGCAGGCTCACTCCGCTCCCTCCACCCCTTGCTCCTGCCCTTGTTGATGCATGGGCCCGCAACACTGGCTGCCATTGCTGCGGGGGCCTGCACCAGTGGTGCCTGGAAGTGGGAGGCCATCAGACATGAAGGGCCAGGTGCATGCTGTAGGAATGCCAGCTATGGTATGGCGGCATTTTGCACTTGCAGGACGGGCCCTGCCCACACCGGAGGCGATGCTCCCTGCACACGCAATCACACACGTGTACAGATTACAGATGGAAGTAAGAACAGTTCCTTTGCAGACATATGGCAAGGATTCATGCTGAGGCTGCGCCCAAGCCTGGCACGTGTGACCACAAGAGTGCGCAATTCAGATACAACCACAGCAGCTAGACATCATACAGACCAGCACACACACATACAAACATGTAGCACACGCATACGTGGTCACACTTGCACACACACGCGTGCACACACAGATCCAAGTAGCCCCACACACACATAGACAGCTATTATACCCATACATCTTTGAAAGGGTACAGAGATCCTTGCGTTAACTCAGGTCCATCTCATGTCCTTAATCTCGTCCCCTCTTTGTGTCTTTCTTCCTTAGTAAAAACAGCCCTCGCATACTGTAAATCTGAACCTCCTCATGTTTCCACACAGAACATCAGACACTCATCTACCTGCTACTTAATTTCTCTAGACTGGCATTCAACCATTCAAAGCTGAAAATGGTCCTATAGAAAGCAACGCTTGCAGAAGTCCCATGGCACGCCTGCACCTGAAACGAAGGCGGAGCAAAAAACGCATGGGGATGGTCAAATATGGAACTCATTGGCTGTCTTGGCCTCAATGGAGATAGATCCTTCACCTGCACACACATACACACAATCCCAGAGCAGCTGCACCTGTCACCATTCATGCCTTCGCGTTCTGGATGCCAGCTTAGATCAACAATTCACACACAACACGCATGTGTGGTACCAGCGACTAAGCGCGACGAAAATAATGCCTAGCGGCAGGCTGCGGAAGAGGTGAAACGAAAGCCCACCTGTTACGAAGGGAGAGGGGCACGTTTTGCTCGCTTGCTTGCTCTTGCTCCCCTGCTACCTCCAGGCAACAGGGGCAGAGATGCCTCCTGCATAACACGCGCACGTGCATGTACAGGCTCATTAAATAGTGCTCTTGTACAGCGGACATGCACGTCGTTGATCTAACGAGTGGCGCACTTTGACATCTCTAAGCAGCCATGCTTCCACCAACACAGTTATATACACACTCATGCGGACCCGCACCTCCTCACAGTGAAGTCCCATAAGGATTTAGGATGAAGGCAATCGCGCATAGCAACAAAATTGGCAGCGATGATGCACACTCATGCATGCTTGAGGCCAGGAACAAGAAAGTTATTCTGGAAGGACATCAGAATAGCTTGCCTGCAAATTGTCCCAGGGAGAGAGGAGGTGGCAAGATGACTCAAGAGGTGTGAATCACTAATTATGAGTACAGGATGCTTGAAATGGCTCACCTGCAATTGGTTCTCCGCTATTGATGGCGGAGAGGCAGCGCCTGCAGGTTCTGCAGAGCCCACCGTGCGCTTTTGCTTCCCCCCCTTTTCCTGGTGCAGCTGCTGCTGACCCGAGCTGCTAGGAGCCTGCCCCCAAAGATAGTGGTCATAACCAGCAAACAGACATTCAGGACCCTTCCACTCTCCTTGTTAAACAATCCCCCGCCCTCCTCTATCTCCATTCTTAAAGCTCAGTTGGGCCAAGTGCATGTATGCCTCCCACATTGACAAGAAAGAGCATTGGCGGCGCATATGGGGCCGTTACTGACCTGGATGTTGCTGGATGCCAGAGGAAGCTCCAAGCTATCTTTTAATGAATTCATCCAATATGAAAGATCTTGCCCCCTCCCATTGACATCCTTTCCTGTCCCAAACTTGTCATTACCGTTGAACAGCTCCTTTTATATTTGCACCCCTTCAATGCTGAGTTGCACCTGCACACACAAACTCGCACAAAGCCAAGGGTGCATGGTCGCTCTCTGCCGGAAACTTTGTGTTCCCGAACGTTGAAGAGCCCACGCACACGTCTGAGACTCACTAATAACATTTTTAAACTTACACCCAACTTCCACCTCAAGCTTGAGACTCTCCAACCATTGAGTAGTAAAGATGGCACACAAACATGACTAACAATTGCACACCCTTAACGCAGTGTGTACCTCCTTGGCCACCTGCGGAATGTTACTCGCAACCTCCTCCGTAGCCTCTAAAAAGCCCGGCTGCTTTTGAAAGGTATCCAAGAGACTCCTGTATATTCCTCTTGATGCAGAAGCTCCACACACCACCTGTCAAATCACACACTTGCAGATTTACTAATTAAAAGTTGTGTGTGGAGACTGAAGAATAGAAAAGCTCATGACTGGATCACATCTGATTGCCAACCGTTGTCACATTATCAATGAATGTGTAATCTGAATATATTTTTTGCAGGCAAGATGTGCCAAGCAGTGAGAAGAATGAGAAATGCACACTGCTGGCTGTGATGCTTACCTTTGAAGCTCTTGTTGCCAAGGCGTCTTGCGGCAGGGAAAACAAGGGTCTTCTCAAATTGTGTTGCTGGCGAGGGGCATGGCAACAGGAGCGCACAGGTAAAGACAAAGACAAAGGTAGGGACAAGACCAACAGGAACAGGGGTATCGCCACATCAGAATCTGAACACAATATGTGACCTGATTGATGTTCTCATGATGCATATTTATCACTTAAAGTTCAGTAGTACTGTAATCAGTCATGTGTACCTCCTGGTCAAATCCAAAAAAAAGAGTTGGAACCTCCGGTGAGACAAGGTTGGGACGTCCCCCATTGAGGCCATCCTGCAGCAGCCCTAGCAGCAGCAGAATAAACTTATTCACTTAGCAAAAAATCATGTTCTATTTTACGTATGGGTAACGCATGACTGGGTAGGGTCACTTACCTACGCTTTGATGCTGCACTATTCAACCATACGTTCCTCAAAGCACAGTCATTCTCAGGTCATATGTGGTTACTAATACCTGAGGCAAAAGAGTATTGAATCTTCCTATTCCGCCCACTCTGGAGCAGCCATAGGGTACGGAGCAGCTATAGCAACTGAAACAACTGGCAGCAGAATAATCATGAAGTTAACATACGCAGCATAGTCCCTCATGGTATAAAAGTTTTAAATCACCAGGATGTGCTGCTGTGAAGACATTGCTGGGCATTACTAGCAATTTGATTCCTTGCTTGTTTGGTGGCTTTTCATTGGAGAGGATATTGCACATACTCTCAAGAGTCATCCTTATTGACCTTCAGGACTGAAAACCGCTGATCGCTTCATTGACATGAATGAAAGCTGGTGTTAAGCTTCAGCTCAACATGTATGTCAATGAAAGAGAACGTACCTTAAGAGGGGACAGGCCCCAAGTAGTGGCAACATGGTAGGTTGCCATTCTTCAGCTGTGTACAAGCAGGAACAGGAATACAAGGCAACATAGAGCATTTGTTCAGACCATGAAGCTTTCAGACAGTAGGTGAATTACTAGTGTGCAGATTAATACAGCAAGGAGATGGGTCCCTACAAGCTGTTCAAAACTTCACATTATCAAATCAGAGGTCGACTTAAAGAGTAACAATTGAATCACAAAGAACTCTCAATCAGGTAAAGTGGAAATAGAATAAATGCCAAGCGATAGCAGCAGAAACATCTCATTCAACTGGCAGACATCCACGAAGTCAAAAGATGCTGCGAAGTTTCTCATGAAACGTTTCAAACCACTAGATTGTGCTGCTGTGAAGACATTGTTGGGCATTACTAGCAAGTTGACTCGTTGATTGTCTGTCAGCTTTAAGTTGAAAAAGATATTGCGCATATTCTCAAGAGTCGTCCCTATTGACCTTCAGGACTGAAAATCGTTCATTGCTTACATTGACGTGAATGAGAGCTGGCGTACTTGAGCTTCAGCTCAACATATGTATCTCAATGAAAAAGAACATACCTTAAGAGGGGACAGTACCCAAGTGGTGGCAATATGGTAGGTTGCAATCCTTCAGCTGTGAACAAGCAGGGACAGGAATGCAGGCAACACAAGAGCATTTGTTCAGACCATAAAGCTTTCAGACAAAGTAGGTGAAGTAGGAGTGTGCAGATTGATATGATGGTCCCTACAAGAAGCTTTTCAAAATTTCACATCGTAAATCAAGAGTCAGAGGTCTACTTGGAAAGAAACTATTGAATCAGGACAAACGTCAAGCCTGATAAAGTGGCAATAGAATACATGTTAAGCAGTTGAGCATAGATCAGGAAGTAAGCGGGATGTATACAGGTTGTAGAACAAACGGTGGCGTTGAGACTAGCAAGCAAATTTTGGTACGCTTTTGCTTGTATATGCAGTACTTCGCCGAATTCAACTTAAGAACAAGAAACGCCTCAACAAAGCGTTTATGAAGACCAAATTTGACAGCTGTTATCTCTTAAATCATAAGATAAGTGCCTCACAAACTAATGTAAGCAAAAAGAGGCGGCTCTTGCTCAACTTACAGCTGTCCTAGGTATTCTGCTATTGGAAGGGCGTTGGAGAACTCTGAGAAGCAACCAACGCGTGTAAGAGCCCGAAAACCTTGTTGTAACATTTAACGTTAGTTACGTTGCAATGAAGACCATTGACCACGCTCGAATTTTAGGCCACTGGGTGATCCGGGTTGGACCCAGGTGCAATTTGAGCCCTCTTGTTGTAAGGGATTGGGGTCAAGTCACCGTTTGATATTTGGCTGACCTCTGAAGGCAACGAGACAATGTAGGCTAAGCATTCTTTGTGCTTTAGTCCCGTTACCCCTCCCTACATCGTTTGAAGGGGCAGAATCGTACGAGGTCATTGCCCGGCAAAGCACTGGAATCGATGTCGAATCCGAGCGAATCCCGATCCTTTCCGAGATTGTCCTAGTCCGGTGTAGGAGTTGACGACTATTGAGGTGGTAGTGGTCTGCGATAGGATGAAATCAAAGGTGTACTTGAAATGAGGTTGATCGAAGGGACCTCGAGCACGAGTTGGCACTTCGAAGTTTGTCCCATGCAGCTTAAATTTCTGCACGCGAAGCTGTCGGCTGTTTCGACAATGTCGAAATAGCCGACAGAAATTGAGATTTTTTTTTGGATTCAAGCTGGTTCACGTCACTAGAGAAATACAACAGCCCAAAATAGGTTCAAGCTGGGCACATTGTCGAAATAGCCGACAGAACGTTTTGTACCGATGTATAAGCATTGAGAACAAAAATCGAGTTCAAGCGGGATCGCGTGTGAAAGGTGGCTGATACAGGCTGATAGTGATTGAGAAGGCACTGAAAAATTCATCGACAACCATACACAACCAACATCGTAGTTTTAGAGCCCCTAACACGCGCGAAGATCGATGCAGGAGGCACGAGAGAGATAGAGTTCCGACCAGTGACGTCCACCTTTCCGCATGAGTTGTACCACCAGTTGCTAGTAGGCTTGCAGCAGCTTTATAGCCATGCAGTTTTTTACGTCAGACAGGAGAACTTATACGGTGCTCATTCTTTGAGCATATGCTTCAGCAGAACCTTCACATCGTTCTCTGCCCCTAAAACAAGTATTTTTATTGATTATGTCCTCTTCACTCCCTGATTCTGTCTAAAGTCGAGTTCATTTCATCGACGGCCTTTGGCCTCCAAACATCTGATGGCTCCGGGGTATTCTGCACCGTGTGTCCATCGTCAGCCACCTGACATCTGGCAGCTGCCAGCGAGCAGCTGTTGGATGGCAGTTGTCAGGCAGTTCTTGGGCACATGCACCTCCCTTGTGCATGGCATGCGGGGGGATTGGGAGCGCGCAGGTTGTAGCTCTCAGGGGCCTGCAGCAGAGGAGGTATGGCTCGGCAGAGCGACCGGGGGGGCTGGTGTTGACTAATCTCTGCCATGGCTAGAAGCGGGCAGAGTTAGTGTAGAAGTAGAATAGTAAACTACTCTACATAAGGATCTTTAAATGAAAGAGTATGAAAGAATTTAGACTTCTTGAATCATGACTTGAAATTGAGTATTTTGAGAATGAATATTAAGCATGCCTTGCAATGCTTTTATACATATGCTTGTATCTGCTAGACTTGCTCTATCTAGCTAGTATGCTTGAGTAGTAACTTGTAGAATAGTGAAGCTCAGGTGCAACGCACTTGGCTAATTCATGTCAATACATGTGTCTGCAGATGACAAAAATGACAACTGACTAGTTCCTGCAAGTGTGAATGAAAACTAGTCTGTTTAAACTAGATAAGCTAAAAACTAGTGTGAACACAAAGTAAGCTTTTCTAGGTCAACTTCATTAAGGACACACTATAGCGACAGAGTAGTCAACTAAGTCAACTCTAGTGGTCATCTGACTCTTGACTGAGGGGTCAGTCAACAGCTGGCTGGCTGGTTGAGAGAGCTTGCACAGGACGCACACTTGCCGATGCTTTCAAGCAGACAGCTGGCGCGGCAAGTGATCACGTCGTGCCTGCACCTATTCTAAGTGCTAATGAAGTAAGCTGCCCCTACTTCCCCTTTTTCTCCAAGTCCCAAAAGTGAGTCTGAAACCTCTTGGCTATAATATTTTATAATTAACCCAGTATAGTATAACCCAATATATTATAACCCAGTATAACGCATATGCCACCAGTATAGACACCCCAATCATTAACGGTATTCCCTTCCATTTGCATTGCGCGAGGACGGCGGCATGCTTCAGGTGGACGCTAGCGCTGCAGTTTTCCGGAAGAGCGTGACTCACGAGCTCAGAGCCCACCTGCTGCTCCCGCACGCGCTGGCTGGCAGGTCGGGAGGATGTGCCCTGCGGCTAGCACGCAAGAGAGAGCGTGGCGGCCGTGGTTGCCAGCTCCATGCGCACAGCGGCACGCGGACGGCCCTTGGCACGCGCATCCGTCCGTTTGTCCGTCTGTCCACCCTGCGCATCGTGAGGCGAGGTGACATGAGGCGACCTACCTCCTCCTCCTCCTGCTGCTGCTGCTACTGCTGCTTCTGCCAGTTGTTTCTCAAAACGCTTGGGAGGCAATTGACGCCCCTGAGCGTGCGGGTTGCACTCGCTCGGCTGCTTAGGAGAGCAAGCATCAGCGAGAAGTCCACAAGCTGTCACCAAAAGGAGCGGGGGGCTGGGAGCGAGCTCTGGAGACCATGTTTGTAGTTCTGGGATTTGAGGTTGGTGTGGGAGGGACGTCGCTCTCGGGCGGTCCCGCTGGTCCAGGACTTGCGGTCTCAGTGCTGACGCAGCAGCACTTGCGGATGAGCTGCAAGCCAACATTCCAATTTAGAGCTGTCTGCAGCGAGCCGTGTGACCTGCGCCCTTCTCCGCTTCCCCCCTCCATCACCCCTTTGGACCCCCCCCTGCACGAGCGAGCTCGGGCTAGCGCTTGCAGGTCTCTGCGGAAAAAGAGACGTGGCCTGACAGGGTGACAGGTGGCAGCTGGTTTTTCCGTTCTATTCCTCACTCCCAATGCTTGTGAAGCAAGCTGCGTGCCCCCCCCTCCCCCCCCCCCTTTCCTGCGTCATCACCTTGACGTGATGCCGATGTCAACCTGTTGACGGGGGCCACTTGGCAGGTGAGGGAGTGCCTGCAGCCCACGGAAGAGAGAGGAGAGCGCTGCACGGGCGTGGCTGTCGACAGCTCCATCCAAGGGCGGACGTGACTGGCACCAGCCAACCTCCCCCCCGCCACCTCGCGCATGCGTAGCCATCATCAGCCACCTATTCCTCCCCCGGGTGGGTGAACCGTGATCCCTCCACCTGCGCCTGGTGCCCCCAGGCCCCCTGTCTCCCTGTTCTCCATGCTCTCACCCTTTGGGGAGGGGGCAAGGGTGTTGTGCCCCTGCTCCCCCATTCCCCGTCGTGACCCTCTCTGCCTTTGAAGAGATGGACTCGAGGCCGGTTCCTTGCTCGATTGCGTATGTGGGCGCGGGGCGCGGGTGCTTGTGCGCGTGGTTGGGGGGGTGTGGGCTGCCAGGCCTGCTGAGCAACGCTGTGGGCAAGCTTGCAAGGCGGAGCCACGTGTGCATGCATGCTGGTACGTGTGCATGCTGGTGCGCGCATGCGTGAACAAAAGTTACTTCCAGCCGCACATGCGCACCGCAGCACTTGGTACGTGTGTGTGTGTCTGTGCGCATGTGCGTGTGTGCACTGCCCTGCATGCACACTTGTGTGCGTGTGTGAGCGCGTGCGTATTGCGCCCGTCAGCTTGCATGTGGCTGCAAGCACGCGTGTGCCTGTGTGTCCCTGCATCTGAGCTGAAGTGTGCCTGTTTGCAGCGTGGACCATGCCCCTTGTGCTGCCTTATCTTGGGTGTAAATGTGTGGGCGTGGTATGTGTGTGCGCCCAATGGCACCAAAAAGCTAATGGGGAACTTTAGGCTTTCTTCCCCTCCACATGGGTTTCTCGTGCATGTTGCCGGGCTCCACTCCGAAATTTCATTTTGACATGAAAAGTGAACCTCAGCCCTGCTTCTTGGCTTTGCTTGTCTCTGAAGCGCGGGCATGCATGCTTGATGCGTGTCACGTTTGTGCGTGCATGTGTGCACCCGAGCATGCGTGCAAGAGTATTGGCAAGGGCAGGCCTAGGGGCGGGACATGGGGGCCCTCACATGGCAGGCTATAGAGTGGGGCCCACCTGGAAGGTGGGCCGCACACGCTCGTGCTTCCACCTTATGCTTGTCTTATGCACACTCTCACGCTGGTGCACGCACGCGCGTGCACCTTTGTGTGGGGATCAGCGCAGGTTCTGCAGGCAAGAGACGGGATGCCAGCAGGGGCTGAAATTGGCAATTGCCACAGGCTAAGTGGAGCACCAAGAGCTTGCCATCCAGCAAGTCACGCGGCTGGGACGACAGCCTGCCAGCTGCCAGCTTCATGACAGGCTGCTTTTCACTATTTAGCCCACGCAGGTCGGCAGCGGCGGCGCCAGCCCCATAGCCAGCGCTGCAAAATTCCCCCACGCCTTCCCTGACCTCCTCGCCCAAGGTGGCGCATCGCAACAGCTAGTGTACATGCAGGTAGATGGATATTGATGGACAGAGTATGTGTAGATGGGAGTGCGGATGAAGATTTTGCCTACCGTCTACATAAGTGTGTCAAGTGTCGTCATCATGAAAATAAATTCATCTTTTGGTTTTTCATCGTCATGCGTGCGTGCTATCCTCTACCATCAATTGTTTTGAGTGGTTGAGTGCTTGACTGTAACTGATCTTTGTTTGCGGCTTAGGCCATATTTTATTTCCTGCATATGGAGACTACGGTGGTGGAGGAGAATGCAGGCGCAGATGCCACTTTCCCTGGGAAATATGAAATACAAATATTTTGTGGTTCCCGTTGCCCAATATGAGCTTGCTGATTACAAAAGGTCCTTTGTCAGGTTTTCTCATCAGCCCACCCAATATCTATCAGAATGTGCGCATTATGTGCAGCCTTCGTCATTTAAGATCAGCCAAATGAGCAATCAGAAGTCTTATGTTCTTGTCTCATAAGTAGCGTTTGGCTTAAAACATACCCGCAAGCCTCGATGCAATGATTCCTATAGCGGCATACCTGTGCAACACTCATTCAAAATGCCAATTACATTTGGTATAGAGTACCAAAAGCTAGTTGCATTCTGCAATACCTATGCCCTGCGCTAGCATGCAGAAAGTTTCTTAGCTGACCAGCCAGAGTTGCCCAATTGATCATATCACGCACAATATATATTTGCTATCCAAAGAAAATATAGGTAGGAAGTAATAACTCGGCAAAGCAGCAACAAAAAATTGTCACCAAGTAAGACGGTTAAGGCCACATTCATCACCTTTACATCAAACAGAATCTAAGAGCGATTAAATTAGTGAATACTAACCCCATAGTATGGTACAACCCCGGATCCAACAGGGAACTTGGCAACACCCCTGAAAAACCTAACAACTACCCTCTCTACAACTTTGGAGCGTAATTATCACATCACTTACACTAACCACCAGTAGGGTGAAACGGCTGCTGCTTCTTAGCCCATGCAACTCGGGACCTGGACGGTTTCCCCTAAGCCCCCAGGTGCCTATTGTACATGCACTGCTAGTGCCTAGTAGCCGCGTATTTCAATTAATTATGAAATCAACAATAGCCATCACTGATTATGACCACTTAAAGCCCGGGAATACAACCACCGCACAAATCTCGCGCCAAACACCCGCGTCCATTGCAAAGGACGCACACACCCCCCCCACGCATCCTCTCCGCTGCTGAGCTGTAATTGCAGCAGCGGCCATAAGTTACTCGAGTCTCATACATACTGCCAGGGCAAGGAGGGCAAGGGCTGTTTCAGATAGTAAGAATTCTGGGGCAGTCCTGCGGCCAAGGAGAAGCTAGGTGCCACCGCCTGAACCTGAGGCGGGAAGAATGCGACCGGCAGGGCCGGTCTGCCGAGGCACACGGGCATCAGCGGTCGCATGGCAGGTGGCCTCGTCACCTGCGTGGATACACACGTGCACGCACACAAGGCATCAATTTATTAGCACCTGTCAGGCCTCAAGGTGTTCCACACAATCAAGACGAATGAAAGCTGTGCAGCACACTTCTACGCTGTGCCTCAAGCGGTCAATGGAGCCAGCCAGAAGGTGATATTGCACAGAGGCTGCAAGGCGGAGAGGGGGAAGGGGGCACCTTGACATACGCCGGCCTGCCCCTCTTTTGCCGCGGCACTTCTCCGGGCCCTCCAGCCTCTGCTCCTGCCCTTGTCGATGCACGGGCCTGCACCAGTGGTGGTGCCGCAACAGGGGCCTGCACCAGCACCAGTGGAGCCAGGGAGGCCACCGGTGACGAGGGGCCAGATGCGCGCTGCAGAGATGCCAGCTGTAGCATGGCGGCTCCCTGCCCTAGCAAGCCGTTCCCTGAAAATGCGAGTGAAGGCGCCCCCTGCTCACACAAACACGCACACACAAGCACACGAGCAGACAAGTTCGGGTGAACACTGTCGTCACTTGCACACACAGATATACTCACATAGCCGCATGACTACATCCCCGCACACCACACGCCACATGCACGCACATACACAATGACATGCCCACGCACGCACATATAATGGGCACACACGAAAGTGACTCAATTCTACAATTATATTCACTTTGCCCTCCATTCTCTCCCCTTGTTTATCCACTATCTTGATATCCAGTAAAAACAGCCCTTGAATTTGCGATGTATATTGCTCACTCCTCGGTATGTAACTGACTTTTGCGATGTATATTGCTCACTCCTAGGTATGTCACAGAGAATACCGGACAGAGTAGATTCATATGCTGCTGCACGGGGATTGTCAGTACACAGTGAATGCAAACTGTCAGTACATAGTGAACGTGCAATGGACGCAAGTGATCATTCATTGGACCAGAGTAATGTACCTGAGCTTGCGGCAGCACATACAACGCGGCAGGGTTGTGGGGGCTGTACGGAAGGACAGGTCTGGGCCTCAAAGGAAGTTGTCGCTTTCCCTGCACACACGCGTTCAACGAAATCGCTTCTCTCATAGTTGCAAATCTTATGAGCCCACTAAAGGGCCCCGTAAGTTAATGTTATTCACCTCACGCATGCCTGGATCAACTGTTGTATCCAAATGGTATCGATGCTGGTTAGATGAGCAGCAGGAGCACGAGCGCACACCTGCTGTGGAGGAGGGGCTGTGACAGTCTTCACACGCTTGCAAGGTCCCGCAACCCCTCTCCCGCCTGACGATGCAGGCGAGGACGACTCCTGCACTTTACACCACGCACACACGCGCACAGCGTACGGACTGAGAACCTGGAGCTTCCAGTGGACATGCAAGCTGCAGGACTTCTAATTGGCACACATTCGCGGTTCAAAAATATACATATGCGCACGCGCACCCACGCGCACCCGTGCCACCACCCGCATCACATGGAATTTGTACGGACAAGAGAGTCAGACCATGGCAGCACCATCAATAATGCTGGTGCCGACACCTGCCTGCTTGTGGCCCTTCTCCAATGGTTGGTGGTCAGCACCGTCCAGCGCGCGGGCAGACCAAATGAGAGGGAGACAATGGCCGAATACAGAAATTGTTGTCAGGTCACTGCAGATGTAAATCAGCTCACCTGGAAGGGGGCGGCATCCGACACCAGCTGACTGGGGGCGCCCGCAGTTTGCGCACTGCCCCCCTTGCGCTTCCGCTTTGCCCTCGTCTCCTGCTGCTGCTGCTGCTGGCTGCTGAGATCCTGTCCAAAAAGCCCATCCATCCAAGGAAAATAATGATAATTATTAGTTAAACAAATCAATAATAGTTTCAGGAGTCCTTTACCTTCTTCTGCATAAGTAATTAAATCCCTATTTCCTCTTAAATTCATTGTCAGAAATCAGCCTTCACTCACTGTCTTGCAATGGAGAGAAGCGTAGGTGGCACTTGAGGCCATATTGTCGCTCTGAATGACGCCAAGGGTCAGAGGTGGCAGGAAGCTCCAATCAAGCTCCAGCATGGAATTTAACAATTTTTCCTCCTCCTCCACAACAGTGAAGTCAGGCCCGGCCTCCGCCTCCGTGATGCAACCAAGCATAGGCTCCAGACTCCTCTTTGCTGCACCAGTTGCAACTGCTCGAGCACGGCCCTGTTTTATACAGGACATCAAGTGAAGACCAACTTTTTTTTGAAAGATATTTCTTGGTATCCCCTTGTGGAGGCCACCCTGCAGCAGCCACAGCATCAGTAGACGCAGCTCAACCACTTTGCAACAACTAAGTAGTTTCTCTGTTTATGACACAAATGTCCATTGCTTGTTGCTATAAAGCTTCTGCACATTCTTCATTGTGTAAGGCCACAGTACTCAAGACTATCCAGAAATCAACCTTCAGATTTGGCTTGCTGCTTTAAGCATAGTAAGAAGTAAGAACATTGTGCAGACTCACGGCGAATTGCAGCACAACTGGGAACTCCACTGACATGCTGATGGTTGTGTTAGTACGCATGTACAGTATTACAATTAAGCTCTGAATTTACGTCATGTAACCAATTCAATGGCAGAACTTCCATCTGGGCAGCTCAAGAAAGACAGCACACACATTACTTCTACAAAGGACATCCCAAATGCACTGAGTATACCTGCTGCAGGTATTCCTCTTCCGACCTGACTTCCGAGATGTTAGCCACAACATGTTCTGCAGCCTCTGGAACCCTTGATTGCTTTGGAGGGCACTCCACCAGAGCCGCATCATCACACCACAAGAATCTCCCCTTTTCTTCTCTCAACAAAGGAGCTGGAGTCAACACCTGTCCTCAAAGCACACATCAAAAAAACAAAGAGCAATCAAGACTGAGTGGGGGGGACGGACAAGATTAGTGAGGCCGGCCTGTTATCATAGTATCACACCAGGAATTTAACTTTTCATATGTGTGGTTAAATTGTTTCACAAAATATGAGGAAATGCATACTGCTTCCTACGCTGCTTACCCTTGGGGCTTCAACCGTAACGGCATCCTGTGGCAGGCTGAACCGGGGCCTGTTGCTGCCCATCTTATACACCTGGCAAGCAGCATGGCAGCAGGGGTAGTGGCGAAGGCAGGAAGAGATTGGGACACAATGATGTGCTCTGTTTGACAGCGGTGTCCAGAGTTTTTAGATTCATAGTCACATTATCAAGCATATACAGTTGGTTGCATGATAAACACACATCAGTAAGGACATATTAGCTAACTCGTCAAGAGGAGGCCAAAGCCACAGGCTGTTGCAGGAAGGCCCAGCAGCAAAGGGAGGCTGTTGGGTAGCCCAGGGATTCCTTAGGTAACAACCCCTCTTGGCCCCCATGGCAAAGCCAATCGCTTCAAGGTGCTAATTTCTAGTATTCAAAAGATTGGTAATGCAGACTTGCTGTCCCTATTCTGAATGGATACCGTTCTGCATGCCGCCACAGGAGGAGCAGCATACTGTCAAGAAGATGTCACCCATATCTTCAAGTTCAAGAGTCGTCCGTACTAGCCTTGAGAACTAAGTACAGAAGGCAACTGCATTGAACTGAATGAAAGTTATTATACTTTTGTCGTCAATGAAGAAGACGTACCATAACAGGCGGCAGGCCCGAGGTAGTAGCAGTGTGGGAAGTAGTCATTCTTCACCTGTGTCAAGGGACAAAATTATAAGGAATGTAAGCAGTCCTTCAAGACTTCAAGCCTTTAAGGTGAACTAGGGATGCAGATGAATTTTGCTAGGAGCAGGGTCCCAGCAAGAAGATGATCAGTTGTGATGGAGAGAATCGGGATAGGTCTTCTTGCAGAGCAACAATTGAAGAAGGAAGAATGAATCCTGGTAAAGTGCCACTATAAGTTTGTATAAGCATAGGCCAGGAATGATAGGGCGTACACAGGTTGTAGAACTCGCAGTGAGTGGTACTTTTCTTATGTGTATGAGCACTTCACCAAAGTCAACTAACAAGTAGAACGCTTCAACAGTTCAAACAGGAATGCAGATGGTTCTTGCTAGGAGAATGGTCCCAGCAAGAAGATGGCCATTTATGATGAATCAGGAAAGGTCTACTTGAAGAGCAACCATTGAATACGGAATATTTGAAGCCTGGTAAGGTGCCAGTATAGTATTGTATAAGCAGCTGAGCATAGGCCAGGAAGTGATAGGGCGTACACAGGTTGTAGAACTTGCGGTGATGTTGAGACAAGCAATCAATTGACTGGTACTCTTTCACTTGTATGCAGTACTTCACCAAAGTCAACTAACAAGTTGGAAGCCTCAACAAGTTGACGTATGCTCGATGAATTGACAGCTGTTAACTCTTAGAACGTAAGATGAATCCTCTTACCAATGTAAGCAACAAAAGGCGGCCCTTGTTGAAGTTACAGCTGTCCTATAGGTATTTGGCTATTTAATCTTGGAGAAGTGTTGAGGAAGAAACTGTAAAGGTCAACCAACGTCGTGCAACGACTTGACAATCTCGTTGCATTCGACGTTATTACGTTGCCCACAAGGACCATTGAGCATGCTGAGTTTTGGGCCACCAGATGATCCGGGTTGGACCCAAGTGCGAGTTAAGCGCTCTTTAAGGGATTGGGGTCAAGAGATCGTTTAATGTTTGTCTGACCTCTTAAGGCAACGAGGCATAGAACAGGTAGGCCAAGCTTTTTCTGCGCTTGAGTCCCGTCACACTTCCTTACACCGCATGGAGGGGCAGATCCGTACTAGGTCATTGTCCGGCATTGCACGCGAAGTGTTCTGATTCGAGTGAAACCCGGGATGCGTTCATAGACTGTCCTAATCTACTGTAGGAGTTGACGAGATTGAGATGGCGAAACTACATTAAATGTTGAGGGGGCGGGTGAATCGATGCTGTGATGAGAAACGATGATCGCGGGAGACCTCGTGCACTGTCGTGCACAAATCGTTCGTTTGCCACTCTGTCCCAGCTCTGTCCCTTGCAGCGTAAGTTTCTGGAACACTCACTTTCGGGTTTTTCAACATTGTCGCATAGCCAACGACACATGGGCGTTGAAAGGAAGTTGAATCCAAGCGGGTTCACGTGTGATACATGGCTGTCATGGGCTGCTGTTTAGAAGCAATAAACGAATGTAGTGGAGCATAGTGGAGGCACTGAAGAATCACCGACAACCATTCAACCAGAAACCACGGTAGCGTTGTAGTTGCTAACACGTGTAAAGGTTGACGAAAAGAGAGAATTTCGACCTGTGACGTCAATCTGTTGTGATGTACCTTCTGTTAGTGGGCTTGCAGGATCTTTGCAGCCATGGTTTTTTATGTCGGACAGGAGAATACATGCAGTGCTCATTGTGAAATGTGAAATGCTTGGAGCTTGTTGCAAATCCTTCGAGCATATGTTCCAGCAGAATCTTCACATCGTTCTCTGCTTGCTCTACTCGGTCTTTGATATCGACCTGAAAGGCCTCTGAAGCGAGATGCCATTGATTGTGTCCTGTTCACACTCCCTGATTCTTTTTAGTTGCCTCGGGGAGACAATTCAGCTGGTGTTTGACACGATTTTGCGCTTCTCTAAATTCAATAGGAGAGTTGCTAGCTTCTGAGCATTCGAGGTTGCATCTATAGCTTATTTGGGCGGGGCACACTGTACTTCCTGACGGAAAAGCACCGAGTTCACGCGCAGCGCTGCGCAGGGAGGTGACATCTTTCTGCTTCTGCCCCATGATCAACTAGCTCTGACTTTGCGGCAGCAGCAGCAACTGCAGCAGCCAAGAGGTCCTCCCTCTGCCTGACTTTTGTTCGTGGGTAGGGACTCCAAGATAATGAGGATCCGTCTAGGCCTGCCTGCCAGCCTGCCTGCCTGCCGACAATGGAGGACGGGCGCAGCTGCTGGACGGCCCCTCTGGCTTCCTGCATGCAGCCTGAGCGTGGCTGCGACCCTTTGCGGTTGCTTGGCCACTTCAACATATGAGGCAACCTTGATTCTGCCGTGGTCCCGGCTTTTGGTGGCCATGAACTGGAGACCATGAGGGTGATCCGTTGTATGCGACCCCCCCCCTTCAATTCTTTCCTGCCCTTCATCAATTCTGACTGGGCACCATGCAGAAGTGCAGAAGTGCCCAATTGGTGTCAGTTCTTTCCAGCCTTTGCTCTTGGGTCCAACTGAGGAGGGAAGACACCTTCTTGCGTAGCTTGCCCCCCTTCTAAGGAATCACGCAACAGGATGACAGAGCAAGTAGAAAGAAGCACCGCCAGCTATAGCTCAGCCGCAGCGGCAGCAGGAGCCCAGCACGCACACACCTCTCGCAACAGACCGTTCCTTACGCTTCTTCTTCTCCACAGGGCATGCATGTGTGTAGCGGTGGTGAGGGAGATCAGACTGGGATGCGCCGGCTGGAGGATGAGAGCAGCGAAAGTCAATCAAATCTACAACCGAGGGAGTGTTGGCTGATGGCTCGTGTGCCTGGCAAGTGCCCCTCCCGCGAGAAGGGGGCTCACAGCCGCCCGTGGCTGGTAGGCAGCGATCGATTGACACGTGTCGTCCAGCAAGTGGCTGAGGGAGTAGGGCATGCAAGAATACACTCTCCCCCCGATAGACCTAACAATGTGGAGTGAGTCGAGAGCGACAGGTGCACTGATTCATCTCACGCCCCGCTAAAATCTCGGGGTCCGAGATAGCCCCAGTAGGGCAAAGTCAGAGGAGACAGCGAGGTGAACTGCTTCCATCCGACGCCCCAGTGAGATCGATGCAGCGCCAGTAAGGCGACGCTATAGAAGAGCGAGCGGGGGAGTGGCCCATGCAGGAGAAAAGAACCGAGTGTGGCCGGCGGCCATGGGCGTGGCGGGCTCCTTGAGACCTGCATGGCTGGAGGGAGTTGCTTCTCAGTCGTCGACAGGTGTCGATCTGCGCCATCCAATGATTCCGGGGGTAGTCTGCCCTAGGTGTCATAGGACAGCTGCCATTTGGCATCTGTCGGGCAGCTCAGGCATGTGCTCTTTCTGCTGTGGCCCCCCCCCAAAGGAGGTACTATGACAAAGTCCACTTGAGAGAGTGGGGTTCCGTAACTCACCGCGAGGGCTTGTCCTTTGGCGTAGGCTCGTCCTCTGCGCGACGTTTCTAGTTTCACAGATCATCAAAGCGACTACCGCTAATGGCGTCCCTCCCCCGCTGTCCCATTGCTTCGGAGTCCTCGCAAGGGGGTGGGGCCGCGCGCTCAACAAGCTCTTTCCCCGCTACAAAGGGGCAGCTCTCCTTCCCCCGCAGGTCCTTTTGCCAGAAGGGCCTGCAGTCCGCACCCCTGCTGCTGGCTGGGGCCTCGGTTCTGCAGCGTTCACTAGGGTTCTGTGAGAGCGGAGGTGCTTCTTTGTGGGTGTGAGTTGCAGTCCATCCCTCGCCCCCGTGATGCATGGCCTCACTCAAAAGCGAGGGTCTGTTGCGTCCAGGCATGCAGGCGGAAAGCAGGCAGGCAGACAGACGGGCAGGCAGGTGCGTAGGCAGGCGGGCAAACAGGCAGGCAGGCAGGCAGGCGGACGAACAGGCAGGCAGGCACGCAGCATCTACACCTTTCTCGTGTGACTGCCTGCCGCACATGCAACTTCGCACAGCTGCTTCTTCTTTCCCTCGATTTTCCGCTGGCTCGCCCGCCCGCCCGCCCGCCCGCTCGCCAAATGGCAGGGCCGGCGGCCATCTGGCGCCATGCGTGGCCCCCGTCCCGCTGTGGTGCACCACCCTATGCAGGGAAAGGAGCGCGAGGGGACACGCACCCTTGAGCATGGCTTGCCCGCTGCCACACAATGATGGCCCACTTGAGGTTTTTGCACCTGTAAAAGAATTCGCCTCCTCAGTCGGCTCATCTTGAATTGAGATCCATCTTTCCCTGAGTCGGTGGGGAGAGGCTTACCTTCCAAACCCTTTGCGATGCACGTTCCTTTCTGCAATTCACTAAGCCGGACTTGGTTATTTGTGCCGGGAGGAGGTTGTTACAATGGGGTTCTAGCGGCGCAGCAGGTGGTGGCAGGTGTCCATTCAGATAGAGATGGCTTTTCTCTTAGCAGAGCATAAGTGCGTTGTAAGTTATCATTCAAAAAACATGCATGTTGTTTTCTTGAACACGCAGTAGACGGCTTTTTTTGGCGGAGGGGGACGTGGGGGAAGTCAAAACTATATAGGATCTCTAGCAGCGCACCAGGTAGTGACAGGTGTGCATACAGGTAGATGGCTCATTAAATGTGATAAAAGCGGGTGAGTACAGTATCAAAGAGAATGGATGTTCCAACCAGTAGCTGTCAGAGTTGAGTGCTATTTTTCATGAAGGACGGTTTTCTCCTTTGTACGTACATGCTCATATGTCACGGTTATGTGAAACCTCGCAAGCTCCTTGTTGTGCAGAGAGATCTGGGCAAGACTCTTTTTTTTCGTTCTCCACCACTCAGGAGTGGATGCACATGCTTGCATTTGTCATTTATAAATTTGAGGAGCCTCGCGGATAGGTTTTTTAATATTTCATAATATTACTGACACTCAGGTAGGCTGCATGGTTGATTTTGCGTGCCACTTCATATACATCTGCTTCTTCGCTATCGTGCCTCAGTCACCCACATCATTGGGATGCAATATATAGTTTGTACAAGCCACGCATCCAAAGCCCGAGTGCAATTGGGTCCCAGAAACTTCTCGCGTCCAGTGCGTGAAGGCATGAAGGATTGCCACCGGCCACCAGCAAGATTCAGATGTAGTTTTATCCAACACTCTTTCCTATGGGGCCTCTGCAAGTGTACTTGACCATGACACTTGTCACTTGAGAGTCTACAGCACCACTACAGAGTGACCTCCACGTGTCACCAGTTCCCCAAACAGACTGGAATGTGCATCAGAAACAATCTGAACAGCATGGCGCAATGCAGCCGGCTGTATAATGCTGACCAACGCACCACTAGATGTCAGTGGCAAGATTCAGCAAGTGCTTCATCTGCGCGTGTGCAGACTCCAGCGCACTGCATGTGTGCATGCATACTGGAAGAACAGTCATTTGGCGCGTCCGCATTTCCGTCGATGATGACGGCGCACCTTGGAGTGCCTCAGTTTTGATGATTTGCTTCGAGCATTAAAAAGCGTACGGAAGTGTATTCAGTATTTAGCGGAGTTCTTAATCTGCGGCATCTCCAGAAGCTCCCATGAAGCAAGGCACATGCCACATGCAGCCGACCGGAGATGGGCACATGCATCTGCAACGTAAGGGCAGGACTGATGGGACAGCCGCGGTGCATATTTACATGGACGTAGGGAATTGCTGGGAGCACGGGGGGTGAAAGAGCCGCTTGGCCTTCTACCTAATAGCATGGGCAGCGCACTGTACTATTCAGTACCAATTGAATACAACTTTTCACACTAGCACAAGTAAGGCGCCTGGCGTTTGGCACCTCTCACAGCTAGCCAGCTGTCAGGCATGCAGCAGCTAGAGCAGCTGCTGCAGCCAGGGGTTGGTGGCAGCGTCTCTCTCGAGGCTTTCTCTGAGCTGCGCCACCTGGCGGATGGCCAGCTGCGGGTCCATCTGGTCCAACGGCAGGGCGGCGAAGTCGCGTAGGAACTGGCGTGCGCGCGCGGCGCCACACGTGGCCTCGTCGGGGCCCGACACACGCTTCCGCTTGGCGCCGAGCTGGCAGAGCGATGAAAAAGCATTCACCAGTGTTGGTAACATATCAGAATGCTGGTCTGTATTCGCAACAGGGGGGGCAGAATGTTTCTCCAAGACCACGCGCCTCAGCAGCAAGCACAGCAGCAGCAGCACAATCATTCAGAAGAAGCTCGCTCTGGGGTGCGGGCGTCTCTCCTCTTCAGAAGAAGCAGCGCAGCTTCTTGAGTAGGCGGGCGCATGTGCCACGTGCTCGTGACACTTGGCAGGTATACTCTAATAGGCACAGTGCTGCTGGCGGACAGCATGGCAATGGAAAGGCAGCAGTGTTGGGCTCGTCCCAACCCACCCTGACGGGACAAACGGTTTTGCTGCGACACGGCAGGGTTGCCCTGAAAGCACCAGGCTCCACTCCTCTGATACCCCAGGCTCCTCTTGTCTCCCTGCTTGATGATTGCCAAGCACTCTTCAAATGGGCGTTGCATTTAATGTAGGGGGTGGGGGGGGCAAAAGGGGGGGGGGGTGTCAGGAGATACGCTTACAAGAGAGAGGAGTGGGGGGAGGAGAAAGAAGAGGGAGCAGAGAACAAGGAGGAGGTGGAGGAGGCGGAAGAGGAGGTCTATGGCTCCCCTCACCTCGCCCACGGTGGTGGTGGGGGTGGTGTGAGTCGCGGCGGCGCTCTGCGACGCGGGTGGCGAGAAGTCCTCCAGCTCCGCAGCCTTGGCGCGCGCGAGCGCCACCACACTGTCGGGGAAGTGCGCAAACTCCGCCACGTGGATCCCAAAGCTCTGGTCGCACGGGCCCTCCTCTACCTGTTCCCCCATACGCGCACGCGTGCAAGCATGCACAGACCCACATACATACATATACACACACATGTGAGCGGGCGGGCGGGCNTCTCGGGGTGGGGGGCCGCGCGTGCGTGTGCGTGCAGGGAGCAACATCGCGGTGGTGAAGGAGGCGAATGCGGTGCTGGACCCCGCCACGTTCGCCGCCGGCCGCTTCGCCATTGCCGCGCTCGTGTTCTCGCCGTTCCTGGCGCGCGCCTTCCGCTCGCGAGTCGTGCGCGACGCTGGCCTGGAGCTGGGCGTGTGGGCCAGCATAGGCTACCTGGCGCAGGCCGTGGGGCTGCTGTCCACGGACGCAGGGCGCGCCTCCTTCATCTCCACCTTCACCGTGAGTTCTTGCACCCCCCCCTCTCCCCCCTCCCCCCACCCTCCGCTCCCCTTGCTGGCCCTCCCCACCGCCTCCTACGTTGGCATGCGGAATGGCAACATAACAAGCGGGCGGGCGGGCGGGCGGGCGGGCCGACACTGCATCAGAGCGGTGGTAGTGCTGTTCAGCGCAACAAAAAAAAGCATGATGTGGCTCGATGCCATCTGGTGCTTTCAGCACGAAGAGCTGCAAATGCCACCTGGCAGCAGCGTTCAGAGATAAAGGGTGCTTGGGGAGGTGGAGGTGGGGACCTTGTAGAGCATGGTGAGCTTCCTGGAAGCTTCGTCAATGTGAGCGCTGACGTGGTAATTGGCGACACCCACGGGAGGGCCCCGGGGGGGGCCGTGGACAGGTGGCGCGGTGCTAGTGGCCAGCGCCGTGAGCTCGTGGAAGTGCGTGGCAAAGAGCGTGGGAGCGCGCGTCACCTCCACCAGGTACTCGCAGATTGCCCACGCCAGGCCTGCACGGGGCACATAGCACGCGCACGGGCACGCGCACACACACAAACACACATGTACATTCACGCACACACACACATGTATGAGCATACTCTATCTTACACATGCATATAGAAACAGATGAGAGACAAGCAGGTAAATATATACACGCATATGCACAGGCACACACGCACGAGCATGCGCACAAACAGGCGCACCCCTCACGCGAGCATTATTACACACACATACAGGCCATGGAAGCATGCAGTCATAGACATTGGAGGACACGCTGACATGCAAACGCGCGCAGATATACACGTGCATGCACCCATGCCCTGCCACGCATCCAGATACACAACAAACACATTGCACAGACAGGCGCGCATGCACGCACACATGCGCATCCGCACAGCTTGCACGCTTGCACACACACATACCCCCACGCGCATGGGCACACACGCACACGCACGTATCCCCCTCAAGAAACGTACCGCACACAACAAACACGCAGAGGCGCATCTCCGGTGAACAGAAAGGTTCGGGCGTGCAAACAAGATTTCTGTCCTGGCTCCTACGGAATAGAGTGCGATACATCTTTCCAGCGCTCTTGCACGAAAAGCCTGTTCCCCGCGTGCACGGGCACAGGAAGGCCTCCACGCTGCGGACCTCAAGTCAATCCAATTCCCCGTCGCTCTCCTTCTCCACTGAGTCCTCGAGTGGACCCCAGACAGGGCAGACAGGAGTTGCAAGTCAGCCAAGGGAGCCCAGAACTCGAGCCCTCTGGCGTGCAATTTGCACTGGACGGTTTTGCGGCGGAGGGGGGCAAGGGGGTGCCCGGGGAGGGG
>WELA01010452.1:161823-220300 GCA_009602735.1 Mesotaenium endlicherianum
GGGGGGGGGCAGGACTAGTTGTGTGTTTGTGTGGTAGGTTTTGAGAGTAATATATAGCATTGTAAGAGGAGAAGCTGGATGGAAACAGGGGTTTTGGGAAGGTGGAGATGGTGACAAGGCTTTACACCAGGTAGAGTGAGAACAGAGGGCAGGTACTTCCGCTGGCTGCCTTTCGGTGCGCTGTTGGTCCTGTCTCTGCTTTGGGTTGCGCCGAGAGAGCTCCATCCGCAGCCCCCGTTGCATGCGCTTGCAGGGTGGGCGCGGGTTCTTCTGCTTCTCAGAGGGCTCTCAATCTAGCAGCCAAGACCCTAAGGCGCGCTGCTGTCGCGTCTTCGGTCTCATCTGCAGACAGCCAGCTGGCCGCCGCTGATCTCTTGCCACAATGCCCTGCTAAACGATCCGCAGTGCCTTCAGTTTAGGTTGCCTGGGGGAGACCGGGGATGCTACGCGGTGCGTGATGTTGGGGGGGGGGGGAAGGGGGGGTTTTGTGGCAAACAACTCTCCTGTATCCGCGCGTGCTCTGCTGCAGCTCGCGCTACCCCTCCTCCTGCGTATCGTGTGTGCTCGCCTGAGGCACCAAAGCGCGTTGCACTAGGTGCCCACATGTGCGTGCTCTACGTCATCTGCTGGGTTGGTGCGGCCGCTGTGGTGTAACAGTGTGGTGCTTGCTTCCTCTCCCCCTCTGCTGCGCATGCGCGTGTGAGCAGGATCCTGAATGCGTTCTCCAAAGCCCCGCCAAAGCACAAGGTGCTTCCGCCGTCAGGGTAAGAGCTGGCCCCCCCCCTGTTGCGCTTGGCAAAAAATGTGGTGCTTGTTGTTGCGGTCGTGCTTGCTGAACGAGTGAGTGAGTGAGAGGCGCAGCGGCTTGGCAGAGAGGCACGAACGAGAGAG
Source organism: Mesotaenium endlicherianum (assembly GCA_009602735.1). Taxonomy (NCBI): domain Eukaryota; kingdom Viridiplantae; phylum Streptophyta; class Zygnematophyceae; order Zygnematales; family Mesotaeniaceae; genus Mesotaenium; species Mesotaenium endlicherianum. The sequence goes on from WELA01010452.1 coordinate 162,715, forward strand.
AGGGTGTCTGAGTGCTGATCTCAAAGCCTCAGAGTGGATGTATAGCCTGCAAAAGCTGACATTTCAACGGGGTGCCCATCTTTTCATCAAGTGCGCCTGTGTGAGTGGGGCGACTGCAGCGCAAGAAAGGGCTCCGGAGGAGGGAGAAGATGAAAAGCAGGGGTGAGGGAGGGGTCAGGGACAGCAGAGGAGGTGAATTGGGGGCTTGGCACCTGTGAGCGTAGCGTGCTGAGGGGTGCTCGTGGGCAAAGCGGATGTTGAGCCATGAGGCACTGTTGCTTAGGCTCGTACCAGGGTGTGTAATGTATGACCTTGCTATCAGTGCTTACCCGCTTGTTGGTGTGTGCGCGCACGCGCGTGTGCATGTGCCCGTGTGTGTGCCACTGTAAGTGCATATGCGTCTGCATGTGCGCCTGTGTGCGCGTGCATTTGCACGCGAGCGTGTGTGTGGACGTCTGTGTGCTTATGTGTGCGCGCCTGTCGCATGTGCACGCGTACACGTGTCTGATTGTGTACGTGTGTGCTTGGCAGGACGGAGTTCGAGGCGCTGGAAGCGGTGCCCACGGCTGCCACCGTGGAGGGCCCTCTGGAGGGGCCTGCCAGCAGCAGCAGCGGTAGCGCCGCTGCCGCCGCCGCCGCCATCAGCTCCAGTCCCATCGCCCCCGTGGAGGACGCTGCGTCCACCATCAGCCGCTTCTTTGGGGTGAGTTGGGCGGCTTGGATCTGAAGAGGGCTTAGGTTTGTGTGCTGGAGGCTGAGGCAGAAGCTCAGGGTCTCAGCGAGGGCCCAGGGGTGGCGGTGGGGGAGCTTGGGCGAGGCTAGGTCGCATGTAGGCTTGGTATGACAGAACAGCATGTGACGGTGACTCCGGGCCCCCCGCCCAGCACCGCTCCCCCCCCACCCCCCTCTCTCTCTCTCTCTCATACACACACACACACACACATATCAGGGTGGCTGACAGGTGGCAGGGTAGCATTGGGCAACTTTTGCCAGCTAAGGGAAGGCAGCCTTTGGGGCATGATCGCGGCATACCCGGAGAGTCCGTGGGCCTGGCGGCGTGTGAGTTGATCACAGACTTTCGAGCGCAGGGAATTACTAGTTGTAGTTTTTGGCCCCGGAGATTTTTGAGCATGCCTGCTGGTGTGCTGCAGCGCTGGCAACCATACTGATACTAACAGAGAAGGCTAACCAGTGAGGATGTAAGTACAGCGTTTTCATTTCATAGCTTGTTGAGTGCGTCCAGAGGTCCCGCCCTCTTCTTTTGGTGTCAAGCACACGCAAGAGCATGCCCGTCCGCGACCGCTGCTAAATTCCAAAGCGCTCGCTTCGGCCTTGCCTGTCGCCTGCCTGCCCCCCCCCCACCCTCCCCTCCTCGTGTGCTAGCGACAGGAGGCATCCTCTGCCTCTGCCTCTTGAGTGTCGCTGTTGCTGACAAACCTCGTCGACTGCGCTGCTGCCTCTGCTGGCTGTGTGTCGCGGGGATGTGCCCTACCATTGTGTCGCAGAATGCATTCAAGCTTGGCGCGTCACAGCAGCAGCAGCAGCAGGAGGCAGCGACGGCGCCCGCAGCCGCCACCGCGGCGCCGCCACCTCAAAATACCCCCGCCTCGTCGTCGTCGACCTCTATCCACGCACTGCTCACCCACGCCATGGCGCACCCCTCCCCCTCCTCCTCCTCCATCATCAGCAACCCTGCCACCCCCTCCTCCGGCCTCTCCTCCCTGCCCCCACCCCTGCCCATGCCCATGCCCTCTATCGCGTCCATCACTCTGGAGGAGGCCTACTCGGCAACCTCCAGCAGCCTGCACCCCAGCTCCCTCCCTCCCCACCACGTCATCCACAGCACGCTCCACCTCCCCCAGCAGCAGCAGCCGTCGCAGCTGCAGCAGCAACAGCAGCAGCAGGTCAAGCCATCGTTCTTCATGCCGCCATTGCTGCCGCCCATGCACCACCACCACCAGCCTCCAAGCCCCTCCGCCCAGCTGCCGACAGCCTCGCCGGCGCCCCCGCCGGCGGCGGCACAGCAGCAGCAGCCCCTCGGCTCTAGCCCCGTGACAGGCGGCGAGAGCACGGGCAGTGCCGTGCCCGACTTCCACGGCTCGCCCTTCCTGCAGCCCTTCCCCCCGCCCGCCCCCCCCCTCTCGTTCGCACCCTCGCCCTCCGCCGCCCAGAGCCGCGAGAGCGTCGCCCCCCCCGGCCAGGAGGTGGTGCTCACCAAGGACGGCATTCGAGATGCGTTGCTCGCGCTAGTGGCGGTATGTGGAACGGAAGACACCCCTTCTTCTTCCTTCTTCTCTCCAGCGAGCAGTCCTTGCGGTCTGCCGTAGCGCTTGCCACTCTGCTGTCGCCCGGGTTCTGCAACATGTGCTTCTCCACTNGCTTACTGCCTCGACTATTGCTGACTTGCCAGAGGAATCTGTCAACAAGTCCACCCTTTTTCCCCGCTTCAGGAAAAGGGCCTCCGTGGACGCTAGTGGTCGTCTTGTGCCTCGTGCAGTAGGCACCACCTATGTACTTCGGTTGCGGGTGTGCTGGATGCCTTGCTCGTGCCTTTTTGCTGTGAAGGACTGGACTGCCGATGCCTCTCTGATTAATAATCGCGCGACAAGATTCATGCGCTGCTGTGTGCACAGCTGCCAGGTTTTCTGGCGATAGCATCTGCTTTAAGAGTCACATGGGTGCAACGAGATGTGATGTGGCATGGGCAGCCAGCATGGTGCTCCGTCCGTTCTTAGTTAGTGTGAATGTCAGTGATGGTCTGGCTGCCGTTGCTGCCACCCAAAGGAATGACTTGTAGATCGACTCGCGTGCTATGTGCAGGACGACCGATTTGTCGACATGGTGTACAGACGAGTGCTTGCAGCACATTCTCTATAGGACATACTGGCGGAGTGTACTAGCGAGCCCTCCGATGGTGCAACAGACTAGCAAAGCTACATCTTGTGCAAATTCAGCATTGGGGGTGGTGTGGTCATGCATAGGTCCCCAGAAGTAGGAAACGCGTCACATTTGCATGTGTGAGGGTGGGGTTTGAAACGACAGCTTAGCAGCCTTCTAGCTGCTCATGTCGAGGACAATCAAGTTTTTGGTTGGCTCACTCATGTACATTCCAAGCCTTTAACTTGCGGACACAATAAAAATATCCTCGCCAAGTGTGCTAGAGTGACAATTTTCTTTGTCTTGCTTCTGTCGGCGTCGGCAATTATCATTCAGCCACTCCCTTCTGCGAGCGAAGCAGCGTGTTGACCGGGCTCTGTACAATCCAGAGGGTGCAAGAAAGTGCTCATGTGTGGATGTGTACAGAGTAATGTCACATGTGTACTAGCTGCCACGTAGTTGCTTACACCAGGGAAATGCGTATTTATTGCGCAAATAAACGAGACTTGAATGTGTGCAGATATATGCAAAGTTGCATCAAAGAAGGTCACACGTGTTTGATTTGCAGGAGCTCTCTATTTATGTTCGTAGTATTCTTGAGTGCCGCCAAAGTGCTGCGCTCTTGAAACCTGTTATTTCTGCGAAATCAATTGTCATATATATATATATATATATATATATATATATATATATATGTATAAGAACAAAGATTCTTTTGTATGCTTCCAGATTCCCACCAACCCAATCCACAGAAATGACACTTAGTTAGCTCAAATCAGTGGAATGATATAGCCATGTACACAACTTATTGTACGTAGGCATCACAGATGTCCCATTGCACTGTTTTTGTACATGGTTGATAATTAATATACCGAAGTCTTGAGCTTACATTACAAGAGCCGCATGTCAGCAGATTCAGGCAATCAACTCCAATTATTACAATGCTTGCATAGATGGTCCACCTGGACCGCTTCTGCACTATGCACAATTGGCCCCAAGAACGCACAAAGAGGCGAACAAGATTCATGGAGGAAGGCAGTATGAACGCAAAGACTTCCCTTCGGTATCAACCCTGCCTCCCAAACCATTGCAAAGAACGCCAAGCACCGTTCAAGCAGCTCCAATATATAGCCCTTCGAGCTGTTTGCTACCAAAGACCTCAGGTTCTGGGGAGCCCTTGGTAACATCATCACGTGTCAAAAGTGTTTGAAAAATTGCAGCCTGTCCTTATTACTATGTCCGACAAAGGCCTGCTAACGCCACCCTACAAAATAAAAGGTGACATGGAAAGAAAAATAAGCTACAGGAGGAAAGCTAGCCAACAATGTAAGATTTCGGCCAACAGATCAACCTCCCGTCGTATACCCTCAGCCTACAAACATCTTAGGGCCTACCCTGTGCCGGAGGGGAGTGTACATCTCTGCTACATTAGGCCTCTCTCTCCCTTGATGTTCAAAAAATCTAACAGTGTTTCCAGAGCCCTTCCTGTCGATGAGTAGGGCATACAACCGTTACTATACAAGTAGTGGGGGGGGGGCCTAGAGACTCGGCGCTGACTCTAAGCTAGGCTACAAATTTTAATTACAGAGCTCTTTCCAGGGGCTTCTAGACTGAACCCCAAAGGTGGACTTTCAAACACCATACTCTACAACCTTAAACAAACAGATCGAATGCATCTGGGCTGCATAGCAAGTGTGACCTGGAAAATTTGTCTAAGTCTCTCGCTGGGTGTACAATGTCGGGATGGATGGGGAGAGTACACCACACGCTGAGCCCAGGACATTGGCTTTTTGAATGGTTGACGGGCAAGAGACGAGGACAGAGGGGGCGTGAGCACAGTATGCCTGTTCTTGAATCACCGACTGGCGAGGGAGGGGGGAGTATGAGGCGGCTGTCTCGCTGCTTCCACGCAAAATGGCGGGAAGACACATCTTCGTTGCGCTGTCAAAAGATTCGACGGCCCAGATGGTGCACCCAATCTCTGAAGAAGTGAAAATGTGTTGTTGCATCTCGCAGACCCGAGGGTCCATGAAGAGCTTGGTAGCAGGAGGAGCTGGTGTGATGCCACCTCCCCGCTCTTGGGACAGCTCAGGTCACAAAGCGCAATCCTCTGGCTACTCCACCAGCCCCTGGACCTCCGCCTCTTCCTCCGCCCTAGCAGCGTCGACGGCAGCCTGCATGTCTGCCACCTGGCGCAGCACATCTGCCATGCAGGGCCGATCTTCACGGTCATAGGACGAGCAGTGCACTGCCAGGGTGGCGAGCTCGCACGCCGTCTCCGCCGGCCACGCGCCCGCCGACGGGTCCAGCGCCGCCAGCTGGCTCACCAGCCCCTCCAGGGGCCGCTCCCCCTTGCCCGCGCCTCCGCCCTTGCCTCCTCCTCCGCCCACCTCCTTCTTGCGCACCGCGCGCTCGATGGCCTCGCACAGCCCCTCCCTCTTGTCCTGCTCCCCCTCCACGCCGCCGCCACCGCCGCTGCCGCCGTCGACGGCGCCGCCCTCGAGTCCCCCGAGGAGGTCCCAGATGAGCACGCCGATGGAGTAAACGTCAGACTTGGTGCTGACCTGGCCGCGCATGATGTAGTGCGGGTCCAGGTAGGCGACGGAGCCTGCCATCATGTTCTGCTGCGCAAACGTCTTCCCGCTGAGGCCCTCCAGCAGCGCCGCCAGGCCCACCTCGCCCACCTTGGCGCGCAGCTGGCAGTCCAGCAGCACGTTGGCCGGCTTGAGGTCGCGGTGCACGATGGGCGGTGACCTGCACAGAGGAGGGGTAGATACAGCGACCGAGCACAGCACAGTTCAGCAGCTGGCAGCAGCACACGCCTGACGTGTCTGTCAGGGAGCGGCGGGCGTCGGCAAAGCAGCAGCAGCAGTACTGCGTCGTCTTATAGCACCCACTCAGTTGATGAGCGAGAGTGAGTGAGTGACCAGCGCAAGGGCCACAGGCGCGACCCTACAAAGCAGCAGCAGCAGCAGTGGCTGGGCAAAGGTGGCCGTCGTTGCTGGCTGCCACACGGGCACGTACGGCCTCAAAGAAGCAGCCCTTTGAACTTACTTACCCGCAAAGGTGAGGGGCTGCCATCAAAGAGGCCCCCCTCCTGTTGCACTCACAGTGCTGTCAGACACAGCTCTCGTCACCGGGAGGTACAAGCTTGGTCATGCCAACCAAATGAGTAGAGTGCTTCATAGGCGAGGTGCAGAGGGCAGGGCGGAGGGAAGGGGGGGGAGGGCAACGGGCAGCAGGAGGATGAGATAAGAGGGAGGCAGGCAGCGCGCGCCCGTGTGTGCGTACATGGAGTGGAGGTGGAGCATGCCCCTGCAGATGTCGTGCAGCACGCGGAAGCGCACGTGCCATGGCAGCGGTGCAGAGCCCCCCTGGCAGGCCAGGCGGTCGCGCAGGCTGCCGTTGGCCATGAGCTCGTACACCAGGCAGGGGGGCTCGTCGCAGCTGCCCCGCAGCACCACCAGGTTGGGGTGGCGCACGTCCGTTTGCTTCCTCAGCTGCGACAGCACACACGCGCGTACACAAACACGAACGCACGCACGCACGCACACACGCGCGTGAGGACACGGGCAAGCATGCTCGCGCACAGGCACACACGCGCGCAGGCACAAATGCACGCAAGCACGTGCCTTGCGTGCCACACACGCATGCACGCACGCAGACCACACGCAAGCAAGCACGCACGCCCCCACGCATGCAGGCAGGCACACACGCAGCATTGTAGCGTCCGCATCCGGGCACCGCTACCCTGCAAAAGTTAGAAGTCTCTGTGACGGAGGTCCTAAACTCCACACTGGACATGGAGTTGGTGTGTTAGACTGAGAGCGAGTCCATGCTGGTGCCTTAACTGGTGACCTCAGGTCCTTCATGCTTCCATCAGCGAGAGGCGTCCGGCGCCTTTTAAGATATCGAGAGGAGAAAAGGAGGGAGCGCTGGTGAGAGCACCAGAGGCGAGACGACAACAGGAAGAGTGGTGGTGGATCGCCCAGCCCCTCCTTACCTGCAGCTCGTGCTCGCTGAGCCCGCTGACAGCTGTCGCGTCCTTGAGGCGCTTGATGGTGACGGGCACGCCGTCCAGGGTGCCGCGATACACGGTTCCAAAGCTGCCCTCTCCGAGGCGGGCCTGAGAGCTGAACATCTGGCAGGCCTCCACCACCTCAGCAGAAGTGTAGTGCCGAAACTCCGCCGCAGCCGCCGCAGCCGCCGCAGCCGCTGTCGCCAGGTGTTTGCCCTCCACAGGCACCAGTAGGGGGAGTGCCAGCTCAGCCGCTCGCTGCGACGAGCTCTCCTCCATCTGTGCTCCAAGAAGGGCCCAGACGGCAAAGGGAGGCACACAATTTGCACAACGCAGACGAGGGCAGCTCATTAGCCTTCAGGGCGGGGGGGCACGAATGCAGAGCTGAGAGTGCATGTAATGGGGTGAGCCCAGGAGTTTTTAGGGAGCTGCTGCAAGAGCACCACCTGTCGCCTCTGCCTGCAAAAGAGACTCGAGAGCCTCCTCATCTGGAGTTGTTGAGGAGCAAGAGGCACCTGCCACGATGCAGGAGTGAGGTCGCAGACAGCACGGTTTCAGTGCGACAAAGTATGTGCCCCGTCCCACTCCGTCCCTCCAGCAATTGCCGTGCCCGTAGCTGCAGCAAACTCCGCAAATGCATGCACTGAACCGAGCCAGCACGCCATTCCTGGGACTGGGAAAGGGGATGCGTCAGGAAAGGCACGCAGGGGGGCAAGCCCGTACCCGCCTAACAGAAGCCCCACAGTAAGGCGTCTGCGACCAAAAGCCAAGAGGGAAACCAAGCAGGCAAGCAGGCAGGCAGGCAGGCAGGAAACCCCCATTTCCACTAGACCTCCCTTTCTCGCAGTCGTTAGACACGAGCAGTCAAGGGGGGGAGGGAAAGGGGGGGGGAGGGAAAGTGGGGGAAGTGGGCGGTTCGGAAGGGGGGGGAGGGGGTGGCACCCACCTGGCGTCGGAGGCTGACGCGCTCCTCCTCCAACGCCGACAGCCTCTGCAGCTCCAGCTGGCGGCTGTGCAGCACCTCCTCTGACGCCTGCAAAGCCCTCCGGGCCGCCTCGTCCGCCGCCCGCTTCTCGCTCTCCAGCTGTGCAAGCTCCGCTCGCAGCTTCTCCAGCACAGCGTCGTCGTCGTCGTCATTCCCGACATCAATGCCGCCCTCCTTGCCAACCCAGGCGGGAGCTGTCGGCACTCCTTCAATGTCGCCCGCAGTGCGTGAGCCCTGCACTGAGTCCTCTCGCTCGCTGCTGCCGCTGTTGTGGCCCTTGGGCGGCGGTGCGCCCCCAGCCGTCCCCGCCGCGAGCAGCAGCGATCCCGTGTTGGACCCCACGCTGCTGCGGTGGCCCCCAGAATTCTCATGATGCCTGTTCTCCTGCACCAGGTAGCCGTCAATGACTCCGCCGCCGCCGCTACCGCTGCCGCCGCGCTGCAGGCCTGAGATGGACTCTGAGCGCCGCACAAACTTGCTGCCTTCGTCGCCCCCGCTGCCACCGCCGTTGGTCTGTTGGTGGCCAGCGGCGCTGGTGGCGCTCCGCCGCCGCAGCATCAGCGCGCTCGCCTCCGGCGACGCCACCTTCCCCGCCGCGTGCGCCGACCAGCCAGCGCCCGCGCCCCCGCCTCCTTCTCCGCCAGCTTGCGTCGGGCTGCCAGGCGTGCTTGCTGAGGACGCCGACAGGAACTGGCGGAGCCGGTCCGCCGCCGCGCCAAAGTCCGCCGACGCGGCCGAGGCTTGCGAGGGTGCGGGCGAACCGGGTGCGCCGGCGGCGGCGGAGGCGGAGGAGGGGGAGGGGGAGGGGGGCGCGCGCTCGCCTTTCCTGGCCCCAAAGTCCATGCTCGCATCTGTGGCCGCCACGCGCATCACCTCCAGCGACATGTCGTCCAGCTGGTGCTTCGCGCCGCCCTTCTTGGACTTGCGGGAGCCGGAGGGGTCCTCCCCCGCGCCCCCCCGCCGCACAAACTTGCCTCCGGACTCCGGCACGTGGCCATGGAGGCTGCTGCTGCTGCTGTGGATGGGGGGCACGTCGCCACTGTGAGCGGGCGAGCCCAGGGGGGACATCGACGAGCTGGTGGAGGTCCGCGACAGCGGGGGGGGGCTGCCGCCAGCGGCGATGGTCGCAAAGCGCTGCGAGCTGCTGCTGCTCTTCTTGCGCTTCCACAGGGAGAACAACCCTGAATGCGAGGAGTGGGGCTGGGAGTGGGTGACGGGGGGGAAGTGCGAGCTGTTGCTGCTGTTGCTGCTGCCACCTGGCGACCAGCCGGCCCTCATGTCCGCGCTGGAGAAGCTCCTCACTGACGATGAGGTGTGCAGCTGCAGCCCGACCTCCGTTGAGTCCCTGACTGGCCCCCTTGCGCTCGCGCTGCGGACGACGCCGAAGCTGCCGCTGTGATTGCCGCCGCCAGCTGGCGGCTCCCCCACGGGGCTGCCCTCGCTGCTCATGCTGCTGCCGGCTGGCGAGCTGAGGGTGTGGAGCGACGGGGGAGGGTGGTGACTGCTGCCCCCCTCGATCTCTCCCCCCCGGCTGGGGGGGCCCCCTGCGGAGGAGGGGGAGCTGATGATGAGCTCCAGCTCCTCGGACTCGGGCTCCTGCAGCGGAATCTGGCCGTCCAGCAGCGGCGCCGACGCCTGGATGGGGTCCACCAGGACCTCGCGCACCTTCTTGCCGCCCTGGCACAGGATGAAGCTGCACCCAAAGGTGGGGAGCTTCTTGGCAACGGCGTCGAAGGCGGTGGTGCAGCCGCCAAACATGGACCTGTGCGCGCGCAAGCCAGCGAGCGGGCGAGCGAGTGAGCGAGCATGCACCCGTGCAAGTCTCCAATGACAGGTGGCGGCAAGTGGCGTAAGCAACCCGCAACAAAAAGTGCGCAGCGTGCAGACAAGTGCCCCCCCCCCCCCCCCCCCCCCCCCCCCCCCCCCCCCCCCCCCCCCCCCCCCCCCCCCCCCCCCCCCCCCCCCCCCCCCCCCCCCCCCCCCNGGGCAGGAGGGAGCCGGGGGATGTCATGGTTCTGCATGCTGGCCAAAAAAGCCTCCCACGACAGCCATGGGCGGCAAGCAACTCCTGCCGCCTATGACTACAAGGTAGCATCCACAATGGGCAGGTGCCAGGCACAGCACGAACAACAGCAGACAAATATCTCTTGACTGAAGAAGCAGGCGCACACGCCTCCCTGCTGCTGACTGTTCTCCAAAGCCGCCACCCTGGGCCCCACCCGGGACTGCCACATGGCCCTTCCCCCGCATATCCACTCTTCCCCAGTCCCCGCCCTAAGAATCTGCTTTCACCGACGCACTCATACACATGCTTTCCAGTGAAGGCAACACGGAAGCTTGGCAGAACCGACGAAAATGAGTGGGCTTGCGCGAGCTGCCAACTCTCAGCGAGGACAAGGGCCACAACTACCGGCACCACACCTACACCCGCGCCCACACATCCAAAGACAGAGACACAGAGAGAGAGAGAGAGAGAGAAAGAGGGACGGACGAGGGGACAGGTGGTAAAGGGGGGCTCTTCTGGCCAGGCATAGAGTCGAGCACTGCGAGGGGTGGGGCAAGAGTTTGGGGGTGGAGTGTGGGCCAAGCTTAGAGCTAAGGAGCTCACTTCTTGCAGCCGACATAGAGGCGGTGCGCGCCCATACTCCACGCGTAATCGCACAGCGCCTTGTCGCGCTTGTCATTGCTCAGCACCTTCCACTCCACCGGCACCTGCTCGCACAGGCAAGCGCGCACGCAGGCAGGCGCACAAAGCACTGGGTGAGCAGATTGCCTTGGACAAGGAAGGCGGCTGGAAGAAGGAAATGTGCCAGGCAGAAGAGGAGGAAAGGGGAGAGGGCCAGAGGTCAGGGGTGGCTTCACGGCCACACTCGCGCATGCTTGTACTTGTTCTCCCTCACCTTCTCTATCTCTCACACACACACTCACTCCTCACTCGTGTGCGCGCCTCCCGCCAACTTGTGGTTCATACAAAAAGCACAAGGTCTTCTTCTGACAAGCAACATCTATAGATGAACATGGGGCTTCGAGGGAAAACGGGATAATAACAAAAGACACACACACGCACACACACACGCTCACAGAAGATGGCGTACGACGCCTCAAGGGTACAGCTCCACTGCCTTTTCCTTTCAAATATTATCTGTGCACCATCCCCTTGTATACATGAACGGTTGTTCAGATATGCAGAAAGGCGTACAATAGCCTGCTGAGATATTATACATTCATCCAAAATTTCCAGGAACCCTGTACAGAAGTCATCATAAGCAGCTAAAAAGCCATCCGATAAAAATGGAGCAGATAACCTATCATTCGAGGGGCCGCATTGTCCCCCCCACTGAATCAGCCAGTCCTTAGTTGGCCCTAACGCCCGGTGTTGCCAGGTAGCAACACCTTACCACCACGACCATACTGCACACACATTGGCAGCCCCTTCTCCCCACGCACCCCATATACCAACTAAGTAGTTGTCATGCGAAGTGCCACTGGCAAGCTGGAAGGTGGAGAAGGGAGCAACAAAGGGAGGGCTTGGCGAGAAAGGGGGAGGGCAGAGAGGGGAAAGCGGAGAGCGGAGAGCGGGGAGCGGGGAGCGGGAAGCAAAAAGGGGGAGGTGGGGGCGGTTGAGGGGGGAGGGCAAGGGGATGCAAAGTTGGGATGGTGGAAACACGTTACCTTTTGGTAGTGGCAGAGGCGCACAAAGGGCTGCAGCACCTGCATGAGCATCTGCTTCTCACGATCCTTGCGGTAGTTCTCGCTGCACTGGCTCACCAGCAAGGGGGGGCCCACTGGCAGGCACCACGCAAGCAAACCACACCCAGCCAGGAGGAGCAGGAGCAGAGGAGCGTGAGGAAAGAGCAGGAAGAGGAGGAAGAGGAGGAGGAGGAGGTGGGCCCAGTATACTACGTAATTGCTTGCCCTTTCCGCCCTTCTCCCTCCTGCCCAGCATCTGCAGCTGCCATGCAAGAATGACATGAAGCCACTCACAATGCCATGTGCCATAGCTGCTCACTAACCCCCAGCATTATGGAAAGGTTTGACTGCATGACACATCCCTCCCCCCGCCCCCCCTTTCCTTCTCTGTTTCCGGGAGACTAAAATCCTTAAAGTGGCCATACTAGAGAAATATAAGGAGGTTGCCGCCCCCCTCTGCTGCTGGCTAATGCTGCCTGGACAAGAGCGGCACCAGAACTGGCTTCATAAAGAAAAAGAAAAAAAAGGCGGGGTGGGGAAGGGGGGCTCCGTCTGCAGCTCCCACCTTGGCAGAAAGATGCCCATGACAGACTGCTATCTGAACTGCACCCTAGAGAAGGATGTGCCTTAACTTAAAAAATTATGTTCCTATGCCTGAGCCTCAGCTTCAGCCTCTCCTAGCGCTATCTTACAGCCTAAAGGAAATTCTTAACCACTTATCCTGCAAGATTTGGAACTGCAGAGGAGGCCAACAGCAATTGTGCTGGATAGCCAGCCCTCCTTTTCCAGACCTTAGTTGCTTGCAACATGCGGCTAAGATCACCTAAATATGTGCCTCATGCACCAAATTGACGTGCCAAATGAGCTGAAGTTTTCGATTTTCACTTGAGCTAAGTCACAAGAGGCAGAAACAACAATGCGGCTCACTCCGGTCAGCAATCCAGTGTGGAGTGTAACAACCCAACTTTCTCAAAAACTGTCACATGGGACGTGCTTTATATACTCTTCGTAAACAAGTAAGCATGAGAAGTATTTTTGCTATGCAATCATAGAGGTGTCAACTCGATTCTGGCGTCAAGGGTCTGCAGCTGGCTTACTTGGGAAAGGAATCTCTGTGATGACTGTGACTATCGTAAACAGCACGTTTGCCTTCGCCGACTGGGAATCTTGAATAGCTGTGAACAAGACGTCCTTGCCAATCCCCTCTTCTTTCAACTTCACCTCCACCACCCATCTAACGCTGGCAGCCATGATCAAGCTACTGTTTTTCCAGTAAAGGCCAGACTTTGAAGACTGTCAAAACTGCTACAACTCTAATAGTACTGGGAGAATAGGTGGTCCATGCTTGTGGACGCTGCAGCGACTAACAGAAAGCTGCGGACACGAGCAACGATTTTCACCTCCAAGCAAGCTGAAGCTTGTGCATCACGCTCTACGGCTTCCCACCAACCGGCATTAACAACAGCATAAGACTACGTTTCCACAGCCTTCTACACTGAAATCTATGAGCTTCACAGAGAGACGGATGTGCTCAAGTTGGGAGCTCAGTGCTCACAGAGATGTATGTTCGAAGCTAGTACTGCACAAATCCGTGTGCTAAGTGCATCGAACGCCAACGCAAGTGCGTCTGTAGAATGCATCGAGTGCGAATGCAGTCGAAAGATCTGCGCTTTAGTGCGGGCCTGGATCTGCCACTTAAAACATGACGAGCAACTGGAGCTCATAAAACGGTACAGCCTAAATAGGATATAAAGCCGTTCTCTGACGTGAAACAGGGCATACTGCCTTGCTTTTTGTTTTTAAATAGTGAACGAGCTAGCTGGAATAGGCCTGCTGGAGCGCTCTCCTTTCTCCTCGCCACGTATTGGACAAAGTTTTGCAGCATACATTAGCATCTAAAAAAGCTCTCCTAAATGCTGCTTTCGATCCAATTTCTGCGAAGTTGGTTGGGCTGGAGAGCCTGGAGAGCATGCTCTCGAACGCGGCCAAGCTGCTGCTCTGCGCTGCTCTAAATTTCGAGTGGCTGATATCCAGCAGGATCTACCGATTCAATGTAAAGACCTATACTTGCTAATAGGTATATTCGTGGATTGAATTGTGGACGAGTATCATTTGTCTTGGTTTGTCTTGGTTTGTCTCACATTGTCCATTTATGTCGGCTTCCTGCGAGACTGAAGGAATGTATGTACCGATAAACCAACTTGCATACATGTATCATGTAGATGTGAATGCCTCGACCATACGGGTCCGTCATTATGCAATAAAATGGCAGAGCAGGTTGTCTGCTACGCAATGTTTGAGCCGCACGGACACGCATGAATCAAAGCATATCAGCGTTTACGAGTGTTAATGAGAGTCGAGCTGCCTACTGCCCCGTCTGGCCCTCCAGACTTTCAAGAGTCGCTGCCGTCACCGACATAATAAGCGCTTCTTACCGCGTTCGTGTTCAGGATTGACAGACAGAACTTCATGACCAACAAGTAGTCCTTTACGACAGCGAGAACCAGTGCTATACAGCCCAGTACAACCTAAACCATGAACGATTCATTACTGTAGCAGCAATGTGCTTTGTCAAGGTTTTGGGAAGGGCGGTAAGCTTACGGGGCTGTCGCCTAGAGTTTTGAACGACAGCCTAATGCGAAAGGCCTGTTAATGCATCATAATCTGGTACCATCTTGCTGAATCTCGGAAATAAGGATTTATCATTCATAAACAGTCAACAAAGAGAACGAGGTCGGGCCTCTTCTGGTGAAGGGAGCATGCTTCGAGGGCATCTTTCACTGAAGATGCTAATTCCACCAATGAGGACCGCTTTGCCTCAAGTCTCCACAAGGTGGTGCAAGGGTAGTGAAATTCATGTGCAGGTCGATGAAGATGCTCAAATGCAGCCCCCGGATAGAGATTGCGTTGAAATGTGAGCGCAGGCTCTAACCTCTAGGCTCCAGAGGTCCAGCCTCCAGGTATGCATGCTGGCATGCAAAAGAGCTCATTACACGCCATGGGGGGGAACTGGGCTCTAATTTTCCGAGATTTTGAATTCGGAGCCTTAAATTTTTGAATCTTATCACTAAATTTCCCAAGTTTGATTTCAGGGCGCTTTTGATACATATTTGTTTGATTAAAGGTCACTAATTCATTGCACTAATTTTAACATTTTGATTATAGGGCGCTAGTTTAAAGCCTTAAATTTTAGGCGCTATTTCACCCGGATTCTCGAAGGGAGTTTCCCCCCCATGTTACAGGCAGATTATAGAGGCAAAGGTCCCAAAAGGCCCCCATCGACTTCATCGTACTCACGGTTACTCTCGGTCTCTGCCGCTCGTGTCAGCCGTGTCTCGCATCAGTTGCAGACATGTGACACCTCAGCATAGCGGCCCATATGGAGTGAAAGTTGTCATGCGTTGACATGAGGAGTAAACTGCATGTCACTAATTTTCACCGGACCTTTTGTTTATTCTTCAAGTGACGGTTGGTGTTTCCAATGCCATAATATGACGGTCTGGCACACAGTGAAAGTCACGGTGCACAAAAATACGTAATGACATATTGACTCTCACCGACCAAGCTGAGCTGACCTGTCAGGGTCAGCGCTGGTCTGAGGTCCACTCCGCCACACGCGTAAATTTCCGAGCCAGGTTAGCCGTGAGGCTGACGTCCGGAAGGCTAGGGGATGGCCACGCCAGCACCTGCTAGGCAATTCTGAGGCAATTCTGAGGCGCCAGGCCACCTCAGCCCTTAGTCCATTGGCAAACATGCCACGACGGCTCCGCCATGACATGGATTGTCATCTCAAAGGACACGTCGAGGCTATCACCGGCTGAGAAGCCGGGCTGTCACGTGCAAATTTCACGAGGCGACGTGAAGGTGACCATTGACTCAAACTTAAGCGTGCTTAAGTCAATTTCGAGGGTGTTGCATGCATGTGTTTGAGTAAAGCACGAGCACAGCACACTTTGACCCATTCTCGCTCTCATTTTCCAGGAAAGAGAAGGAAGGAGGAGAAGGAAGAAAGAGAAGGAAGAAGAGGCGCAATGGAGAAGGAGTTCCGAATTTGCTGTGAGCACGACGGTCGGATTGTTATAGCAACGGACGACCTGGGCCGTTAGATTGAATCCGAACCTTTATGTAAGTTCGGCTGACATGGAGTGCCAATCAAGTCAAATTACCTCAAAGTTTTAGCCTAATACCCCTACGTTAGATTCTACATGCTTACGTTCAATGTATGTAGACGTCAAATCGACCCGTCACGTCACGTCGGAGGGATTTGATCTGGCAGATTCTCGAATATTCAGGATGGGGCGGTTTGACAATCACTTAGAATGTTTGTTGCTAAGCGGCCCTCCCTCCTAGAGGTTAGAGTTTATGTCAAAAAAGTACAAATAAGCATAATTTCTTTGTTACTTATCAATCTTCACTTTTGTAATTTATTACGAGTATGAAATGGCAAGACCTTTCTTTAATGAATCAGTTCATTATTTATTCAATTAATTGCATATACAAATATAACACTAAATAAGTATTATGTCTATATACTCACGTGTGCGAGTTCATCTAAATGAATGTATGTCGATGTAATGCGAGTTTACTTACTTTGTCAAAAAAGTCAGCAGGATGACTTTTGTACCACAGTGTAGTTTGCTGACTTTGTTGAAAAGGTCAACAGGATGACTTTTGTATCATAGTGTAGTTTGCTGAGATTTATATATCACTTATATATAGGGTATAATATCAGTAGGTTGACATAGAGTAAGCTCGCTTGATATTAGTCAATATACTTAGCTTCAGTACGCTGAGGATAGACATATTCATTTAGATGGTTATTTGTAGATTGGCACATGTGACCGTAGTATACCGAAAGTCGAGAGGTCGACTGAGATTCGGTAAACCGATGTCCTACCAGTGTGGTCAAATCCTGGGTAGGCGGAGCCGTCGTCAGTCAACTGAACAGTTAGGACTTCAGTCAACCGACCAATTAATATGGTCGTTATACCTAGATCCGTGGGTCCCAACTTAACGGGTTTCCCACGAAACGGCGCACCTTGCGCCGTGGTCAACCAGGTGGTCACTAGGTACATAGCAGGCTGGGATCTCGTGGTCCCTCATTCTGGACAGTAGGCTTTACAGTCGGATTTCTACTTCCAAATGATGTGTGCACTTTTTGGGTTCGTTCTAATGACCAGCCTTCACGGAAATTGCCATGGCTGCTTCGTTTGCGTTCCAAATGGAGCGAACTAGGACTTTTCGGAAAGGTCTCGTCAAGATGCATCCGTTTCGGTTAAGTTTGCTCAATTTGGAGAAGTATTGACAGAGTTATGCCCTCTGACATTTCGGGGTCACACAGCGGACAGATTCCATGGTTTTGCACCTAAGTCAGTGGGATGTGTTTGAGCTACTTTATGGTCATCTGAATGAGAGCGCCTTTGCTATTCAGTCCCCTGATGTTGTATATGTGCTTACACGTGCTTGTATGCCTGGTAGGCAAGAGGTCATGAGTTTCTAAAGGAGAAGCTCTAGTCCTCAAGCTCGCCTCTATCTTGTGCCTCGTATTCGCGTGCAACTATGGCACACTACGATAAGTGAGTCAAGGGTTATAGATGAGTAAACGGAATTCATTATAAGGGCGAAGATCGCTCCCTGATTTCACACGCTTCCACCTATCTCTGATCTTTTATTTATATATGAAATATATTAATCTTGACTAAGCAAGATTCATTTCACTTTCATTTTACTTCACATTTGAGCACTTTATTGCTATTAAAAAATTTCAGAAAACAAAGTTGATATGCATTTCTTCAACATAGTTGCAAGGAGTGTGGTCCCTTGTTGATACGCTTCCACTAGGGGAGTCTGCTTCTTTTAATTGATATTGGAGTTGGGCTAGTTTTCATGTTATATTTATGGGGTCGCAATCGGCAGCCAGATGGCGCGAACACTTTGAGCACGTTGAGCGCGTGGAGCAGCATGCAATGCCACCACTATCCATCGAGCAACAAGAGATGTAAGCATCGACAATTGCAAGTGGAAGAGAAGTCTCCACCCAATTTCAACAAAATATGCGCGCGGAGGTGGAGAGAATGGTGCGAGTTGTTTAACAAGCCACTTTCACGAGTTTATCACCTTGCTATGTCACCACCCAATGGTCAACCGGTGGTGCGACCGATTGTTCGACCTACACCAAGAATGCGTGCACCTATTACAATATTGTTGTAGATCGCCGCCTGTTCATCAACGAATTTATGAAATGAAGAAATTTATGATGTAATGTGCGCTCACGCCGGACGGGCAAATCGTCTTTGTGATTATTTCGTTGAAAAGAGTGTTGAAACTTGATATGAGCGAGAGGAGCAGCTGTCTGGAGTTCCTGCTACCATTGATCAACTTTTTGGAGGTTTGACGGAACAATTCCAATCTATTGCACCCGAGACTATTGCTCGAGACGGATTCGTACGCCTTCGTCAAAGAAGAAACGTTCAAGAGTATGTTTTGCGCTTCAACAGGTTATGCTACATTGTCTATCTGTGCATGAGTCGAAGATGATGGATGAGTTTAAGAGAGGACTCAAACCAAGTGTAACCAAGGAAGTGGCGCTCAAAGACTCTAGCAATCTTGGGGAGATGTTACGTCCATCATTTGTCAAGTATGATAGTGACGCAATGTCAGGAACCAATGGGAAAGGCGATGCGGCAATATGCATAATTGCCCTTGCCAATGTGCTAGCGGAAAGGATATGCCAACCGCCATAGTTGTCTGGTGGAAGAAGGTGATGCACTGTCCCGCTTGGAATCATAAAGCACCTGCTTCATACGTACGTCATACGTACGCCAGGCTCATGCAAGGCGCACACAAGCATATTTTTGCAATGCCTCACTCACTGGTGTTGCAATCCTCTACCACAAATTTCCAAGTTGCTCCGATGACGTACGCTAAGCACACTCACAAGCATTGCATATGCCAGCGCCCAATAATAGCATTGCTCAAGCTTGAGTCAATAAGGAGAACCGCAAATAAGTCAATCAGCACGCGCAAGGTAGCTACATGTAACATAATGGCGAACCCACAGGGCAAGCTACCTACATGCCCAGCTTGAAATCTGCAAGCATAGCCAAAGCTCCCACTTATGCTCTATCTTGCATATGGAGGATGAGTGATGGTCCAATGTATATGCAAGATGCCGCACTAAACGGTTGATATTTGTCTTTCGCGTCAATCAGAAATTCTTAAAGGTGGGCACGTTCAACCACCTGACAATAAAGCTGTTAGTAAAAGAGGAAATAGAAGGCGTACCACTTTCTGGTCATCTCCATCTGTCGCAATGTAGCGATCGCTGGATGATATTGCCACCTGGTATGACGGAAGAAGAAGAGACATGCCATGGAACAAAGACGAGTGAGTCATAAGTTTGGCCCATGCGAGCACCTTGCTTGTATGCGTCTTTCCAATGACTTTGGCCTTGCTTTCCAAGCAGACTAACTCCTAATGTTGCAACATTTCTGCGGTAGATAACCAAACAACGCACGAGATTCAGAACCAGACTTTGCGAGTTTGCATGCTCATCATTCACGCCAACCTCTTTTGCCACTGTCTGGCTTTGCTATCTAAAGAGGAGGGGCCATCAACTGAGACGTCTGAGCCAGGTTGATGGTGGCAATCACATCCTTATGAATTTCTAAACCGGTTCTTATGAAATGCAGGCGCACATTTGAGCGCTGGTTGCATACACTGCCTTGCACTGCCTCCCGCCTCCCCCGCCCCTCCCTTCTTTATTTGCCCCCCTCTTATCCTCAGGTGTAGGATGACCAACCCCTTCCCAACCACTGCACGGCACCCCACTTTCCGTTGAGGCTGCTGCGTGGCACAGCCATCTGCAAGTGGTGAAGTACAGGAAGAGATATGTCGAACAAACCGAATTTATGGAGCCCGTGTGGGTTGACAGGTGGCGCACACAGGGCTGCCCCAGCGACATGTCCCAGATGGCCACGCTGCCATCGCACCAGGAAAAAAAGGGTGAAAGAGAGAAGCAACGTGAGAGCATAACCTATGGGCTGCTTTCTTTCTTGCCTTTTGCCTTCTTCCAAATATATAGAGAGAGAAAATTGAGAGACCAAAAGGCCGTATTCATGACACCTGGCTATGAATCAAGGCCTAGTGGTATTGCAAGCAGATAACACATGGGATTTAATGGGAGAACACCGACCACCGTTCTATACTCTCTTTGACCATGTTGAACCCCTACTTGATCTGATTTGACAAGTCCATCATCTCGCACTTATTGAAGATGTTTCAAATCTTTGTCTTACTTTGACAAGAAGACCCAATTTCAATTTTCAAGCCCAAGATAGTATGAATCTTGATATTAAATCCAGAGTGACTTACCTGCCATTTCCACTGGCGGTCACAAGACAGGGCCAGGCGTGCATCCAGCACGCATCGTTCACGCCCTCGTCCCCCTTGTGGACAAACCTGCGTCCGCGTCCAAGTTCCCCCGAGCTTGCCCCATTAAAGCGGCCAAGACGGCAAGCCAAGCACAAGCGGTGACAGCCAAATACATTGCGGCATGTAATTTCTGATGAAGAAGAAGAGTGCAAGAAATGTTTTGCAAGAGTCCTCCGTATGTACGTCAGATCGACAAAATAAAGCTCATAACCCCGCCTTTGACAAGCTCCAATTTGCAAGAAAGCATCCGCAATAGGGGAAGTGGAAAGGAATGGGAAAGGGGAACGTTACCCAGGATTTCTGCCAGCGTGCTTGCCCCTTGGTATAACGGGCATGGGCCTCCCGTGGCTAAGGCAGTGGAGGGCTCTCATATGCTTGTAGGAGGCGCTGCCAGGTGTCAGCGGCAGGCGGCATGGTGGCAAGATGAGTGCCATGTCGAGCATACGCATGTCCCAGACAAGCGCGCAGTTGGCGATTCTGGAGGCTTGGAAATATGTCCCGCACGCGCTGAATGATACCGAAGTTACCTACATGGCCACAGGCGGGGCGAGCGCGAGAAAAGGGGGACAGGATTGATGTAAGGTCATAGGTCTATGAAGTGCATTTTTTAGGTTCATGAAAGTATGTTTTGATTGTGTAGTAGTGTAGAGTGCATTTTTGTGGTCATTTTGATATAAAGTTCATGAAATTTGGTCAAGTATTGAGAGAGTTATGGATTTCCAAAGTTTAATTAGTTTTGAGGTCGGTTGACGACTGTCCTTAATTCAAGGTGAGCGCGACCGTCGGATTGACCGACAGCGTCGAGCGATCTGGCCCGTTAGTGTGAACTCGAACCTCCACGTAAGTTCGGCTGACGCGGAGTGCCGACTAGGTCGATTTACCTAGAAGTTTCGGTTTAGCCTAGCGCGTCTAAGATAGAATATTCTAGTAATGTCGATGCATGTATGTGGACGTCAATTTGGCCCGACACGTCAGATTAGACTGATCTGGCTTACTCACGAACATTCTGGAAGGGACGATTTGACGAACACTTGACGGAAAATCTGTAGCTTCCTCCTAGAGAGGAGCACTTAGGCAGAAAATTATAAATACGCATAACTTCTTTGTTTCTTATCAGTTTTCACTTCCGTAAAGTTCTACGGGTTTGTAATGACAAGGCCTTCCATCCTACATCATTTGGGAGCAGTTTCTTGCTACTCAAAATGTTGAGTATTTTTCCTAAGCTTTGTTAGTGAAATGCCGCTGCACTCTCTAGTATGATTGCAACTAGTTCCTTTCCTTGTGAGTTACTACGCTTCCACTAGGGCATTCTGCCCCTTTCATCTGGTATTGGAGCAAGGCTAGTTTGCATATTATATTATGGAGTCGCAGTCGGCAGCTGGAGGAGGCGAACATGTCGAGCATGTTGAGCGCGCGGGGCAACAGGCAGCACCAACGATGACTAGAGAGCAACAAGAGATGCAGGCGATGCTCAGACAAATGGCAAATGCAATTGGAAGAGAAGTTTACGCCCAATTTCAACAAAATATGCGCGCGGAGGTGGAGAGGATGGTGCGAGTTGTTGTTGGGAATGCCGCTTCGACGAGTTCGGCACCTGCACCCGTTGTACCACCAATTCATGATAACCCAGTGGTGCAACCAGTTATTCCACCCGCATCAGGAGTGCATGCGCCGAAGCCTGAAATTTATACTGGAGAGCGTGGATCGCCGCCTGTTCATCAATGGATTTCTGGAGTGAAGAAGTTTATGGAGTATTCTGCGCTCACGCCCGACAGGCAAGTCGCCTTTGTCATAACTTTGCTGCAAAAGAGTGCTGGAGCTTGGTACGAACGAGAAGAGCAGCTGTCTGGAGTTCTTGCTACAGTTGATCAGCTATTTGAAAGCTTGAAGAGGCAATTTCAACCTATTGCACCCGAGGCTACCGCTCGAGATCTATTGGTGCGCCTTTGTCAACGAGCAAGCGTTCAAGAGTATGTGTCGCGCTTCAACGAGCTGGTGCTTCAATGTCCATCCATGCACGAGTCGGAGATGATGGACAAGTTCAAGAGGGGACTCAAGCCAACTGTGGCCAAGGAAGTGGCGCTCAAGGACCCTACCAGTCTTGGAGAAATGATGGCATTGGCAACAAGGGTCGACGCTGTGGAGTATAGTCAGAGGCAGTGGGGCAGCCACAACTTTGGAGGATATCGACACTTTGGATCTCAAGCGCCAAGCACGAGTGTTCAAGGTCCAGTACCCATGGAGTTGGGACTTGTGCAGTACCAGCGCAGGCAGCAGAATTTCAAGCCGAGAGGACCGTGCTATAGTTGCGGCAAGCTTGGACATCTGGCTCGAGACTGTCATGTGAAGGCGAAGCAACCTCAACAGCAGGAAAAAGGAGGACGCCAGTAAGTCGTTCTGGGGTGTCTACTGGCGTGAAGACGAGAACTCACAAGGAGGTTATCCCCAGGAGCCTGCCGAGAAGCAAAGGACGAGACGTTGACAAGCCTATCATCGTGGAAGGAGTGGTCGACGGCAACAAGGCGAAGTGTATGGTCGACAGTGGCGCAAGTGCAAACTTTGTGCACAAGAAGCTGGTGAAAGAGTGGCGAATCCCTGTGCAGAAGCATTATGAGCCTAAGGAGGCAATTTTGGCAAATGGGCAGAGACTCAAGTGTGGTGCACCTACGGAAGCTATTCACGTGGAAGTAGCGGGGCACCGGAGTAAGGAAGTTATGGAGCAGGCAGAGTTGGGTCACCATGAGGTGATATTGGGCCGACCATGGCTGAGGAAAGCCAACCCTCAAGTGCACTGGAGCACAGGACAAGTGAAAGTCCAAGGGCGTGATGGTCGAATGGAGACAGCGAAACAGGTGGAGGTAGATACGACCACAAGTAACTGTCTTCTGTCGAGCCTGCAAGTTAAGAAGCTATGCAGGGCGAATCAGGTGAAGGAGATGTACCTTGTTTCGGTGGCCCTGGCCAGGTCATCAGATGGAGCAAGCGTGAATCCTAACAGCCTGGGCGAATGTACATCGCCGGAGGAGCAAGTAGTGGTGTCTGATCCCCTTGCTCAGAAGGAGCAGAGCCCAACTGCTCAAGAGAAGAAGCCTGCTGAGATGCCTGCCCAAATTAAGGCGCTGTTGGAGGAGTTCAAGTGCGTATTTCCTGAGGAGCTACCTGCAGGATTACCTCCACAGAGAGCTATGGAGCACAAGATTGAGTTGGAACCAGGGAGCAAGCCACCAGTGAGACCCGCCTATCGACAATCGTTTGCGGAGTTGGATGAGTTGAAGAAGCAACTGACAGAGTTATTGGAGAAGGGATTCATCCGACCCAGCGAGTCTCCATTTGCAGCGCCAGTCTTATTTGTGAAGAAGAAGGATGGGACTATGAGGATGTGTGTCGACTACCGGGCACTCAACAAGGTCACCATCAAGAACAGGTACCCACTTCCACGAGTGGACGAGTTGATTGACAGGCTTGTCGGGGCGAAGTATTTCTCGAAGATCGATTTGAGGAGTGGCTATCACCAGGTACGGATTGCGGAAGGAGACGTTCAGAAGACTGCTTTCAGAACTCGCTATGGTTTGTTCGAGTTCACAGTCATGCCTTTTGGATTGACTAATGCACCTGCTACATTCATGGGACTCATGAATAGTATCTTCAGACCCTACTTGGACCAGTTTGTGGTGGTATTTTTGGACGACATCCTGATCTATTCGAAGACCTTGGAAGAGCATGTGGAGCATCTGAGGAAGGTGTTGGAGGTCTTGAGAGATCAAAAGCTGTATGGGAAGATGAGCAAGTGCGACTTCTGTCTCAAGGAGGTCGAGTTTCTTGGACACATAGTGGGAGCTGAAGGAGTCAAGATGGAGCAGAAGAAGGTGCAAGCAGTCAGAGATTGGCCGATACCTGCCGATATTCATCAACTCAGGAGTTTCCTTGGCATGGCAAATTATTATCGACGTTTCATTGAAGGATTTGCCAAGGCGTGTGCACCGCTCACGGACATGTTGAAGAAGCAAGAGAAGTGGCTATGGGGTGACAAGGAGCAGCAAGCATTTGAGAGGATTAAGGAGTTATTGACACAGGCACCTGTGTTGGCAATCGCCAATCCAGAACTTCCTTTCACCATCATCACAGACGCATCAAACTTTGCAGTGGGGGCCATTCTTCTCCAGGACCAGGGCAAAGGATTGCAGCCTGTGGCTTACGAGAGCAGAAAGTTGAGTCCTGCTGAGCAGAATTATGCAGCACACGAGCGGGAGATGTTGGCTATTATCCAGGCTTTGAGGATTTGGCGATGTTATGTGGACGGACGGAAGGTGTTCATCAAGACTGACCACAAGAGCTTGGAGAAGTTTATGACGCAGCCAACGTTGACACCAAGACAGGCAAGGTGGATTGAGTTTCTGCAACAGTTTGACCACAAGATTGAGTACTTACCTGGGAAGATCAACCCTGCAGACGCTTTATCCAGGAGGTGTGACCTTGCAGCTGTCTCAGTCATCAAGGAGAGTATGGACTTCAAGGAGAAACTTCAGAGAGGTTATGAGGAGGACCCAGAGTTTTTTGATGGTGGAGCAGCTGAGTCCAACTCAAGTATGCAGAAGATGGACGGCATATGGTATTATGGTAATTCCAACAGAGTGGTGGTACCTGACATCAAGGAGCTGCGAGACTTACTACTTCCGGAGCATCATGACTGCTTATATGCTGGACACTTTGGAAGCGAGAAGACGGCAAGCGTGCTGCAGCGGGAATACTATTGGAGAAATATGGACAAGGACATCGAGGAGTGGATCAGGAGTTGCGATGCGTGCCAGAGAAACAAGACACCAAATCAAAAGAAGAGAGGTACATTACAGCCCCTGCCTATTCCAGAGTATCCTTGGGAGCAGATTGCTATGGACTTCATCACATCCTTACCAGTGAGTGGTCAAGGACACGATGCAGTTTGGGTTGTATCTGATAGACTCAGCAAGATGGCTCACTTCATTCCCATGAAGGAGACTTGTACGACAGCAGATGTGGCACGGCTATTCTTTGATCATATTTTCAGGCTACATGGGTTGCCGAAGGTGATTGTTTCAGATCGAGATCCAAGGTTCACTAGCAACTTTTGGCAGTCATTGTTTACTTTGATGGGGACAAAGCTGAATATGAGCACTTCCTATCACCCTCAGACAGACGGGCAGAGTGAGAGGCTCAACAGAACTCTGCAAGAGGTGCTCAGGAGTTTCACTATGGAAGACCCTTCAGAGTGGGACAAGGAGCTGCAAGGATTGGAGTTTGCCTACAACAATAGAATGCAAGGATCGACCAAGCAGTCACCATTCGCTATGGTTTATGGGCGAGAAGTATATCATCCAGGGAACATCTTGTTGCAGAAGGCCAAGGAGACTCAGGTTCCTACTACACAAGCTTTTATGGAGCAGATGGCCAAGACTTGGGATATGGCGAAGACGTGTATTCAGAAGGCACAGGAAGAGCAGGTCAAGCATGCTAACAAGCACAGGAGGGAAGTGACATTCCAAGTGGGCGACAAAGTACTCTTGTCCACAGAGAACCTACCTTTCACAGGCAAGAGGAAACTGCGGGCACGGTTTTCAGGTCCCTTTGTGGTGCTCAAGCAGGTGAATCCAGTGGCCTACAAGTTGGAACTTCCTTCAGGCTGGCGTATCCATGATGTGTTCCATGTCAGTTGTTTGCGGCCATACGTTGACCCAAATGAAGGACGTTCAGGACGAATACCTACACCGCCACCACCAATCGAGACCGATGATATATTGGAGTATGAAGTGGAGGCGATTGTCGACGATCGACGGGTCAAGCGAGGTCAACGATTTGTCCAAGAGTATCTGGTCAAGTGGAAGGGCTACCATGCGGACGACAACACTTGGGAGCCAGAAACCAACTTGACTCATTGTAAGAGTAAGTTGAGACGTTATCTGCAGAATGCGTCGAGGACGTCGCATCTTGAGGAGGGGGATGATGTAAGGTCATAGGTTTATAAAGTGCATTTTTGAGTTTCATGAAAGTATGTTTTGATTGTATAGTAGTGTAGAGTGCATTTTTGTGGTCATTTTGATATAAACTTCATCAAATTTGGTCAAGTATTGAGAGAGTTATGGATTTCCAAAGTTTAGTTAGTTTTGAGGTTGGTTGACGACTGTCCTTAATTCGAGGTGAGCGCGACCGTCGGATTGACCGACAGCGTCGAGCGATCTGGCCCGTTAGTGTGAACTCGAACCTTCACGTAAGTTCGGCTGACGCGGAGTGCCGACTAGGTCAATTTTCCTAGAAGTTTCGGTTTAGCCTAGCGCATCTGAGATAGAATATTCTAGTAATGTCGATGCATGTATGTGAACGTCGATTTGGCCCGACACGTCAGATTAGACTGATCTGGCTTACTCACGAATATTCTGGAAGGGACGATTTGACGAACACTTAGGAAAATCCGTTGCTTCCTCCTAGAGAGGAGCACTTAGGCAAAAAATTATAAATAGGCATAACTTCTTTGTTTCTTATCAATTTTCACTTCTGTAAAGTTCTACGGGTTTGTAATGACAAGGCCTTCCATCCTACATCATTTGGGAGCAGTTTCTTGCTACTCAAAATGTTGAGTATTTTTCCTAAGCTTTGTTAGTGATATGCCGCTGCACTCTCTAGTATGATTGCAACTAGTTCCTTTCCTTGTGAGTTACTACGCTTCCACTAGGGCACTCTGCCTCTTTCAATTGAGGATGTGGCAAGGAGCGCATACGCTTACAAAGTAATTGAAGATGACAAAGAGTGACTGTAGCACGATACCTTTGGAGGCTGTCACATGCACGACAAGTATAGACCTTGTTGAACAATATCTGTTTATCTGTGTGCGTGTGTGTGTATGTGTGTGTGTGTGTGTGCGTGGAGCGCACACTATGTGTGACACAATGTGTGCCTGTCTATTTGTATTCATGCCCTCTACGCCAAAAGTGATAATAAAACATGCCAAAAACTTTTGCTTTGCTTAGCTTGAGAGTCATGGATCATTGGGGGAAAGTAGTGCCAGCCACCTACCTCGCATCCTCGTTTGGGCCCCATGTAGTCGGGCCATAGCCTCACAAGCTCTTGCATCAAACAACTCCACCGTGCCATCATACGAGCCTGTTCCCCAAGCACCATAGCCAGTCGTTGACAAGTTTTTGCTGTATTATATGTACCACTCTCTTTGCGTCTGGCAATATAAAGAGCAACCCAAACGGCAAGCTGCAAGTGTGAAGCTCTCAAGCCACGGGCAGTTGATGGACAATAATCTCTCTCCAAGGAGGCAGGAAGTGGAAGTAGCAAAAATAGGCTGCGTACCAGTGACAATGTTGTTTCCTTCGGGGTTGACGTACAGGGTTGTAATGCACTGTTTGTCATCCGCAGAAGCCGCAGATGTAGTTGCAACACGTGTCACCACAGGAGGCTCACATGAGGACAGCAACACATGTGAGAAAGAAATTGACATCTATATAGGCAAAACTGAAGGAACATGCACAGATATGAGCATGTACATATGCTTGCGTATGCGCATGCGTTTGAGAAGCCAAAGGAAAAGCAATAGAGTTGCAAGACTCGACCTTGTCATGTGCGTCGACCCCCTTGATCAGACGCTCAACTTCGATGTCCCAGAGCTGGAGTAGTGCGTGAGTGCCAGCTGGCGCGTCGGTGCCGCCCACCACCATGGAGGCCTTTCCAAACATGAGCGCGTCCAGCGGCAACTTTGCATCTCTTTGCTCTCTGCTTGCATCGTGACAAGTCAATGGTCAAACTACATTGAAAAAATCTTTAGAATGTGTGATCACAACATGGGGGAGTCGGGCAATCGGTACTCGTCCATCGCAAGTAAGAGGGATATAACATTTATGCCAACAAATCATGCCTAACATACTTCAAGCAGATTCAACACAGATTGTTTTCTTGCCACTTGACAGACACTTGACATTTGGCAGCGCCTCGGCACCAGTTGTGAAAGAGAAGGGAACACCTGGCGATGTCATTGAGGTGGCACACGAGGTGGCCTGACGCAACGTCCCACAACAGCAAATTCTTGTCCTTGCTACCATCACTGCTGGCCACCAGATGCTGCTGCCACTTGTTTACACACATGGCCCGAATCTTGCTCCGGTGCCCTGGGATGCCGCCACTTGTCACAGTGATGCTGGTCCCTGCTTTTCCTAGTGTGTACTTCAACTGATGTGTCGCCGCGTCCCACACCTGACAAGGACCATGGCCAGCTACAGCTGGATGAATTCTTGTGCTTTAGGATGTAATAAGGTGTAGGAAAAGGAGCACGGGGCATTAGAGACGGGTGCTTCTTAACGGTTCCTGACAGGTAGAACGTTGAGGGGCTTGCTCGTTTATTGATGAGCACAAAGAGATGGTCTAGCACGTAGTCTTTACTCCTACCTAGCTCTCACACACACACATCCTGTTGTCTCCTGCCGTCACCTGGAAGATCAGGAGCTAGGGACCCTCGGCAGGGGGCTACGGGCTGTCAAGACTTGACATCAACACACACAAGGCTGCAGAAGGTCAGCCAGCGTCCATGCCAGCCAGGAAAATGGCGAGGGCAAGAAGAAGGGATATCAGAAAATAGCAGCAACAGTAAGCACGCACAGTATACGCAGACGCATACAGTGTACTTGGCACACCTTCTTGGCTTACAGAACCCCCTCACATGCAGACAGCTCTCGTGCACGCGTGCGCGTCAACCAAGCCCCGCACACCATCATGTCGTGCACAGTGCAAGTTACCTCCACGCGCACCGGCACGGGCACAGACGCACTCCATCGGGATGCAGAGAGACAGAGGCAGAAACGCACGTGCACCGTGCACGGGGCCTGGGGGCATGTAGCTAGGTAGGCTAGCAGGAAGCTAGGCTGCAGGCAGGCAACCTTAAGGAATTTTCCACCGCACGACACAAGGGAGACCCCTTGCTGCGTGTACTCCACCGCCTGGACCTGGCACGTGTGCCCCTCCTGCCCCGCATGCCCCCTCTGTTCCCCTTTGCCTTGCCACCCCAGCGCCACGCCCTTGCTGCTGCAGAGGTTATATGTCATCAGCTCGCTGGGTGCCGCATTGCCACCACCGCATACCAGCTGGCCCCCTTTTCCTTCCACGTCAATGTCAAGACGGAACCTAACGTCCAGGATCTTCTCCATTCCATGCTCGTCAACATTACTCGGGAGGGGCGCGGTTGCGGCAGAGGAGGTGTACGCACACCAGGTAGGCGTCCAACGTGCGGCTGCATGACAGTAGCAACAGATACATAGTAATCAATCATATACATTGAATATTGTAAAAGCTCCCCAGAAAGACATCATTACAAGTCAATGCAGACCACCACCAGATGCTCGATGACTTTTGCAAATCATAGTGAAGAGTAGGCCACACACGGGGGACAGCACCACTATGTGATAAGCAGGGGCTGGATTGCAGGCCAGAGGCCCTCTTCCAATTTCAAGGTGCAAGCTCAGCCTTTAATTACTCTGTCTTTGCTCGCTGACTCTTTTGTTGCATTAAGAACATCTACAAGGTGGCAACATTTCTCTCAACCGCAACACTGACACAGTCGGCGGCAGGACTGACACAGGATAATGACTGATGAGTGCTGGGCGTACTGAGGTACTGCGAGGCGCAGGCCAGCCCTGCTTTGTGAGGTGGGCAGGTGGCGCCGGCTGGCGTGTGCCCAGCTTCTCTGTCAAAGAGGCCCTGCAAGATCCCGCCAGATGTGTTGCTGCCTGCCACCCACAAAAGGACACGTATGAGTGGACAGTGCAAAAGATAGAGCAAGAAGGACTTGTTCTCTCTTTCCCTCTTCGTTTAACATACCTTCCAAACTCTTCCATACTCATTCAGAGGCAAGGACTGCCCTGAGCTTCCCTATGTTCTCCAATAGACCCATGAGGTGAGCGCGTGACTAGACACCATGCACTTCTGTTAATGCTTTTCCTGTCTACTTTCAGCATGTGTCACAAACGCCTGTGCTTGAGTGCGTATGCGCACAAGGTTGCTGATGTACATCTGATGGAGAATGTAGATTGCTGTCACTGACCCTTAGTTATCAATCAACACTCTTATTTGCGACTTGGAAGACAACCAAGACTACTTAAGAACACGAGCAAATGGCTAATTTTTTGCTACTGCACTCTAATACAAATTTACAAGATCTGGCCACCCAATACTTTGCATACGACACGCTCTGTGTGCTGTGTGAGAAATTGCCAGGCAAGAAAATGCATAATATCAAGCACCCGGGCTGCACGCAGGCCCACTTGCATCTCCATGCGCGATGGTTGTGTGGCGTGTGTGAATGTGCACAAGCAAACATATACATACACGTGAACGCACTTGCACACACATTGCACATGTATCCAGGTGCAGACAGCGGCAGGCACACTCAAACGCACACGCATAAGCGCACCCGCTCGCCTGCGAGTGCGCGTCGCACAAGTGAATGCTATTTTAGGGCCAGATTTTCTCTTACTAGTGGCCGCCAGCGAGGTGAAGTGGACTTCCATGGCTGCCTGCGACCTAGCCTTCTTGCTGGGAAGGACGCCACTTGGTCCGTGAAGCTCTGGGTTGGTGGTTGCTCAGACAAATTCTGCAAGTCTGCGCGCGAGAGTGGTTGTGAGCTGGGCCCCACCTTGGCCCCCATATCGTATGGGGAGGCTGTGGGGCCTCCTACCCCAGGAACCAAGGTGCCAAGGGCGGCCATGGGGGTTGTGAAAGGAGGGGACCTTGAAGAGGTATTTGCCATGAGAGGGGGAGATTGAGGTCTGGCCTGGAGGTCGAACGCAAAACTAGGCTTGACAACAGGCCCCGGAAGAGGCTGCGGAGAAGGCTTGGGGAAAGAGCCTCTGAAAGGGGCAGGGTGCCCTAGTGAAAGCGTAGTAACTCACGAGGAAAGGAACTACTTGCAATCATACTAGAGAGTGCAGCGGCATATCACTAACAAGGCTTAGGAAAAATACTCAACAATTTGAGTAACAAGAAACTGCTCACAAATGATGTAGAATGGAAGGCCTTGTCATTACAAACCCGTAGGAATTTACAGAAGTGAAAATTGATAAGAAACAAAGAAGTTATGCCTATTTATAATTTTTTGCCTAAGTGCTCCTCTCTAGGAGAAAGCTACGGATTTTTTAAGTCTTCGTCAAATTGTTCCTTCCAGAATATTCGTGAGTAAGCCAGATCAGTCTAATCTGACGTGTCGGGCCAAATTGACGTCCACATACATGCATCGACATTACTAGAATATTCTATCTCAGACGCGCTAGGCTAAACCGAAACTTCTAGGAAAATCGACCTAGTCGGCACTCCGCGTCAGCCGAACTTACGTGAAGGTTCGAGTTCACACTAACGGGCCAGATCGCTCGACGCTGTCGGTCAATCCGACGGTCGCGCTCACCTCGAATTAAGGACAGTCGTCAACCGACCTCAAAACTAACTAAACTTTGGAAATCCATAACTCTCTCAACACTTGACCAAGTTTGATGAACTTTATATCAAAATGACCACAAAAATGCACTCTACATTACTACACAATCAAAACATACTTTCAAGAAACTCAAAAATGCACTTTATAAACCTATGACCTTACATCATCCCCCTCCTCAAGATGCGACGTCCTCGACGCATTCTGCAGACAACGTCTCAACTTACTATTACAATGAGTCAAGTTGGTTTCTGGCTCCCAAGTGTTGTCGTCCGCATGGTAGCCCTTCCACTTGACCACATACTCTTGAACAAGTCGTTGACCTCGCTTGACTCGTCGATCACCGACAATCGCCTCCACTTCATACTCCAATACATCATCGGGCTCGATTGGTGGTGGCGGTGTAGGTATTCGTCCTGGACGTCCTTCATTTGGGTCAACGTATGGCCGCAAACAACTGACATGGAACACATCATGGATACGCCAGCCTGAAGGAAGTTCCAACTTGTAGGCCACTGGATTCACCTGCTTGAGCACTACAAAGGGACCTGTAAACCGTGCCCGCAGTTTCCTCTTGCCTGTGAAAGGTAGGTTCTCTGTGAACAAGAGTACTTTGTCACCCACATGGAATGTCACTTCCCTTCTGTGCTTGTTAGCATGCTTGACCTGCTCTTCTTGTGCCTTCTGAATACACGTCTTCGCCATATCCCAAGTCTTGGCCATCTGCTCCACAAAAGCTTGTGTAGTAGGAACCTGAGTCTCCTTGGCCTTCTCCAACAAGATGTTCCCTGGATGATATACTTCTCGCCCATAAACCATAGCAAATGGTGACTGCTTGGTGGATCCCTGCATGCTGTTGTTGTAGGCAAACTCCAACCCTGGCAGCTTCTTGTCCCACTCTGAAGGGTCCTCCATAGTGAGCACCTCTTGCAGAGTTCTGTTGAGCCTCTCACTCTGCCCGTCTGTCTGAGGGCGATAGGAAGTGCTCATACTCAGCTTGGTCCCCATCAAAGTAAACAATGACCGCCAAAAATTGCTAGTGAACCTTGGATCCCGATCTGAAACAATCACCTTCGGCAACCCATGTAGCCTGAAAATATGATCAAAGAATAGCCTTGCTACATCCGCTGCCGTAAAAGTCTCCTTCATGGGAATGAAGTGAGCCATCTTGCTGAGCCGGTTTGACACAACCCAAACTGCATCGTGTCCTTGACCAGTTACTGGTAAAGATGTGATAAAGTCCAGAGCAAGGATACTCTGGAATAGGCAGGGGCTGCAGTGTACCTCCCTTCTTTTGATTTGGTGTCTTGTTTCTCTGGCACGCATCGCAACTCCTGATTCACTCCTCGATGTCCTTGTCCATAATTCTCCAATTCTCGCTTCATCACGCTTGCCGTCTTCTCGCTTCCAAAGTGTCCAGCATATAAGCAATCATGATGCTCCGCAAGTAGTAAGTCTTGTAGCTCCTTGATGTGAGGTACCACCACTCTCTTGGAATCACCATAATACCATATGCCGTCCTTCTTCTGCATACTCGAGTTGGACTCAGCTGCTCCACCATCATCAAACTCCGGGTCCTCCTCATAACCTCTCTGAAGCTTCTCCTTGAAGTCCATATTCTCCTTGATGACTAAGACAGCTGCAAGGTCACACCTCCTGGATAAAGCGTCTGCAGGGTTGATCTTCCCAGGTAAGTACTCAATCTTGTGGCCGAACTGTTGCAGAAACTCCATCCACCTTGCCTGTCTTGGTGTTAACGTTGGCTGCGTCATAAACTTCTCCAAGCTCTTGTGGTCGGTCTTGATGAACACCTTCCGGCCGTCCACATAACATCGCCAAATCCTCAAAGCCTGGATAATAGCCAACATCTCCCGCTCGTGTGCTGCATAGTTCTGCTCAGCAGGACTCAACTTCCTGCTCTCATATGCCACAGGCTGCAATCCTTTGCCCTGGTCCTGGAGAAGAATGGCTCCCACTGCAAAGTTTGACGCGTCTGTGATGATGGTGAAAGGAAGCTCTGG
Source organism: Mesotaenium endlicherianum (assembly GCA_009602735.1). NCBI lineage: Eukaryota > Viridiplantae > Streptophyta > Zygnematophyceae > Zygnematales > Mesotaeniaceae > Mesotaenium > Mesotaenium endlicherianum. Next base: position 196,188 of record WELA01010452.1, read on the forward strand.
ACTGGCAATTGCCAACACAGGTGCCTGTGTCAACAGCTCCTTAATCTTCTCAAAGGCTTGCTGCTCCTTGTCACCCCATAGCCACTTCTCCTGCTTCTTCAACATGTCCGTGAGCGGTGCACACACCTTGGCAAATCCTTCAATGAAACGTCGATAATAATTCGCCATGCCGAGGAAACTCCTGAGTTGATGAATATCAGCAGGTACCGGCCAATCTCTGACTGCTTGCACCTTCTTCTGCTCCACCTTGACTCCTTCAGCTCCCACTATGTGTCCAAGAAACTCGACCTCCTTGAGACAGAAGTCGCACTTGCTCATCTTCCCATACAGCTTTTGATCTCTCAAGACCTCCAACACCTTCCTCAGATGCTCCACATGCTCTTCCAAGGTCTTCGAATAGATCAGGATGTCGTCCAAAAATACCACCACAAACTGGTCCAAGTAGGGTCTGAAGATACTATTCATGAGTCCCATGAATGTAGCAGGTGCATTAGTCAATCCAAAAGGCATGACTGTGAACTCGAACAAACCATAGCGAGTTCTGAAAGCAGTCTTCTGAACGTCTCCTTCCGCAATCCGTACCTGGTGATAGCCACTCCTCAAATCGATCTTCGAGAAATACTTCGCCCCGACAAGCCTGTCAATCAACTCGTCCACTCGTGGAAGTGGGTACCTGTTCTTGATGGTGACCTTGTTGAGAGCCCGGTAGTCGACACACATCCTCATAGTCCCATCCTTCTTCTTCACAAATAAGACTGGCGCTGCAAATGGAGACCCGCTGGGTCGGATGAATCCCTTCTCCAACAACTCTGTCAGCTGCATCTTCAACTCATCCAACTCGCAAACGATTGACGATAGGCGAGTCTCACTGGTGGCTTGCTCCCTGGTTCCAACTCAATCTTGTGCTCCATAGCTCTCTGTGGAGGTAATCCTGCAGGTAGCTCCTCAGGAAACACGCACTTGAACTCCTCCAACAGCGCCTTAATTTGGGCAGGCATCTCAGCAGGCTTCTTCTCCTGAGCAGTTGGGCTCTGCTCCTTCTGAGCAAGGGGATCAGACACCACTACTTGCTCCTCCGGCGATGTACATTTGCCCAGGCTGTTAGGATTCAGGCTGTTAGGATTTACTTGTGGTCGTATCTACCTCCACCTCTTTCGCTGTCTTCATTTGACCATTACGCCCTTGGACTTTCACTTGTCCTGTGCTCCAGTGCACTTGAGGGTTGGCTTTTCTTAGCCATGGTCGTCCCAATATCACCTCATGGTGACCCAACTCTGCCTGCTCCATAACTTCAATACTTTGGTGCCCCGCTACTTCCACGTGAATAGCTTCCGTAGGTGCACCACACTTGAGTCTCTGCCCATTCGCCAAAATTGCCTCCTTAGGCTCATAATGCTTCTGCACAGGGATTCGCCACTGTTTCACCAGCTTCTTGTGCACAAAGTTTGCACTTGCGCCACTGTCGACCATACACTTCGCCTTGTTGCCGTCGACCACTCCTTCCACGATGATAGGCTTGTCAACATCTCGTCTTTCGCTTCTCGGCAGGCTCCTGGGGATAACCTCCTTGTGAGTTCTCGTCTTCACGCCAGTAGACACCCGAGAACGACTTACTGGCGTCCTCCTTTTTCCTGCTGTTGAGGTTGCTTCGCCTTCACATGACAGTCTCAAGTCTGATGTCCAAGCTTGCCGCAATTATAGCAGGGTCCTCTCGGCTTGAGATTCTGCTGCCTGCGCTGGTACTGCACAAGTCCCAACTCCATAGATACTGGGCCTTGTCCACTCGTGCTTGGCGCTTGAGATCCAAAGTGTCAATATCCTCCAAAGTTGTGGCTGCCCCATTGCCTCTGACTATACTCCACAGCGTCGACCCCGGTTGCCAATGCCATCATTTCTCCAAGATTGGTAGGGTCCTTGAGCGCCAGTTCCTTGGCCACAGTTGGCTTGAGTCCCCTCTTGATCCTATGACCTTACAGCCTCTCTTATCAGATCCTTGGCCGAGCCGGAGGATGCCATTGTAAGATTTGGCCTGGTCAGGAAGGACAATGCTCTTGATAGCATGACCAGCACCAGTAGGAGGATAAAGCAGAGTAGCGTTAGCAGGAGGAGGAAGAGAACGAGCAGCCTGAGCTTCTGCTGCAGCAGGCCCAACAAGTCGGCTGTTGCTGCCTCCCCCATTGTACGTCCTAACCTCGTCCAACAAGGATTCCCCACCTCCACCTCCACCTTGAGCTCCATCGTCTTCTCCACCTTCTCTTCCTTCCTTGCCGCACCCTACGGCGTGTTCAACAATTATCGCACACAGCGGCCGGCTACCTGCTATCTTGTATATCTGCCCCGTCGGACCCTCATGTTCCTCTTTTGCCTGGTCCTCCCTCTCCTCCTCGTCATTGTTGTCGTTGTCTCTATTCTCATCCTCCTCCTTGTTCTTCTCATGTATATTTTCTTGCTGCTCCTCCTCTTGCTCCTGCTCCTCCTCCTCCTCCTCCTCCTTGTCACCATCATCATCATCATTGTCCTCCTTATTTTCCTTGTGGTTCTTCTCTTGCATATCTCCCTTCTCACCCCCCTCCGCAAAATAATCGAAATCAGAATCATCAATATCCCTGCCGTCGGCATCATCAGTATCATCTTCCTTGTTCTTCTCTTGCAAATCGTCCTCTTCCTTGTCCTCCTCTTCCTCCTCCTCATTATCAGCATCGTCCTCATCATCGTCATCATCACTGTCTTGCTCCTCATCCTCTTCTTGAAGACTGTTAATCTTCTCAGTATTGTTGTCCTCCTCCTCATGCTGCTGCTCTATGCGGCTCTCCTTGCCTGCCCGCAAAAGTGCCTCCAGTGTGGGACTGAATATTCTCCATAACAAGTACATCATTCAGGAGCTTGAGATTTCTCTTTGCTGTAGGAGTGGGAGTGGCAGTAAAAGCGGGTGCGGGTGCTACAGCAGCAGCAATGCCTGCAACAGCTGTAGCAGCACCGGACACGTCAGCCTCTGCCACAGTCGCATGCACCGGCTCCTTGCCACGCAAGAAGTCTTCCCCTAAGCCACAATTGGTACCAGGTATGGGTGTCATATTTGGCGGCTCTGTCACGGGTAATGCGGCAAATGCGGCAGGGCTGACTGGCAAAAGGTCAGGCCCAATTGGGGAGACCCTCTTGTGCGACCAATTACCCCTGTCCTTCCCCCTCCGATGGGGTGCAACCTTGCTGTCAGGCCTGTGTAGCTTGGTTCCTCCCCACTTGGCCTGTGCTAGTACCTCGACCTGTGCCTCTTCCTCGGCCGAGGGAAAGAGGCCTGTCTCAGCACACGCGCTTGTTGCTGCAACGTTCTGTTTTGGCAATGCCGCCTTGTTGTGAGAGGGAGACGTGCCATGGTGAATGCTTGGGCAGTGTTGATCTCCAGGGTCGCTTGGCGTGCACGCAGCATGCACACTTCACAGAGGAGCACATACAGGCAGACACACACACACACACACGTGCTCAATTAACAACTTTCAGATATACATGCTGATAAATTGGCACGCACTTTACACACATAAAGGTAGACTTTTAGGACATGTGCGCTACACGTAGACTGCATCTGAACGTGTGTGCGAAATAGACTTAAATTACTCATTTATTTCGTAAATGTGCAGTATTCAACGAGGCACGTCAAAGGGACTGCACGTGATGCAGCGAAGAATGTACTCAGCACCTGGCAATATTCCTATTTTCTGTTGATAGGGCTCTTGGGGGCTCGCTAATAGCTGACGGCTTCACGCACTGAGTGCAGGGGCTTCGGTGCGGATTGGGAGAATTGGGATCTTCGTGTTCTCCTTCCGAAACGGCTAGCTGTTCCCTGCCCCACGCCCCTTCTCCATCTTCGCTTGGGCAAAAAAAGCCGTAGATCTTGGCAAATTTTGCAATACGCTGCCGGGAAATGGACACCCTGTTGGCCAGCACAAACGGATGTTTAGTAACAGCCAATTCAAAGTTACACCTTTCTTACACTGGCCGTGATACACTGCAGCAATTTACCCACGCATGACCAATTTATTCCACTTAGCTTCAGTCAATCGTACAACTAATATGTTATGAAAGCCATTCGAGCAACACGGCATGGGGCTTAAGTTGAATGAGATAGTGTGCCACATTTGGCTATTGTGGAGCCGTTACATGAACAGAGTAGGGGGTTTCCCCACCAGCAGACGGGTCTACGTTCCTTCTAACGTATACAAACATCTGTACATCAATTGTGAGGGAAAATACAATATGAAGGGCAAGTGGCCGATTCTACGATTGAACTTAACGCAACCTGCAGGTATTGCTGCAGTAGGACTGCCAGACCTTTCTGAGAAGAAGCATGACGTGGATAACACGTTACATAAATCATTGAAAGCACGTGCTAATTCCTAAAGAATCAAAGAAGATGCACATGCAAATCTACATAAGGGTCCAACCAGTAACATAGACCCTCTTCTTGGAAAAAATAGGCAACAAGAAGGAACCATGACAAAGAAGAACATCTTAGCAAGTAATCCGAGATGGAAAATGGGCTCTGGTTGAACAGACTCTCTATAACGCTAAAGGATCTGATTGGGGGACGCGATCTCCATGTTGGGGGCTTGTTCAGACCCGAGCTCCTCAGCATTCACGTTCGCAACAATTCTCTGCATATGGCTGGCTTCTGACTCTGCCCCAGGACAGCACATAGAAACATTGGAGCAAGTCAAGTGCGGTGTAAGCCTTCTCCATGAGGCAAAAGCGACACGATGCACACATGCCATAGATGTGCCCATGCACACATATGCACACACATGAGCTCCGCAGTATCACAAGAACATCGGACCTCCTCCGTTCACATAGTACAATCGTTCAAAGCTTCAAAAACAGTCAAAGATAATAACGTCGGTCAAGATAGACGCCAGGAGCAGGACCCCAGAAGCCATGACAGTGTTGGTTGGGATTAGGTTGCACTAGAGCCTGGGATCAGCAAGTTGCTCACAACAACCGCATCAGCTAGCCGGCAACAGGTTATTATTAGCTACGCGAGAGAGAGGGAGAGGCGGCAGAGCCTCACCCTTCAACTTTCCTTGTTGGAGATAGGAAGCAGGCTCCTTGTGGACAATGTCCGTCGTTATTCGTCCAGTGTCACCTTGCTGCTGCTGCTGGCCAGGCCTTCCAAGGTGCTCTTCTAACTGCAAACACATTAGACTTACGCATTCTATGCGTATACAATGCAACAAATCTGCACCATCTACAAGCGTGCACGCAAACACATACACTAAAAAGTGCTTTGTGTGGTTCTATTTATATGTGTACATCTTCATGCCTCTGTTAATCGCGTGCTTGTGAAGTGCATGCCGTGGAGCGATGAAGATACTAAATAGTGTGCTTCCAAAAACAGTTTGGAAGAGGAATATGAGGAAATAGGGCAGCAGCAATGGTACCTCTGGACCAGATCGGAGCGTTTTTCCGTCGGGAGATATCATGTACGCATCAAAGTGCATCTTGGCTTTTCGCCTCTGATGCAACTTCAACTTCCACCCCCGCAAATCTTTGACATGCTTTATAAGGTGGTTTTTCCACCTTGTTTCCAGGCCCTTTGCGTGCTCAGTCACGTCGCGTTGCTTCAAAAGTGAATCTTCTAACAATCTCCATTTGCCAAATGCTTTTAGAGGGACTTCCTCATAGATCCAAACTTTCTTCATGGGGAAAAGGTCGACCTTCCTTCTCTTTGGATTTTTCGTTCGAGACTTTGACAACTCATCCTCACGGACAAAGTCCTCAAATTTCTTCTCCTTGCGTTCCTTCTGCAATGATTGCTCATTGCATCATAGAATCAGATACAGATGTATCATAAAATAGCAATCATCAATCACAATTCAAACTTGACATCCTATAATTGCTCCCACTTTAGTTGAAAGTGGTGTTTGTCAATGTACATACAGCAAGCAAAAGAGTGATGCATGCTAAATGTTGATGTAGAGAAGGTTAGCTGCAAAAAGATCTTGTACCAACCTTTCCTGCTCCAACACCCTCCCCATCCACTCTTCTTCTTTTTGCGCCATATGTCACCTCCATCGGGTCGCAACAAGTTGCCTCATTCAAAACACCATATGCTTCAGCCCTTTGTGGCGCTCCATTTGGACCAATAGGGTCTGTTGGTCCAACGGACTGATCCATTGGAAGCAAAATTGTAGTGCGTTACAACCCAGTATGTAGACAGAGGAATCTAGTAACATAAAGAGGTCTTGCACAATCAACAGCCAGCTAAAAGGTGATTGCCTCCACGATTAATCAACGCACTTTTGGCATCATGCTATAAGGCTTGCTTTGTAGCTCAATATTGCCGTTTCATACTTTCTTGCATGGCTATGTGGAACAGCTCGTGCTGACGGGTTTGATTGCGTTGCTGCACTTGAGCTTACTCTCTCCAGCTTTGCACGCCCATGGAGGGTTGTGCAAGAGACTACTACTAGCCACTGTCCCGTTGCTCTTTCTCGCGTGTCATGCATGCATGCTTCTTGATTCGCGAATCTTAACTATGTTGGATTACGAGTTCTCAATGATATGGATGGGACGTGTCGATCTAGCTCATCCCCAGCTAGGGTGGCCCATAGCTCCGGCTATAATGATTGCATCAACACTTGATCATGTATACACGATGGTTACGCATTTTGCACGTACGTACGTGCCTATTTCAGCCGTGCCTTAAGTGACAGGTTGCAGAGCTAAGGAGAGCCGGCTTATCGAGGAGGACCAATTAGCAAATATTGTGTTAGTTAGGTGCAAATATGCCCATGGGTGTGGTGAGGGGGCGAGCTGGCACGGGAAGAGTAAAGCATATAAGGTGTTGTGGATTGCAAAAGACAGCAAAACAAAGTTCGAATATATACTCCGCAATTGGTGCCACTTTTTAACTGCAGTATGTTCAGCTAGATGCGCTCGCTAGCTTCGGAACGGGGACAATCATTTGATGACAACAGCGGAGAAGGAGAAGAAGAAAAACAGGAAGAAAACCAGAAAATTAGAAACATCGTAATGGATGACGAAGAGGACTTAATCATCACACATGTCAATTCAAGAGAGAAAATGGAGGGAGGTGCAGGAGAGTACGGCATAGGTAAAGAAGGAGGAGGAGGAGTAGAAGAGGAAGGCAATGATGAACAATACAATGAAGAGGGTGAGGATTACATGGAAGAAGAAGAAGAAAATAAAGAGGAGGAGCTCAACATCATTAGAAAAGAGAGGAGGGCAGCCAAAGATGTGCTAGTGAGCAGAGATGGTCAAGGAGCACAAGCAGAGGCTGGGGAGGGAGGGTCTGTGGGGGTGCCGGAGAGAGCACAACCTGTGGGAGGCCCATGGAGAGCACAATGCATTATACATTGCCAGCCCAGGAGGGGCTCTAGGAGTGAGAAGGGCAAGGAGCGCTGTGCCAATCATGCACTCGCAGGCTCAGGGTACTGTGGGAGGCACTGCCAATTGCTACGGGACAAAAGCAACAAGGGGCTAGTGGAAACTGGTGGCCCTCGAAGAAGCAAAGCAGCGTTGGCCAACGGTGGCAGCAGCGGCGGTGGCGGCGGTGCCGGCTCCAGCCAAGTGGGGTCCTATGAGGCGGATGGGAGAAGCGCAAGGAGGGACAAGAAAGGGATTGGGGCGGAGGCTAGCAAAGAATTGAGACGGTGTGCAAGTGTCCACTCACGAGGGGGGCCCTGCCAACGGCGGCAAATGCTTCGCACATCATTTTGTGATCGCCACCAGGCACAGAAGGATTGGCCCCCTGAGACGCAAATGCTAGGCATTCCACCAGGTGGCACCTCCCAGAGGTGGAAGAATTAGTGCACTGCTGTCGCGGCAGGTGGAGCATCGTGTGAGAGGGCTCAAACGCTAAACAACCCATTCTGCTCACTGCATCAGAACATCCCCTCGCAAAATCAGACGGCTCCAGCTCAGCCACGCAAGAGGTTGCAAAAAGCTGACCTAGCGCCTGCTGGAAGGGGCCCAAGAGCGCCATTTCAGAGGAGCGCAGGGCTTGGTGGGGACCACACGGCGTTGGAGAAGGGCCAGATGGAGCCCTTGAAGGTCCTGCCGGCCGACCTTCACAGAGCCATGACACTTGGCTCCGCGGAGCACGCCGCGGAGGAGCTCAGGAGCAGCACTCCCAACGAGGAGACCCTGAAGGCTGTTGATATTGCCTGGAGCATCATGAAAGAGTACTCTCATGGTGGGGCTTGGTCCGGAGGGTGGATTTCTTGGAAATGAAGGCAATGAGAGGTGGAAAAATGTGCTCGCCATCAAGTTGGATGAGGAGGAGAGGAGGGTCTCTCAGAGTCCCTGCTCTGCCAAGGTGGCGCGCGCCTTGCTGCACATGAAGGCAGCTCAGCTCAACGGGCTGCGCCCATTGGCTAAGGCAGCCAAGAGCGAGAGGCTCCTCCAGCTGGACTTCCAAGCGAAGCCACTAGGGGTCACTAAGGGCAGGACACTTGGCAGCCACCAGAGATCCCCCTGCTCCACGGCTGGTGCTGCACCCCGACAGAACGAAGTTGAGCCTGCCAATGAGGGTGGGAGTGAGAATGGCAGTGAGCGTCGCAACAGCAGTTTGGGGAGGAAGAGGATGTCGCAGCTCGGGGGCAGCCAGACTTGGGGGGGCAGGGGGGGAGAGAGGGGACGGCTAGAGGGCGTGCAGCATAGCGAGGAGCCGCCAAAACATTTGGAAGAGGTTGCGTTGCAGGTCAGACGAGAGAGACACAATTTGTGTTTTGGGGCCCCCGGGGCTGCGCAGGGAGGGCGTCCAGCTGGAAAGCAGAACATTGCCGATATGTAACACTGCTTGTCCGACGAGGATGCCCGCAAGAGTGCTAAACTTGGGCGGCTGCAAGGCGGGGATTCAGATTGCAGCTATGGGGAGAAGGAGAAGAAGTTGAGCGAGGACATCAGCGGCGGGCTGGAGCCTGTGCCCATCCCTTGTTTTGCATATGCTGCCGTCGGCTCCCACGTGTCTTCCCCCACGGGCCTGTTCAAATACGTGACCAAGCGCCGGCTTAGCACATCCCTGCGGGAGGCGGCCGCGGTGAGGCCAAAGATCTTAACCTGCTCTTGTGCCCCCGGCCCCTACTTGCTTGCTGAAATGTGTGCAGGTGCGCGTGGACCTACGTGCCCTTTAGAGCCTGCAAGCAACGATCACTACCAAATGTATCTGTTGATCAAAGAGCAGTTTGATGAAGCTACTTGTTATTCTTGTGTGTGTGACGTTATTTGCATGGGTGCAGGAAATTTGGTGGGGTCCACTCTGGGCCCAACCCCATCTCTGTCACACACAAGCAGAGTACCCGCCCCGATTAAGCTGCTTTTGAGCTTGGAATTGATCGCTCTCCTGCTGCCACGTGGCATGTTGCAGGCCACCCAGGTGGGCTGCCAATGACGGGGGTCCAGGTGCGAGCCCCGGGCGTGCGACCACATGCAGATGTTTGCGGACGAGAATCCTGACACCTGTGACATCAGCGGCACCTCTCTTACCGCCCGATTTTCTTATGACGCGGACGGCCGCATCATCATTACGGTACGAGGCCGTGAACAGCTAGACGTACCATACTATACCGCCCGCGCTTCCCCTCCCGGCCTATTACAGCAGCATGCATTCAGATTGGAGGCCAAATGCCATAAATAAAAAACTGCAAAGTCAAAGCTATGCAAGCTATGGGTCTCCCTATCCTTTTTTCTCCTTGACTTCTGAAGCATAGGGTCACTCCTGGATCACCAGACTTTTGGAACACTCTGCCTAGGCAACTGTTTCAGTAACCTTCTGTTTCTGTATCGAGCATGCATGGGCTTTCCGAATTCCCCCTCTGCCACCTATGCTTTCCGGCAAGTTCCGTGACCCGTCTCCTGCCTGCCATCTTTCAGCTGGTTTGGGTGCCGATTTCTTCCTTTGCATGAGGGGGCCTGGAGGGCCAGGTGAGGAAATGCGGTTTTGGTTCTGCACCTTCTTTGTGTCTGATCATCTGATTCTTTTTCTAGGGGAATGCGTACTTTTCTTTTCACCGTATATTGTCCCACATGTTCGCCTTCTTGCTCTGATCTTTGATGTCCTTCTGTGATTGCAGAGATGAGACATCTCCACGCAAACATGCCCTCCCTTTGAATTTCTCCAAGCCATGTGTGCCTCTGCAAGCCTTTAGTGTTGGATTTGCGTTGGGGAAGGAGGGCCAAGAGCCGTTGCGAGAACCAGCATGAGCAAGGCAGACTTGCTCGACGGGCACGTCGATGGGGAATGATAGAAGCATAGCACGGGTGCTGTTCGGCATCTTTGCTCTGGCTTGATCTTGGCAGCACAGCAATTGACATCCACTCCCCCTCCCCCTCCCCCACCCCCACCCTCATCCATGTGGCCAGCACGCATGTTCATGGAGGCAGGCAGCAGCAAACCCCAACCCCCAGCTCAGAGCTTGGAAGAAGAACACTCGGAGAAACCCTTATCCCCAGCCCTGCAGAGAGGTCCCAACGTGGCTGGCAAAATCGCGGCTGCCAATATGCCCTGACCCAGTGACCGGCCTCAAAACCCTAAATCTCCACCCTATCCCTATGAAGTGGCCCCCACCCCGCCTGTCCCACACCCCACCCCACCCCACCCTACCCCACCCGAAGTTCTCACTCTCGGCCTGCGCCTCTCCCACTCCAGCAATACACAGCCAAGATCAATTTCCACACAGACTGACCAAGACAGAACCTTGCAGCACGCATAGCTTTTACGACAAACTCATAGACTGAACACGGGCGATGGGGCCAGAGAGCCGAGAGAGGCTGGGGCAGGGACAGCGACAGCGGCAGGGGCTGGGGCCGGCGCCGGGGCCGGGGCAGGGACAGAGGGGGAAGGGAGAGGAGGTGAAAGAGCAGGTCAGACGGGGGGGGGTTTTCGGGAGCCGACTTAAGAGCTTGGTGAGGCAAGGGCGAGCTGCAGCTTGAAGGTGGGCAAGTGAGGGTGTCAGGTTTGGGGTTTTGCGCGGGTTTTTTCACTCACGGGCTGCAGGGGAGGTCATAGGCCAGCTGTAGCATGAAGGTGGGCGACGGAACTGCCAGGTGGGCGTCGTCTGCGAGCGCGCGGATGAGGTGGCGGCTGCACACATCAGGGCCGTCGAACGCAGGNGTGTGCGTGTTGAGGGGGGCGGGGCGGGGCGGGGCGGGGCTGGGGGGGACGAGTTGCAGGAGGACTACGTGCCAATTGAGTGCAACTCTAGTTGTGCATGCACCAAGGCCTGCCCCAACCGCGTGCTGCAGAAGGGCGTGCGCGTGCGCCTCGAGGTCTTTTACACGCGCGACAAGGTCACCAGTCCAAACTGGAAGCCTCCAGCTCTATGTCCCTTTGGTCAAACTTCCTTCATCTTCACTCTCAAACTCTTTTTGAATGCAAGTTCCACCCCCACAATCTGGCGTACTCTGCTCACCTCAAGGTCTTCTTTTCTACCACTGCCCAATTCCCTCCCTCGTTTCTTGCGCTCCCCGACCCCCAACCCCCAACCGCCACTCTCTGAGCCGCCAGCCTTGCGTCATTCCTTCGCCGTTCCTCAGCATCTCCAACGAGCCAAAGGAGTCTTATCATCTAGAGAGCTTTGGATCAATCATGATGTAGGGCATATGGATCTAAATAGCACCCAAAGGATAAATGCAAATGCCAATTCTTGGCATCTGCTTGCGGTGCTGTCGCAGGGGTGGGGCGTGAGGGCGGCGGAGCACGTCGCCAGGGGGACCTTCATCTGCGAGTACGTCGGCGAGGTCATGGAATCCCGCTCTGCCAACATCCGCGCAGAGATGTGAGTTTTCTGTTGGTCTAGTGTTCCCCATACATGCACACACCATGCGCCGTGCATGCGCGCACGCACACACACAAACAACTACGTCCATGAAGTTACTCTGCAACAGAAGTCCATACAATTGGGTCTCGGGACCACGTCTGTTGAGAATCAAATAGACATTGCTTGGGAAATCTGATGGAGGTTTTGCATGCTGGAACAACTCTAAGATTGAACATGTTTTGCCGAAATCTTGTGGCGAAAGAATGTACTGGTGGAAAATTTTGTGAAGAAAGAATATGATGGGCAGAATTGTTGTGGCAAATTGATGTGATTGGTGGAAATTTTATACGGAAAGAATATGCTTGGCGTAAATTTGTTTTGTGGGGAAAGAATTTGATTGGCCTTAAAATTTGGGGGAAAGAATATGATTGGCATAATTATAGAATGTGATTGAATTTCAAGAGTGATTCTCAATCTGTAACCAAGGAACTCGCAGCTTGCAGCGTCTTTGCCCGGCCCGGGGTGCTTATTCGGCTGACAAGCATTGGGGCTTGAGCGTTCTTTGAGACATGTGTCACGATGTGCATGTTAAACACTTCATGAGTGTGCATTGGGAAGAATGTCATGGAGTATGTTGCCAGGGATTGAATCTGGTTGCATTCGAGGACAATGGAGGACAATGGAAGAAAAAACTCGCATTCATTACGTGCACACAAAAGGGAAAAGTCTTTGCATGCAAACAATTAGGTTGCATGGTTTACATACGTAGACATGCAAAGATACTTATTCTCATGAATGTGTGTGTCAGTAAATACAAAGACGGAGCGTCATCCTCTGCCATTCCTCAAGGTTGTGCGCGTGCGCATGTGGCAGGTATGACGAAGAAAGTGCTAGCTATCTCTTCGACATTGACGCGCACATTGATGACAGCACCAGCGCTTGTGGGGACGGCAGCAGTATTGGCGCCTTATGCCGCCCATTGGTGATTGATGTCAACAAGTTGGGAAATGTCTCGCGCTTCATCAACCACAGGTGCACTGCTCTTTACGCCTTATCGTGCGACTGATGCAATAAGCCAGACACGAGAAGGCCCGAGAAAAGAACTCTTGATCATAGGCCTCCCAGAAATAATGTACATTTTTCCGGAGAGGGCCGCATAGATATTGAGAGGTTATAGGGCGGGGGGCTCAAAATCTTGCCCCTCCCTCTGCTCGCTTTGTCAGGGTCTCAAGACAGGTAGAGGTATTGTAAATATAAAGTAGCGCTTCAGGTGTGCTTATTCTCATTTGAGTTCTGATTTTTTATGTCTCTAGCTTTTGAATCACTACTCTCTTCGAGCTGGGGGCTGCGAGTCTTTGTCCTAGGGAAAGCCATGAATTGTAAGCCAGACTTTTATGTGGTCCGAGGTCAGGTGCACTTGGAAGCTCGGACTGCTTGTGTAACCTTTTTGCGAGCTTGAGGTATGGGGCAGTTTTTCTTTTTCTTGCCCAATGCTCGTGTCGAAATAGACTCACTACAGGGCCCAGCCGGAAGCTGAGCGGCTTACGCTCTTGAAAAGAAATGTGCACAATGTTTTTCTGCTGCCGTCTGCATCTACGTGGGTGCATGCACTGAACTTGGAGCCTGCCGAGGAACGCGTGTGAGGTTGTGTGTGGCTGTTTTGAGTGCTGCAGTGGTGCCTTGAGAGCGGTAGCCACTGCTTTCTGGAGAGGTGTGCTTTGAAAGCGACAGGCGGGTGTTGTGTTTTTGTCGTTGGTTAAGAGAGTGAGCATACATGCAATGAAAGTGCTTGTGCAAAATGTATACAAGAACTGTTGACTGACCCCTCTAGTCAGATCTGTTGACCTTTAGCGTTGACCTCACACGTGTTGCTAGCACTTAGTCAAGCCTATGTGTCATTTCATACTTAGTTGACTTAGACATTTGTAGACCCAAGTCTATATGTCGGTGACGTAGCTATTTGTGTTCACACTTACTTAATAGCTGTTCACTTCTCGACACAGTCAACCTTTGACTCACATAGTGACAGAGTCTAGCATTGACTAGATCAATCTCATTCATTGATAGAGTTGATCAACGACCTACAACAAATGCTTCAGCACATTGACACAGCAAATAGCTTCACTATTTAACAGAGTTAGATAGAAAGCATAGTCATTCTTCAAAGCTGTAAGAAAATTTACAGATCTTCAAAGTAAAAGAGTTCAATTCTCAAAGAGTCTTCCATCATAAACTCTAACTCACTTCAAAGATCCTCATGTAGAATTTATCTTTCTACTTAAACTAATTCTGCAAGCTTCTAGCTATGGCAGAGATTAGTCAACATGGTATCAAAGGCCTCACTGTGAAAGAGTTTGATGGAGTTAATTTCCAGCAATGGAGTAACAGACTCAGAATTATGATGAGGCCAGTTGGCCTCTGGGCTCATCTGAATGAAGATCTTCAAATTCCTGAAGAACCTGGTGACATCCGAGAAAAGAGACTCTGCACTTGCTGTTCTAGTAGCAAGCTTATCATCTGAACATTTTGAGCTCATTCAAGAACATGATGAGCCTAGACCTGCTTGGAAAGCACTTGTTTCACACTTTGCTCCTAACAATGTTCCTCAGATGCGTCTCTACAGATCTCAGATGAATACCATGAGAAAGCAGACTCATGAGAAAATGGAAGCCTATGTGCTTCGTTTCAAAGCTGTCATCACAAATCTGAAAGCCATCGCCCAAAATGTGACTGATGCTGAAATTCTTTCAGCTTTCATGGGTGGCTTACCTGATCAACAGTTGCTGAATCTTCAATTCAGTGTCCTGAAGCCAGAAGACCAAACTTTTGAAGGCTTCTCCAAGTTTCTGATTACTGAAGACAATCAGAGAGCTATCACCGACAGCATTCAGGATCTGGCCTTATATGCCAAGTCCTCTTCTCCCTTTTCCAAGTCTGCTCCCTCAGCATCCAACAAGTCAAAATCAGAATCTTCTTCTCTCACTCTAGAACAGGCAAAGTTATTCTGCAAATATTGCAAGCAAAAAGGTCATCAAAAAGAGACATGTCCCAAACTTGCTGCTAAAGCTAAAGCTCAATCAGCTCAGCTTTCTACAACAGATTCAGACTCTATAGCAGCACATACCTCACTCCTTCAGGAACATAGCCTCTTTGTCTCTCTCCTATTGACCAACAGCCAGCCTCTTCCTGCCTGGATTCTTGACTCAGGAGCCTCTGCTCACATGTGTCATGTCAAAGAGTGGTTTTCCACACTCACAGAGCTTCACCCTTCCCAGCCAATCACCCTTGGCAATGGATCAGTAGTACAGGCTACTCACTCTGGCACCATTCCTGTGGTCTTCTCTGATAGAAACAACAAGACTCATCCAGTTTTACTTCATGAAGTCCTATTTGTTCCATCTTTGACACACAATCTGTTCAGTGTCATACAGGCCACTGCTAAAGGAGCTCAGCTGGCTTTTTCAGGCACTACATGCACACTGTTCAATGCCACTCATCAACCTGTTGGCTTTGCAAAGAAGGTGTCCAGACTATATGAGCTCCAATGTGAAGCCCAAAGAGCACTTCAGAAGTCTACGCCTTATGCTTCTGAGCAGTCAGCTCTGACAGCCAATATGACAGCTACAGCCAACCTTTGGCATCGTAGATATGGCCACCTGAGCTTCACTTCTCTCTATAAGATTCAGCAAGAAGAATTGGTGTCAGGCTTACCTCCTAGCTTGTTCTCCTCGTCTGCTCCTTCTACTCTATGCTCCCCTTGTCTTCAAGGCCATCATAGCAGAGCCTCCTTTCCTGCCAACCAGCACACTAGAGCTTCTAATCCCTTGGATCTTATTCACTCAGATATTTCTGGCCCCATGCAGACTCCAGCTCTTGGTGGTAGTCGATATTTTATATCATTCCTTGATGACCACTCACGTTTTCCCATGGTGGTGATGCTCAGACATAAATCTGATGCTTTCCAAGCTACTCAGGAATACACAGCTCTGGTTGAAAATTTGCACAAGTCCACAATCAAGGCATTTCGCTCTGACCGTGGAGGCGAGCATACTTCTGCCAAATTCAAGAAATGGTGCTCAGACAAGGGTATTCTTCAACAATTTACAGTTCCCTACACCCCTCAACAAAATGGGGCAGCAGAACGTTTCAACAGAACTGTCCAAGAGAAGGCCAAGTCTATGCTCGCTGATGCCAACCTTCCTTTCCAATTTTGGGCTGAAGCAGTCTATACTGCAACTTACCTTATTCAGAGATCCCCTTCGTCTCTTCTCCAAGGACAGACTCCATTTCAAGCATGGTTTGGCTCTAAGCCTTCAGTTTCCCATTTTCGCACATTTGGATGCTCTGCCTTCGTGCAGATTCCCAAACATCAGCGTCAAAAATTTTCAGCTGCTAGTGAACCATGCATTTTTCTTGGCTATTGTACTGCTTCCAAAGCATACAAATTGTACAATCCCAAGACAAAGACGACTCTCATTTCGCGAGATGTTCATTTTCAGGAACTCCTCTCTCCATCTGCAGACACTTCTGCAAATCCAGTAGCACCAAAACTTACCTTGCAGACAGATGACTCTCTTCCCTTCGAGCCAGCTCCACCAGCTCCTCCTGCTGCTTCAGCTCCGGTCACTCCAGTTCAACCTGAACCTTCAGCAGCTTCTAGAGACCCATCTTCCTCCACAGCATCTGAGTCCTCCAATCGGCCTTCCAGTTCTGCCATCTTCCGGCCTCTTGCTCCCTCTCTTGAGCCCATTCCTGAAAATCAACCAGTCACTGAGCCCTCTTCTAGAGTTTCCACCAGAGCTGCAACCAAGCCTCCCCATTTTTACAAGCAGCTCAATTCCAAGGGCATGACTCATGCCAACATCATGGCCCTTTCTGCAGTCTCTGTCTCTTCAGATCCCACTTCCTACAAAGATGCCATGAGCAGATCAGATGCTTCTAAATGGGAACAGGCCATGCACTCAGAACTTGAGTCCATAGCAGTCAATCACACTTATGATCTGGTGCCTCGTCCTCCTGGTGTGAATTGCATACCCACCATGTGGATCTTTGTTACTAAACGGACTCTGGATGGTGACATTGCTAAGTATAAAGCTCGCCTGGTGGCTCTTGGCAACAGGCAGAAAGCAGGCATTGATTATGAAGAGACCTTCAGCCCTGTGGTCAAATATGACTCCCTCAGGCTATTCTTGGCTATATGTACAAGCCTGGGTCTTACTGTTCATCAAATGGATGTTCAAACTGCTTTTCTCAATGGGACAATTACAGAAGAGGTGTACCTTCTTCAGCCGCCGGGCTTCACAGATCCTTATACTCCAGACCATGTCTGCCACCTCAACAAGGCCTTGTATGGCCTCAAGCAAGCTCCCAAGGCTTGGCACATCAAAATCAATCAGACATTACTGGATCTGGGTCTCCTCAAGAGCAAGGCTGACCCTTGCCTCTACACCCTTCCCAATGCTCCTTATCATCTATTTGTCGCACTCTATGTTGATGATCTCATCATAGCATCCGAGAATCTCTCTGCTCTCTCAGAATTCAAGCAACATCTTTCTGCTACATTTAAGATGACAGATTTAGGACCCATTAAGCAGTGTTTGGGTATCCACATTCAGCAGGACCTTTCTGCAGGCACCATATCTCTCTCCCAGTCTCACTACATTAAAGACATTCTCCAGAGATTTGGATTTCAAGATTTTAAGCCTCTTACCACACCAATGGAGCTTACCTGTCGTCTCACATCCAAGGATACTCCGTCTACAATGGCAGAGAAGCAATTTATGGCCAATATTCCATACAGCCAAGCCGTAGGCAGTCTCATGTTTGCAGCTACCTGCACACGGCCAGACATTGCTCAAGCTGTCAGTAAGGTTGCTGCCTATATGTACAGACCTAGCAGACAGGCATGGCAAGCAGTGGTCCACATATTTCGATATCTTCTTGGCAATGACTATCAACTGGTTTACAGTGCCTCATCTGCAGACCTGGCAATTTATGCCTACACTGACTCTGATCATGCTGCTGATCATGAGCTGCGGAGATCTACAGGAGGCTATGTTTTTATCCTAGCAGGAGGAGCTATCTCCTGGAAGTCAAAGAAACTTACCAAAGTTGTTGACTCTTCCACTGCTGCTGAATATCTTGCCCTGCACAAGGCCACCACTCATGCTCTCCATATCAGACAACTTATGTCTGACTTTGGCTATCCTCCAGAAGACCCCACAGCTATCCTTACAGATTCAAATGGAGCAGTTGCTATCTGCAAGAGGGATCAAATTGAGCAAGATAGCAAGACTGTCGAGACTGCTGAGCACATCATCCGACAGGAATATTCGCTGCTGCAAATTTGCCCATTAAAAATCTCCACCAAGGAGAATGTTGCTGATGCTCTTACAAAGCCCCTCCCAGGGCCCAAGCATCATTTTTGTTGTCAGCATATGCAGCTAGTCTTATCTGGGACCCCGTTTATTCCTCAGAATTCTTTTCCTACTATTATTGCTTCCCCTCAACCCACTCCTCTGGCTAACAAGAAGCGTCCAAGGGACGATCTTGAGATAGATGCTTCCCTGGCTCCCCCTCCTAAGGCACTCATTACTCTTGGCCCTTGCCTCCCCTCCACTACTGTGCCTAGCTCCCAGTCAGCTTCTTTTCAGCTCAGCACTTGCTTTGAATTTCCCCCTCTCCTCCCTCAGTCTACAGCACAGCGCCAGCTCTCAGCCCAGCCCTTTTATCCCCCTGGCTTTGGCCCATATACTTCTCACTCTCCCATGGCTGCCAGGCATAGATGGGTCCTTGCAGTGCAACATCAGGCAGCCCTTCCTCCTGTGCCCCCTTTGGCCCCTGCTCATATTATCAGCATTCTTCAAGAAGATGCCCGGAAGGCCCAGGCTCTAGAGCAGTCTAAACTGGCAGAAGAGACTCTAGACTTTGAGGATATTTTGTAATCTCCATGACATTAACATGCAGTGATGTTTATTAATTCCTTCTGCAGCAAACATCTTGCCCTCTCAAGAGCCCCTAGTCCTGCTATTCCCCTCTCCTGCTATCGGCCTATCCAAAATAGACTCTATAAGCTTTCATTTCTATGTCTCCAAATGCTCTCAGGAGAACTCCATCCCTGGCCCTCTGCACCCTCTCTTCTGGCCACACAGACATTAACTCGAATTGCAGTTCACACAGTTTCGTAATTTTTTTCCCAAAATAGGGCCTCATGGTCGACTGCACTACTGCCTCTACAGATTCTTCTCCCACTTCTGTAGGCATTCCCTCTAGGATGTTCTTTATGGCCGCTTTCATCTCCTCTATCTTCTTTAGCAATTCCGATTTCTTCTCCATATTTCTGCTATACTGCCCTAGATACTCCTCCATATCTTCTACAGTCCACTCCATGGCTGTATTCATTAGGTGTTGCACAAGGTGTTGCACAGTTTCTTTAGAAGCTATGCCCCTCTAGTGGCGCTCAGCCCTACTTTCCTTCTAGCAACTCTGTCTATGCACACCTTTTCTCTTTCACCAATGATTAAGTGCTTGCTCATCTTTTCTCTCATGGAGCCATGCACTCGTTGGCATCATGTGCTTGCCCACGTTGGCACAAGTTTCAGCAATTTTTGATTGGCCAAGGCTAATCTCCTCCAATCTGTACATAGGTGCCCTTGTGCTCCTCACAGCCTGGCATCTACAGGCACACCACTTCAGCACTTCATTTGTGCTATTGGTCCACATTGCGCTTGCGCTCTGATGTGGCTTACCCAGTGGTCCTTCTTTCTTGATTGGGCCCTCATCCACTACTTCCACAGTTCGGCGCCTCCGCTATCTCCGGTCACCGGTCTATTTGGCCTGCTGGCTTTTCCAAGACCATCTGTCCAGGGGGGCATGTTGACTGACCCCTCTAGTCAGATCTGTTGACCTTTAGCGTTGACCTCACACGTGTTGCTAGCACTTAGTCAAGCCTATGTGTCATTTCATACTTAGTTGACTTAGACATTTGTAGACCCAAGTCTATATGTCGGTGACGTAGCTATTTGTGTTCACACTTACTTAATAGCTGTTCACTTCTCGAAACAGTCAACCTTTGACTCACATAGTGACAGACTCTAGCATTGACTAGATCAATCTCATTCATTGATAGAGTTGATCAACGACCTACAGCAAATGCTTCAGCACATTGACACAGCAAATAGCTTCACTATTTAACAGAGTTAGATAGAAAGCATAGTCATTCTTCAAAGCTGTAAGAAAATTTACAGATCTTCAAAGTAAAAGAGTTCAATTCTCAAAGAGTCTTCCATCATAAACTCTAACTCACTTCAAAGATCCTCATGTAGAATTTATCTTTCTACTTAAACTAATTCTGCAAGCTTCTAGCTATGGCAGAGATTAGTCAACAAGAACTAAGTTTTTGGGCATGTCCTGATGCATGAGCACATAAGTGTCAATGAGGCTCAATGTTTCCTCGATGAACTGACGCGAGCATTGCAGAGATACCTACAGACCAACGTACTAGCCCGTGCAGCTCGTATACGGGCATGCATGTGTACCCATGACTCAGCTCGCCTCAGCTGCAACCGTTAGTTTGTGTTGTGGGTGTTTTGCGTGCAGCTGTGACCCTAATCTGGTCAACTATCAGGTGCTCATTGACAGCCTGGACTGCATGTCGGCTGGCACACATTGGCTTCTTTGCAAATCGTGAGGTGGGAAGTCAACTCGTACTTAATAGTTGTGAACTGATTCAGTTCTTGCATGCAGGGGTCCATGTGGGCTCGCGCATGTATGTGTGTAGCACTTTAGCTGATTTTTGAACTCACCCTCAGAAAAATTTGCCGTTGATCGTTTTTGGCCCCCAAGTGATACATCATATGAGTATCGTGGGCTGACTCCTGTTCTCAGTTAGTGTGTCCTCCATAGTTGCTCGACGAAGTTGGTTGTTTCGCAATTTTGATCTTCTTGATTATTATGCAAGTTTTCTCTATTAGAACTCCTGACTGTTGACTTCAGGCCCTATCGCAGATTGAGGCGGGGGAGGAGCTGTGTTATAACTTTCGCTACAAACTTCGCCCAGGCAATGGCCACCGCTGCTTTTGTGAAAGTGCCACATGTCGTGGTCGGTTATACTAAGTGTGCTGCGTAAGGGGCACGTCTCACGATGCCACTTGTACATAGATTTGCCACAAGGTCTTTCTGTGGAGCAAAATGAGGATATTGACCCCCATATGGTTTGTAATTGGCATTTTCAAGCTGACTACATGGTAATGTTCTTACGAGTCAATACTGATGATGAAGAGGTCGTGCTCTAGCGAAAGTTGACGTCAAAGATTTTGCTTTGAGACAAATAAAGACGAGATGATCAATCATACTTGTACTTGTTTTGTGCATCTACTACCACATTGTTGATTCTCTACACATCACAGTACTTGGTGCAATGAGGTCATGGAATATACGTTAGCCAACTAAAGAACCCCTGCAGACCCGTTCAGCATGGGCAGCTTCAACCCTAATCAATAAATTCGACGGTCCATGTTGCCTCGCATACATGGTGCAATGAGTTCATGGTAAATATTCATTGTCGTGATGGTTGTATCTTTATCTTACGGTTGCTGCATGAAGTACATCAAGAACGTAGCATGCAGAGGCATGCAGAGTAAAACAGTGTCAAAGTAGAAGTCGGTGGGTTGTTATCTCATTACAAAGTGTGCAAGTTGAAAATGTATTATGTTTGTTGCTAGTGTACATGAGGTTACTCATGCACCCCATTTTTAAGGCCTTTCCAGGTTGTAGGAACTTTGCTAAAAGTATGTACCCTTACGGTTCAAATCTGATGTGCGATCATGCTAATCATCTTAATCAAGATACGGTGAGTGAAAGTGGTTCTAGGTAAGTAGAGCTATATGCCCATATTACTATAGGAATAAGTTCTGATTTGTTGAGATATATGTTGCAAATACGAGTATAGCAAAAGACTGGTTACCATTGAAATACACTTCATACTTTTTTGGCAAATACATCCTCATTGATCCCTGTTCGTAGAAACGGCTTGTACTTGTACATCTTTTCTGATCTCTCATCTTCATTCACATTAAACTATATTTTAGAGTATTCCTCTTGACGTGTACTGAAAGGTGGGCAAGTATTTGTTGTAAAATCTTCTTTGAAGCTTCATGCCCAATTGTCAACGACAGCGCAAGCAAACCCAAGCATTAGATACTTCCTGCACCATCTACAATCACCCTTCAGGTTGGGGTCACTCTTGGGACCTGCAAATCAAGGCTGGGGAGATACGGCACATAGAAACCACATGTGCAATAAGCACTTGCATCTGAACACGTATGGTTGCGATAAGTTTTTTGCATCATGATATATCAAAGTGACAAATTTTTCATATTTATCACTGACCATGAAATTAGCGTATGGCTCAACAAAGTCATCATACTCTTCGCCCCAACCTTTCCCGCATAATCTGCACGATGTCGGCCCTAGGCACCTCTTCTTCGGTTCTATTTGTGAGATCCTTTACCTTCACAGTCCCGCTTTCAAGCTCATTAGATCCAAAGATGATCATCCACAAGATGCCCGACTTGTTGGCGTAGTCGAGTTGCTTCTGCATGTTAGGCGACGCCGCAAACACAAACTCGGCCTTCACCTTGCCCTCCCAGAGCTCTGCGCAAATTTCCATGCGGGTCTTCAGAAGGTCGCCTCCGATGCTAGCCACGAGGACCTCTGTTTCCGTCGAGCGGATAAACTGCACAAATGAGGTACACGCACACAGAAGACAGTTAGAAAAGGCTGTATGTGCAGTGCATAGATCTCCGTGTTTTTGTCATCGATCACTTGAAAACCTTGTTGTTCAACAAAAGAGCTACTTTCACGTACAGAAACGAGCTACGTCTACGTGCAGATGGTGATGTAAAGCCAAAGGGAGAATTCAGGACATCTTACTACCTCTACGTGCTCGCTAGCTATCGTCTATCCTCTTGAGCCACGTGCTCTCAGAGAAATGAACAAGCCAAATCTTTGTTTTCTTACTACGGCTCCTCCAACACCAACTCTCCTAGGAGCATCGACGACGGTCTCTCTCAACAAGCACATGGCCACACACATGCATTCGTCCTATTCAGGGAAAACCTGTTCCAGAATGCGTTAGTATGTCTTTGCATATGCGTGCGTGTTCACGAGGGCCTGTTCAGACGTGGGCCAGGTGGGCTTATGAGTACCTGGCTGCGCTTGCGCTCAAGCTCCTCCATGATGGTGAACACACGCTCGATGCCCAGGCTCATGCCGACAGCTGGCACCTGCTTCCCGCTGAACATGCCCACCAGGTTGTCGTACCTTCCCCCCGCAGCTATGGAGCCCACCTGGTGATGACACATGGCACGCATTCAGAGGGTCAGACCTCCGTGTACTCGAGTCTTGTCCCCGCAAAAGCAGGCATGGTATCAAGCATGCACTCAGAAATGAGCAGCCAAGGTGGTTGGCAAAGAGACAATGCTCTTCCGCAGTCTCACCAGACGGGCCGCAGTCAGTGCAACCAGTGCATGCGTGTGTGTGGGACATTCATCTGGATTTGAGCACACAGACCGGCAGGGGGCCCAGTCAGACAGCTTTCAAAAACAAAAATGCGTTGCGGCATCTCGCCAACCACAAAGATGACAACAGCCGCGCGTAGTCAACCTGAAGGCAGCAAGCGCCTGCACAGGCTGCGCACACACACAGAGAGAATCACCAATCGCTCGAGGCTCCTCGCTCTCTCACTCTTTCTCGGCCCACTCCTTGCTCACATCCGCAACCTCCTCGCCCCCACGCACCCGCCACCCCGGTTCATGCCCCTTGCCCTTGCCCTCGCCCTTGCCTTCGCCCTCGCCCTCCCCTTCCACCAATAACTCGCAGCCAACTTGCAGGCGGCCCAGCCCGGCCCAGCACAGCCCAGCCCAGAGAAGGAGACGCCCTCGCGAGGGCGCGCCACCTGTACCTGAGAGGTGCCCTGCAGGACAGCCTCAAAGATGAGGCCGGTGTAGTAGTCCAGGCCGCGCGCCAGGCTGAGGTCAAATGTGAAGCGGGGCAGGCACTTCATGGCCTGCAGGTACCCGAAGAGCACACCCAGCTCCTCCAGGGCCTCGCGCGACGCCACGTGGCCCGCAAAGGGGCTGCCCTCAGCCTGGAGCTCCGCCAGCAGCGCAAGGGGCTCGCCCCGGCGCTGCACAAACGTGCCGATCTTGTCCGCCACCTCCGCTGTCAGCCCCTTCTCCTCGATCTGCACTCTCAGAAACAGGCGGGGTAAAGGGAAGGAGGTACGGGATTATAGAGTTAGGGGGGAGGGGGGGGGTCGGGTCGGGCATTATGAGAGGGTTT